>CM076582.1:1271169988-1271570347 GCA_034641835.2 Pinus albicaulis
TGTGCTAGATTGCAGACAGAGATGATGCATTTTACGATTGAAAGGTTCTTGTTGCTTCTGAATGCTGATAATATTGATAATGCTGATAATACTGATAATGTTGATCCTGTGGACTTGTTTTAAGCTTATCTTGCTGGCTGTTCTCCCCCTGGAATGATATCTTCGTTTTGTTCTCCCCCTGAGACTGTACTTTCTCTTCATATTAGAGAATAGTATCTATAGATACTACCCCTAGTTTGTCTCTCAAGTATTCGAATGGTTCTCTGGCAAGTGGTTTGGTAAATATATCTTCTATCTGTTCTTTCGTTGATACATAGTCCAGTTTAACTATCTTCTGAGCCACTTGTTCTCAGAGAAAATGATACTTGATTGGTATATGTTTAGTTTTTGAATGAAGCACAGGATTTTTAGATATACTTATAGCACTTGTATTATCACATTTGATTGAGATAGGTTCATTAATGCTTACCTTCATGTCTTGAAGAGTCTGCTTCATCCACATGACTTGAGTACAATAGGCTGCTACTGCTATATATTCTGCTTCAGCTGTTGACAAGGAGATAGATGTTTGTTTCTTGCTTAACCATGCCACTAGACTTTCTCCTAGATAGAAAGCACCTCCACTTGTACTCTTCCTGTCATCAACACAACTGGCCCAGTCTGCATCTGTGTATGCTGATAAAGTGAAGTTTTTGCTTTTAGGATACCAAAGTCCATACAGTGTTGTTCCTTGTAGATATCTGAATATTCTTTTGACTGCAAGAAGGTGATTTTGTTTAGGTGCTGCTTGATATCTAGCCACTAGTCCTACTGCTAGCATGATGTCCGGTCTTGATGCAGTCAGGTACAATAGACTTCCAATCATGGATCTGTAGAGTTTTTGATCTATATCAGCAGACCCATCATCAGCACACAGCTTGCAACCTGTGGTCATGGGAGTTGACACAGGTTTGCAATCTTCCATTTTGAATTTTTTCAGCATTTCTTTTAGGTATTTTTCTTGTGAGATGAATGTACCTATGCTCCTTTGCTGAATTTGAAGTCCTAAATAGAAATTGAGCTCTCCCATCATGGACATTTCAAACTCTGATTTCATCTCTTCTGAAAATCCTTTTGCTAGCTCATCTCTGTTGCTTCCAAACATAATGTCATCAACATATACAACAACAATTAGGAGTTCATTTTCATGCACTTTTATGTATAAATTGCTGTCTACTCCACCTCTTTTAAAACCCTGTTTTTGCAAATATTTATCCAGTCTTGAGTACCAAGCACGAGGAGCCTGTTTCAGTCCATATAGGGCCTTTTTCAATTTGCATACATAGTCTTCTTTATCTGTCAATGAGAAACCTTCTGGTTGTTCCATGTACACTTCTTCTTCTAGATCGCCATTAAGAAAAGCATATTTTACATCCATTTGATATACCTTGAAATCTTGGTAGCATGCAAATGCCAGGAACATTCTGATAGCTTCCATTCTGGCTACAGGGGAAAATGTTTCATCAAAATCAAGTCCTTCTATTTGTGAGTATCCTTTGCAGACCAGCCTGGCTTTATTCCTGATTACTTGTCCTTGCTCATTCATTTTGTTTTTGAATACCCATTTTGAACCAATGATATTTTTCTCAATAGGTCTAGGAACTAGGTTCCAGGTATTGTTCTTCTCAATTTGGTCCAATTCTTCATTCATTGCTTTTATCCAATACTTGTCCTTGCTGGCTTCTTCATATTTATTTGGCTCTATTTGTGATAACATGGCTATGTATACTTCTTCTGTTTGTTCTGTTAGTTGCCTTCTTGTCTAGACTCCTGCTTTCTTGTCTCCTGTGATCTGATCTTCAGGATGATTCTTCTGAGTGTATCTTGAGGGGGTCTTTGAGCTCAGCTCTGCATCTTCTGTTGTCTTGTTGATTTCATCATCATTCTGGTCTTCTTCTTCATGATTAACTGATGGACTGCAGCAGTCTGTATTTCTTGTATTGTTTGGAAATTCTTCATCAAATCTCACATTAATACTTTCAACTATTTTCTGAAGAGTCTTGTTGTAGCACCTGTACCCTTTACTTTTGGAAGCATATCCTAGAAAAATCCCTTCATCTGCTCTTACATCAAATTTCCCAAGGTTTTCATCATTATTCTTTATGTAACACTTGCTACCAAAGACTCTGAAATGTTTTATTGAAGCTGGCTTTCCATGCCATAGTTCATATGGAGTCTTTTCACTACTTGGCCTTAAGTGAGCTTTATTAAGGATATGTACTGCTGTGTGTACTGCTTCTGCCCAGAAGGTTTGAGCAATATTATTCTCTTGCATCATAGCTCTTGCTATTTGTTGTACAGACCTGTTTTGTCTCTCTGCTACTCCATTCTGCTAAGGTGTCCCTGCAATAGTAAATTGTTGCTTTATTCCATGTTCATTACATAGGTCTACAAAGTCATAATCAGTGAATTCACCTCCTCTGTCTGATCTGATGCATTTCAGCTTGCATCCTGTCTGATTTTCCGCTAATGCTTTAAATGTTTTGAATTTTTCCAGAGCTTCCGATTTATTCTTGAGAAAAGCAACCCATGTCATTCTGGAGAAATCATCTATTATCAGCATAAAGTAGGACTCTCCACTTGGTGTTTTAGTTCTTGCAGGTCCACACAGATCCATGTGCACAAGTTGCAGTGGTCTTCTTTTTGATAACTCTTCTTTAGATTTTAAGGATGTGCGAGTTTGTTTTCCCAACTGATAAGATTTGCATATTGTGTTTGAGGGCCTTTTTATTTCTGGCATATCTCTGACAGCTTTCTTCTTGCTCAATCTAATGATATGGTCAAAGCTGAGATGTCCCAATCTCCTATGCCATAACCATGACTCCTCGAGTTTGCTAAGATGGCAGGCTTCATCCTACTCTTTCACTATGTACACATTACTCTCTGTTCGAACACCTTTGAGTAGAGTTTTTCCTGTTGTGCTTGATCTGACTACACAATCTTGTGCTCTAAAGAGAACTTCACAGCCTTTATCACACATCTAACTGACACTTAGTAAATTTGCTTTCAACCCATCTACATATAATACATCTTGGGCCTTTCCTCTGCCATTGTCTATGCTGATTGATCCTTTTCCCTTGATCTTTCCTGATTTTTCATTTCCAAAAGTGACATTGCCTGATTTCTTTTCGTCAAGAGTTAAAAAATTGTTTTTATCTCCTGTCATGTGTTTAGAGCAGCCACTGTCCAAATACCATTGGCTCTTCAAATCTTGAGCAGTTAAAGCCAAGTCACATTTATTCACCTTCTTTATCCACTGGAGGCCCCCTTTTGTTTGGTATCTTTTGTGAGGTGATGTATTATATCCCTTTAGAGAACACTTGGAAGATATATGTCCAACTTGATTGCATTTACAACATTTGATTATAGTTTTTGCAGAATTGTGAGCATGAACAAAATTTATTTGACTCATAAACCTCCTTGAGGTATTGAACATCAGTCTTTTTCCATACTCTCTACATTCAATAATTCTATGGCCAAAATCCTTACAATAAAAGTAATAACCATAGAAATTACTTGCATACCTGATGTAAGGTTTTCTCTTCCATGCTTGCATCTTTTGTTGGTTTGAATCATTCCTCCTTGCATGACAATATGCAGCAATGTGTCCTGGCTTGTGGCAGACATAACAGGTGGCATTATTCATAGGAGGCAAGAATCTCCTCTGATGACTTCCAAATTTGATATACTCAGGGGCAGATGATTCTTTTTCTGCCATCCTAGTATTCATTATATTCCTTGTTACTAGAGATTTCTTCTGATCTCTGTCATCCTTATTACATGTTTCTTCTTTTGTAGGAATTGTCTGGGCTTCTTCATCAGCCTTCTTTGCTTTTACAAAAATTATATTTTTGTTTTCCTTTTCTTTGCCTTTACTCGATTCTCCTTCATAGCCTATTACTGTTTTTATCATTGGGGATCTTTGAGCAACCAGGATATCATTCAAATTACTAGAGCTTGTTGTTTAGGAAGAGTTTATAACCACTTTCCTTTGAGCATTTTCTAGTTTCTTCCTGAGACATACCACTTCTTCCTCCAACTTCTCTTGTTCTTGGGTTTTATCCTTGATTTGCTGAAGTAATATATCTTCTATCTTCTTGGCTTCTTCAAGCTTTACCTTCAGCTGCATGAGGACTTCTGAATTTTGTTCTTCTTTTACCCATTTGAGGAGAATCTCTTTTTGTTTTCTGCATTTTATTTTGAGTCTGTCAATCTCCTCCAGAGCACTTCTTAGCTCCCCCTAAAGATCGACTTCCCCTTCTTCTTCTTCTTCTAACAAGAGTCCTTCAAGATCTTCTATGGCCATTAGTAAAAATTCAGAGGTTCCCTCTTCTCCTGAGGGTTCATCTGAGTCTTCAGATGCACTACTGTCTTGCTGTGCATAGAAGGATTTTCTGCTGAATTTCTTTCCTTTCTGCCAATTCTTTGATGTGTCTTTCTCTGATTCTTGAGCTTGATTTCTTACTTTCTTGTGAGGACATCTAGCAGCATAATCTCCAACTCTTATACAGTTAAAGCATTTAAAAGGAAGTTTACCTTTGTATCTACCTGATCCTCTATCCAATTTCTTGACAAATTTAGCTTCTTCTTCATCAGAGCAGGAGCATATGTCTTTCTTTTCTTCTTTCTTCTTTTCTGTTTTGAATGCTGCCTCCCTTGTACTTGTCTTCTTCTGTGGGAGCCTCATCTCATATGCTGTAAGATTTCCTAGTAGTTGGTTCATGGTCAAGGTCTCCCAATCAGCTGTTTCTTCTATTGCAGACACCTTGGGATTGAATCTAGATGGAAGAGATCTTAGAATCTTTTGTACAATTATACCTTCTGGTATTGTTTCTCCAAGAGCTTTCATACTTTTAACAATTTTGCAACTTCTAAGAAGAAGCTCCCAACATCTTCATCATCATTCATTTTTAAATTTTCAAACTGGGCTCTATATACTTGAAGTTTGGCAGTCTTAACCTTTTTATCTCCCTCATGGATATTCTCTAGAGTGTCCCACATATCTTTGGCAGTCTTACTGTGCATTATTTTGATAAACTCAGCTTCACATAGTCCATTTAAGATTGCATTCATTGATTTTGCATTAGCTACAAAGCTTTCTTTAGCTTCTTTCTCTGTATCAGTTGACTTTGTGACATATCCAATTTCCACAGCATCCCAAGCTTCTAATCCTAAAGACATTATATAAGCTTGCATTCTTATTTTCCAAAAGGCATAATTTGCACCTGTAAAGAAAGGGGCTTTATTGGTTGAGCTTCCTTCTTGACTTGCCATCTTGAGAGCCTAGGATCTCCTTTGAGTTGTTAGACTGATATACAAGGAACTGGCTTTGATACCAATTGTTGAACTCTTAGTTAAACTGAGAGGGGGGGGTGAATTAGTTTAACACATTCATGGATTTTTGAAACTTTTCTTTTAAAAGTTTATTTTACTTTATTAACACCTTCATTTCATTATCAACATAATGTGTGAGCAATCTTTATTTATGAGCAGCAATTAATAAGAAGATTAGATAATGTACCAGCAGTCTTAATATGTTAGCAGCAAGTATTAGCAGAATAGATATATCATATCAACACATAGACATCATGCAAATAAACACCAGATATATGTGGAAACCCATAAAGGGAGAAAACCACATCTTATTATTGTTGTGATGCAAAGGCAAGCTCCAACTCCCTCTCACCATTGATTTTATGCAGGCACCAACCTACAGGAGGCTCCAACCTCAATTCTGCAAGCTACAACTTGCAAGGAAGCTCCAACTCCCATCTATTTTCTGCAGGCACCAACCTACAGGAGGCTCCTACCTCAGTCAGCTACAACTGACATCTATCACGCTACAACTTGATAGGGAAGCTCCAACTTCCTTACTCTTCCAAAAGAAAAACACTTGCTGATTTGCCTTGGATATCAGCTCTGTTCTGTACCTTCTTCTCTGTTGTTCATCAACTCTTATATCAGACCTGCATCATCTCTGCTCATCCCCTTCTTCTTCTTTGCTCAGCTCCTCCTTATTCACATTCTTCTTGCAGCTTGCTTATTCTCTTCAACTCTCTTTAATTCTGCTGCATACTCTCTTCTTCTCTCACTCATTTTTCGTCAACTTTCTCTCCTTGGATATTACCCTGTTTTATACAAAGATAGCTTCATGGCTGTTTGTATTCCACTGGGAATTCGAAATGGACAGCCATGTCTCTTTGCCTTTTGCCTTCTCATCTCTTTTCATCTCACTCAGAAAAAATGTAACTGTAGGTGCTAAATTTAATATTACAGTGGGATATTTGATTTCTTCCGGAGACTTACCAATGCATCACAACAATATAAATTTAAATAAAACATTTACATTCAAAATTTAAATGAGAACTCCAGCACACTCGTTTTGTCTCTTGGCTTGCTACGCATTTGTCTTTTCTCTGACTGTGTCTTTGTCTTTTCTGTGACTGTGTTTTATCTCTTTTCAGCTTTGTTTGCTCTTCTGTCCTCTGTGGGGGTGTAACAGTTGCATACGTGTAACTCTGCCTTTTAAATAAATGAAATGAAATTGCTGAATTTTTAAATCAGGGCAATTCCAACCCTTTTCCTACCACGAGTGTCTTCTTGATGTGGAAGTTCCGCAAGCGGAACGAACATAGATCTCAGTCGTTGTATATTAATAATCGCCCTCCCATTAAGCCGAGGCCCGAGGGTTCACAGCCCATGTGGCATATTTTAAGACAACTGCAACCGTGTTTTATATATCTAACAACAATCCTTTTATATATAGACAATCGCCCTCCACCTTAAGCCTTTGGTCTTATATTACAATCCAATAAGTCGAATCATAACCACTAATATATGAAAGGGTCGGGCCCCACATCCTCGTTGGCGGATCGGTGGTGTTAAACGAAAACTTGCGATTGCGATTGATCAAATGGACGTGATGACCACATAAAACATGTCTCATAGCGAAATCGGGTCCGAACTTTGAACAGATGCAATCGGGGCGCATGAATAGAAAATTTCCGATTGCGATCAGAAACACGGATGCGATTTGCACATATTAACTCCCGCATATAACAGGATCGGGTCCGCCACTTCAATCGCAACATATTACAAAAGTCGTGCAATCAATCGGAAAGTTTCGATTGTGATTAAGATCCCGGACGCGATTGAACCGATTAACTCCATCGTATAACGCCATCGGGTCCGCCACTTGATCGGAGCATATTACAAAAGACTTGCGATTAATCGGAAAGTTCCGATTGCGATTAAGATCCCGGACGCGATTGAACCGATTAACTCCATCGTATAATCGCCATCGGGTCCGCCACTTGATCGGAGCATATTACAAAACTCTGCCGATTGAACCTTTTCTCCGATTGCGATTGGGTGAGGGGTCCCACCTTATAAGCCATTTCGTTTTGATAGAACCTTTGATTATATAGATATAAAGCGCTCCGCTTGTATATAACTGATATATATGTTTATATACATATTTTGCCGCTGGAGTGAAGCTATTCCCGGAATTATGTTTGTATATGTTATATGTGCTCCGCTTGTATATAACTGATATATATGTTTATATATATATTTTGCCGCTGGAGTGAAGTGATTCCCGGAATTATGTTTGTATATGTTATATGTGCTCCGCTTGTATATAACTGATATATATGTTTATATATATATATTTTGTCGCTGGAGTGAAGGGATTCCCGGAATAATGTTTGTATAAGTTATATGTATAATGCCGGTTGGAGAGTGCGATTCCCAGAATTTTATAACAGCTCTCTGCCTCTGTCTCTGCCTCTGCTGCGCCGGTTGGAAAGTGCGATTCCTGGAATTTTATAACAGCTCTCTGCCTCTGTCTCTGCCTCTGCTACGCCGGTTGGAAAGTGCGATTCCTAGAATTTTATAACGGCTCTCTGCCTCTGTCTCTGCCTCTGTCTCTGTCTTCCGATAACTGTTCTTCACTGTGCTTCTATGAATGTTACATTTTGACATTCTTTTTGCTGCCTCTATTGGTTTCACTGTGCTTCTTTTGCCTTCCTCTGCTTCAGCGCTACCTCCTTTTCCTGAGTGCTGCCTCCTTTGCCATCAATGACAATATTTCCAACACAATGGAATCAGGCGAGCCCTACAGAGACCCCTCCATGAGAGGAGGATTATTAGGTACATTGGTTGTTTAGTTATGTCATGTTTTCAAGTAGGTTATATTTATTGTTCATTGTGAAAAATTGATTAATGTGAAATTTTTTTGTCCTACACAGGTGGACGCATTCACATCACTCGTGCGCCCAGACAGAAAATCGAACAAGAGGAGCCCCATAGACCTGTTCCCATTTTCCCCCAATTTCATAGAGCCCATTCTAAGGATTATCTTATACACGGTATAGGTACACATTAGATCAATTGCTAGTTAAAATGTTCAATTTTACGTTATATTCAATGTTTAACAGGTCAATTTTTTTTTTCAAATTACTTTTGTTTAATGTGAAAACATTATGTTCCTTAGGTGCAAATGTAGGAGTTGGGTTTGGCCCTATTGCTGGTGAGGGACAAAGGAGAACAATGTCTCAGCCTATGGCATCCATCTCACACTTGGATACTTCTCCTCCAGGTAAAATCTAAAGGAAAATTTATTGTTTGATGTATGTTTAATGTGAAACTTATTGTGTGTCTCATGTACTTGCATTATAAAACAATTTAATGTTTTGTACAGTGGGTGTTAGAGACGTTCATTCCTCGGAATGGAACCATCCTAGTATGAGCGAAGAGGAAGAGATAGTTTTTCGACCAGGTATTTTCAAATGACTTGACAAGTTTTTTAAATTCAAATTTTGCTTATAAATTATTTAATTTTTAATATGTGCAATAATTTAACATGTTACAGTTGGTGGTGGTTGCCCTCCTAGGGGTAGAGGTCATAGGGTTCATGAGTTTTCTCGAAATCCGAGCTATGATCTCCTTTACACCCATCCTAGTGATATTCCTGAGCAGATGCCTTGGGAAGATACCATCTCCTTACTTACTGTTGATGGGATGAGGGAGCATCCCACGAGATTGCGCAATGAATTGCAAAGTTTCAATCTCTCTGCCCCTAGCCGAAATTGTCTCCAAATTGTTTTGCACAATTTGGAGAGTCTGATAGAGATTTATCATGGGGTTGGACCTGTTGGGTCGTTAATATGCCATTATTATTATCACTTTTGAACACTTATTCCACCCATTTCTACCATTCTTCATCACGTCATTTATTATAATTTATTATTTAAATCCATTTTATGATGATTTATGCTTCTATGAATGAATGTTATTTATTCTCCTTTATTTCTAATAAATTGATGATTATGAATTATTTTATCAATGATAGTTTTAATAAATTGGTTATAACATTATTCACCATTTTTAACCTCCAAGGTAATTTCCAGATTGAAGATTTGATCATTAAAAGTGCCAACTCAGAAATGCGCTGGAATAAGGAGTGACAGTTTTGCGGTTGAGATTCTGAGCAAATGAAGACGAATCTGGAAAATCCGGAACATGGGTTTTGTCAAGAACGGACCCAATTAACTTTAACAAAGAACGGTTTGCCCAAATTCAGCCTGTGTTGAGAGATTCGCAGAGTTCTTTAAGCACGATTTTCTCAGTTCTGTTGTTGCGGCCGTCCTCCAAATCTCAGCTAAAAAGCCAAATTCGACTTGCTGTTGTTGAAAGATGGATGTAAATCTATTTTTTTGTTGATCAATTGGTTGGAAGAAATCCAATATTGTTATGGGAAGATTGTATTTACTATTCAATTTCTCCTCCTTCTGATTATAAAAGGAGAAGCACGTATTGTGTAGGGGGATGATTTGGAGATACGTTTTTTATGTAATTCTCTGTTAAACATCAGTTCTGATTATTGAGTCTCGTGAGAACTGGTTCAGTGTACTTTTGTCCGATGCATTAATATAAGCTTGGTGGTTCTCTCATCTCCGCATCTGGATTAACTTAAGGCGGTGTCCCCTTGGAGGCTAAGGGCCCGGCCCCGGAGGACACTTGCTTCTATATCACTACGATTTGATTTCTGCGTGGTTTTTCTTATTAGCATTATTTGGTAATCTGATGTGTTGTTTAGTTTACATCACACGCTCTGTTATGCATAATTTATTAAGGTTTCTAAAGACAGAACTATTGTATTGACTCTGCATCGTATCTCTGCTCTTTTAAGTGTTGATATAATACTGCTAGTCTTTACAGAATACTGTTGCTGTTTAATTACAGAGCCGCTGTGCTATGCACGTGTTCATTAACATTATGGAATTTATCTTGGGAGTTATGTTCTTTGCGATTGTTGGATCTATAAACAATGTTGTTCTACTTTGGAACGCAGTCGTACTCTTTCTAACTAAGATTGATAATTGGATCAGATTACTATTAATGTGTGCCGTGTGTTAAGTCATTGTGTATTTGTATTTGACTTTCCAGTGTTGTTTTATATCCTCTCATTAATCAATGCTGTTCTATTTCCTTGTGCTGTTCGATTTATTCTTAGAGTAAAGATTGCTATTAATTTGGCTTTGCTATTGTTCATTTCCATTAATTAGAGTTTGCTGTCCAGATTCTTTTAATTACAGTTTGCTGCCCATTTACTTTGTTGTTCTATTGTGCTATCTGCCGTTCCATTTACTCGCATTTGTTGTTTTGGTGTGAGAGACGATCTAAGGCTGTAGTGAGCCTCGGCATTCACTGTCTAGCTCCCAGACCCGTGGTCTATGCTCTAATTTCCTTTCCATCAGTTTCCAAAGGGATGGGCTATTGTTGTCAAACCCTTGAATGATACATTGCTTATTTTTCCGAATGCATGATTTAAAGTCTTAAAGTGCTTTGTTGTAAGTAGATTTTATTTCCAGCTTTCATTTACTTTTGGATTTTAAGCACTATACTGCAAAACATTACTCTTGAGTAAATAGCCGCCTCAGACTGAGTACACTCTTGGAATAAAAAGTCGTCCCTGGGTTGATAATTAATGTGAGGTAATTAGGAGTTACAAAGACACCTTTTTATCGCTCCACATTTTGGCGCCGTTGCCGGGGAGAGTGTAGCCATTTCTAAAGAGTAATGTGAATCTGATGAGTGCCTGCTAGGGAAGAGTTGGATCTTAAAAACGGAAGGTAGGAACCTGCGTGCGGAGCATGTAAAAGCCCTGCTCCACTATCCGCTTTCCTAACAGATTTGTTGTTGCTTTTTTAGGTAGAAATAGATGTTTGAATTTTTGTGTGAATGACTAGGAAAAAAATAGAAATTTTGGAAAATGAATCACATGATTTCATTTCAAGTGGTGATGTAAGCACCACCCATTTCACTAACTAATTGACAGGAACATTGGAAGAAGGAGCTTTGAAGGAACACATGAAGGACATCTTCTGTTATGGTAAGAAACTGTCCAACATTTTTACTTTTAAATTTCCTGCTCAACTAATTCCACACCCTCACCGCAATAAACCAGTACAACATACTTACAGTGTTGAACTGCCAAATTTAGCCACCCTTCCCACCCATTCTATCTCACATGCGCCATTAGAGAAAACTTACAATGAGATTCAGAATGTTTCAAATTCAAAAATTGTAGAAGTTATGGAAGAAAATGAGCTTACTTCTAGTTTGCATCAACAAACCATTTTAAGAGCTCAAGAACTTTATGATACGATGGATATGGGAAATCAAGAAAATAAAGGATATATTGAAGATTGGTTTCACTCCATCACTTGTTTGCAACATTGCTCCACACTTCAACAATTTTTGACTCCATCTTTTCAAGGGAAGTTGGCTTCTCATACCCTAATTTTTATCAACATGTATTTTTCAAATTTGGGTGCGCATACTAGAGGCCTTATTTCTAAAATGGTTCCACTGGAAATACTCTTATACATAAACATATTCGATTCTCAAAGAAGAGTAGGATAGTGGAGAAAATAAAATAAAATAAAATAAGGACATAAATAAATGCATTTTGTTTTTTTGTAACAATAGTTGTTTTTTTGTTGCAACATTCTATGCAAATCAACATTGGTGATAATTTTTTAATTAATTTGTGTTTGTAGATGACTTATAATGCAAATAAAAATTATATAAACACTTATATTCACTTTTTATCACCAATTTGAAAAAATGCTTGAATATCATTTTTTTTGGCTTGCGGGCTTGATGAACTTTCTGGAAAAACAGTCGGGACAGTCATGTTTTGAGGGACCAAAAATGAATATTTTCAAAACCTGTTTCTACCCTAGATAGCCCTTGATGTCTACTTTCTAACCCAATTTGAATCAGTCAATTTGGATTTGAAACGAAAAATTTAGAACCAAAACATTGACCGGATGTCTAAGGGGAAGCTCAGGAACAGAGTTGGGACAATGAGTTTTTGGAGGCCTAAATGAATGAATTTTTAAAACCTGTTTCTATGGTAGATTCCCCTATGAATCTAGTTTACAATGCAATTGGAATCACTCATTTTAGATATCGTATGGGGAAGTTATGATCAAAATACTGACTGTCTATCGTAAATCAGCACCCTTAAAACTCTGTTTTTCCGGATGTTCCTTACAGTATTTCACCTATCAATTCTTCTTGTCTTCAAAACTTGTTTCTATTGGAAATAAATAAATGAATCTACTTTCATTTCCAATTTGAATCATTTGAATCCGACATCAAACGAAAAACCTATGCTTAAAACATTCACTGTTGATCTCAGCTGGGTAATTGAAAATGACTATGTTATGCAGGTTATTCTAACTAAAATTGACATATCATATCATTGAATTTCTAAAACCTGTTGCTAATGGAGATAAAAATTTGAATTAACTCTCATTTATCTTTGGAATCACTCAATTTCGATGAAAAACAAAGAAGTTGTGATTAAAACACTGCTGGATAGTATGGTCGACCACTGCTCTCCCGCAGGTGAAAAATAAATTTTACTTTCTCTCAATGGATTTGTTATACAGAGTAACTAATTGTTGTTTTTTTGCATAATTCTTGGATTATGGGAGCCCGCGCACCTCTCTTTCTCCATACTCATTTTTTGCAGGTCCTAAGAGAAAAAGAAGGTCAATTTATGGACGAGTGATTTTGAAAGAAATTTTAAATGAAACAAAGGAATTTCATGCAACTCATTACCCAACGGATTCATAATAGCAGAAATGAAGAATTGATTTCCATTTGAAGATTCATGTCATGTCTTTGATGCCAGAACATTTTCCGAATAGATCATTTTTTTTACATAATATCATAGCTGTTGTAACCTAATTTATTTATTTACATACTATCTTTTGTTGTTTCTTTTCTAATTTCTCTTATATTTTGTGTTTCAGGTGTTGCTTCATTCAAACTGTGACCCATCCTCAGCATCAATGCCGTGAACAACTAATTTGTTTTTTTGCATATTTGCTGTCCATTTTGCTGTTCCTTTTCGAAATGGAACAACACTTCTGCACTTTCACGTTTGCTGTTCCTTTTTCACGTTTTGCTGTTCCTTTTCGAAATGGAACAGCACTTCTGCACTTTCACGTTTGCTGTTCCTTTTTCACGTTTTGCTGTTCCTTTTCGAAATGGAACAGCACTTCTGCACTTTCACGTTTGCTGTTCCTTTTTCACGTTTTGCTGCTCCTTTTCGAAATGGAACAACACTTCTGCACTTTCACGTTTGATGTTCCTTTTCGAATGGAACAACACTTCTGCATTTTTCATTTTCGTTGTTCCTTTTTCCAAAGGAACGACATTTGCATTTTCACACTTTTTTATGTATTTTTGCTTTTTGGTGTGCATTTCCTTTGCTGTTCCCTACACGAAACACCACTTTTTGAGTGTTTTTGCTGTTACTTCAAAAGAGCAACCCTTTGGGAGTATTTTTGAGAGCAACCTTTTCTTCCTCTTGTGAGACTATTCCCAGTTCATCTCAACCACATTTTACTGATTCCCCTTCATGGCATGAAGTACACTATTTTTATGAGGACAAGAATTATGGATTCTATTGAAGCGAGTTAATATCATTCACGTTATGATCTTTAACATGACAGCTCCTTGATGATAGATTATTTTCAAAAGGGACACAATTATTTATATACTACTTTACTGCATTGTTTTCTATTGAACATGATGTTGATTGATTATCTTAATACCATGCTGGTTCCACCCTTCTGGACTATAATCTTCTCTGTCTGTAATAAATGAGATTATGGGTATATTTTTTTCTATTGACATGTTCAATTTCTTCCACCATCCCTGCTCTTAAGGAGTACTGAGCCTCCCTCTTTTTATCATAAAAATGTGTAATAATAACAAAATTTTGTTCGCAGATGGAGGATAGGGGGTCTCAGTACGAGCCAGCCTACCATGTTCATAAGGCTGTAACAAAGTGACATTCCCATTATGGCCACCACACTAGGGTTATGATCCATTGGATAGTCAAATTATCCTTGGAACAGGAAGTCTCATCACAAGCCGGCCTGATCACTTTTGCTACATCCCAGTGAATGACAGTGTGGTTATCTGGTTACCACGCCAGCACACTGATCTCTTCTGTAGAACAGCACTGTAACTCTCTAGTTATAAATTGAGGATCCTGGCTCATATGGGTTAAAAAGCAACCCTGCCGAGGCTATGGACGCCTGCTGGCAACAGAGGCTCTGCTTATGGTATTGAAGTTATATCTTATTGTCAATTATTACTATAATACTCTTTTCTTATTTTTTCTTTTTATCAGAGAAGTTATTTCCTTAATTTTCCCTGTTTTGAACCTTTATGCATGAGAAATTGTTTTCAGATCAATCACATCATTTGTCAGCTAGAATATCGTCAGTAAAGCATCTTTTTGGCATATTGTCGTCATTTTTCTCTTTTTCATAACTTATCATCAATCCAAAGCGTCCTATCTTTTATTCATAACTATCTTTATACACTCTGCTATCATTATAACCATCACTCTCATTGTCCTATCATTGATATGTGTACTCTGTTTCATTTACTACTGTATTGTTCATTCCCTTGCCTTGCCGTCAGCACAACACCTCTCATATGCTTTATGGTCTGGAATTCCTTTTCCAATTGGAGGGGGGAATGTATGCATTATGGGATTGCATGTGATATGATTACTCCACTCTGTCATAACTTGTTGATTTGATAAGTTTTTCTGATTGAAATTTTTGCATGCATCTGAATCTATTTCTATTCAAAACTAACACTATGGATTCAAGAACATTGTATGCAAAATAGTGCTTTGTTTACAGGAGAACAACAAGTATGGGGCAGAACTCTATTCGCAGCATGACTACACTATTGCAACTAACAGAAGAGGCCCGAGCAACTCGCGAACGTGAAAAATTCTTCAGACATGATGTGCTTACCTGGATTCCACCTTTTGCATCACTTTCAGCACCAACTCTGCCTACATCAGCTTCAACAACTGCCAGTCCATATATGTCATTCCACATTTCTGGAGGTAAAACTTGAGGTAAAATCTCATAATTTTCTGATTTATTACGAATTTAGGAGAATTTCATAAAAATCCATTTTGAGCATCATTTATCATCCTTCAGTCCACATCTATACCACTCCCTATTTTTCAGCAGCATATCATTTTCGAGTATGGGGGAGTGTTCCTTTCATTCATTTCTTTCTTATGACTATGTCATCCATATTCTTTATCATCCATTGTTATTCTTATTCATTCTCAACACCTCCATTATTCCATGTTGTTTTACACCAAGCATAGAATTCAATAGTTGGTAGCAACCACCTCTATTTGTTTTCTAGCATCGAATGAGGGCATGCTAATTCTTCAGAGAGGGGGAGGAATTGCTACGCATGATGTATGTTTTCAATTTTCTTTCTCATTTAAGGCATACAATTTCAGTGCAGAAATTGATTTCCATAATATTTTTAAAACTATGAATTCAATTCTTGTGATTTTTGGAAAATGCAGATGTGTCATTAATACAAACCCAGACAATTTCAAGAAATATTGGTTCATAAAATTTCGGAAATCATGCACTCTCACCTACAACCATTTTGTTTATATCTCATGATCCGTGCATCAAAACGATCTGATTTTTGGATCATAGAGACATTCATATATTATAAATTTACTTGCAACATTTCAACAAAATCTGGTTTGTAGTTTTTGAGAAAATGGTTAATGAAGTTTGCTGTTATCTATATCATATTTTGCTACAACTTCATTGTTATGCCTTTATCAAGATTGCTAAAATTGAATATTCATTAATTAAGGAAGCATTCATTTGTTCTCAAATTTTTATTGCTTGATTAACACATGGGTTTTGTCTTGGGGTTGCATGAAGACATGCAATATATTCAGGTTTTCGTTGCATGAGGACATGCAACATATTGAGTGTGGGGGTATGTTGGGTCGTTAATATGCCATTATTATTATCACTTTTGAACACTTATTCCACCCATTTCTACCATTCTTCATCATGTCATTTATTATAATTTATTATTTAAATCCATTTTATGATGATTTATGCTTCTATGAATGAATGTTATTTATTCTCCTTTATTTCTAATAAATTGATGATTATGAATTATTTTATCAATGATAGTTTTAATAAGCTGGTTATAACATTATTCACCATTTTTAGCCTCCAAGATAATTTCCAGATTGAAGATTTGATCATTAAAAGTGCCAACTCAGAAATGCGCTGGAATAAGGAGTGACAGTTTTGCGGTTGAGATTCTGAGCAAATGAAGACGAATCTGGAAAATACGGAACATGGGTTTTGTCCAAAACGGACCCAATTAACTTTACCAAAGAACGGTTTGCCCAAATTCGGCCTGTGTTAAGAGATTCGCAGAGTTCTTTAAGCACGATTTTCTCAGTTCTGTTGTTGCGGCCGTCCTCCAAATCTCAGCTAAAAAGCCAAATTCGACTTGCTGTTGTTGAAAGATGGATGTAAATCTATTTTTTTTGTTGATCAATTGGTTGGAAGAAATCCAATATTGTTATGGGAAGATTGTATTTACTATTCAATTTCTCCTCCTTCTGATTATAAAAGGAGAAGCACGTATTGTGTAGGGAGAGGATTTGGAGATACGTTTTTTATGTAATTTTCTGTTAAACATCAGTTCTGATTATTGAGTCTCGTGAGAACTGGTTCAGTGTACTTTTGTCCGATGCATTAATATAAGCTTGGTGGTTCTCTCATCTCCGCGTCTGGATTAACTTAAGGCGGTGTCCCCTTGGAGGCTAAGGGCCCGGCCCCGGAGGACACTTGCTTCTGTATCACTACGATTTGATTTCTGCGTGGTTTTTCTTATTAGCATTATTTGGTAATCTGATGTGTTGTTTAGTTTACATCACACGCTCTATTATGCTTAATTTATTAAGGTTTCTAAAGACAAAACTATTGTATTGACTCTGCATCGTATCTCTATTCTTTTAAGTGTTGATATAATAATGCTAGTCTTTACATAATACTATTGCTGTTTAATTACAGAGCCGATGTGCTATGCACGTGTTAATTAACATTACGGAATTTATCTTGGGAGTTATGTTCTTTGCGATTGTTGGATCTATAAACAATGTTGTTCTACTTTGGAACGCAGTCGTACTCTTTCTAACTAAGATTGATAATTGGATCAGATTACTATTAATGTGTGCCATGTGTTAAGTCATTGTGTATTTGTATTTGGATTTCCAGCGTTGTTTCATATCCTCTCATTAATCAATGCTGTTCTATTTCCTTGTGCTGTTCGATTTATTCTTAGAGTAAAGATTGCTATTAATTTGGCTTTGCTATTGATTTTCATTAATTAGAGTTTGTTGTTCAGATTCCTTTAATCACAGTTTTCTGCCCATTTACTTTGTTGTTCTATTTCTTATCTGCTGTTCCATTTCCTGTTATTCGCATTATCTTTGCTTTGGTGTGCAGAACGATCTGAAACTGTAGTGGGCATTGGCATTTGCTGTCTAGTCCCCAGATTGATGATCTGTTCCTTGATTACTTTTGGTTACATCAGTTTCCAAAGGGATGGGTTATCGCTGCCAAACCCTTGACTGATACATTGCTTATTTTTCCGAATGCATGATTTAAAGTCTTAAAGTGCTTTGCTGTAAGTAGATTTTATTTCCAGCTTTCATTTACTTTTGGATTTTAAGCACTATACTGCAAAACATTACTCTTGAGTAAATAGCCGCCTCAGACTGAGTACACTCTTGGAATAAAAAGTCGTCCTTGGGTTGACAATTAATGTGAGGTAATTAGGAGTTACAAAGACACCTTTTTATCGCTCCACAGGACCATCAACCCAAGTTTTTTTTGACATGATGCCTAGGAGGAGAGTGCTAGTGATTGTTATCCACTTCTACAATGAAGTTAAAAGTAGGGTCACTAAAGAAACAACCTTGTCACTATTTGACTTGCGGACTGAAGACAAAAAAGTATAAACATTGCAAGATTCAATGATCCCAATATTGCACCTTATATTTATGAGAAGTTCATGTATGCATACGGGAAGTTCCCAAATAATGATGAGGTGCCGCAATATTTTGTTAGGATTTTGTTTGCTCAATTCTGAGAGCACATGGACCCGGTATTTGGACCCTAACTATACATATACTGGGTCCAAATTCTATGGAGATGGAAAAGGTCGCACATATGAATGACATGATGCTATGCAAGATGTTGGGTTTAGGCCTCCAGCACCTCGTTTAACACCTCGACCACCTAGGGTAGTTACACTTTCAGAGGAGTTAGCCCCTATCTCCAATGTTGCATCAAAAATGAGGGAGATACAAGAACATATTGCAGCTGCTTTAGGAGGGGTGGGAGTCAGCTTAGGGACAAGCCAACCTTCATCTAGTGCAAGAGTTCATTTATTTGTGAGTATTCCAAATGACGTGTTGAGGGAGATGGAGTGAGATGAGCTTATGGAGTATGCATCCTCATGTAGAGACCTCTATGAGCAATCCATTACATGAAAAATGCACACCATGGGCGAGGTATGTACAAGAATTTTTTGATCTATTTTAAAATACACATTTATAAGATGAGCTAGAGTGCATGTAACATGTTTTTTTGGTGTATATACATTTAGTAGATCCAAAAACTTACGCAAATATATTTATTTAACTTATGTAGTTTACAACATTCTTAGAACAACATTGCCTTGCCCCTGGTCCTCATTCTGTAGATCATGGACATGATCATGTACAGGTGCCACATTCATTTCTATCTATCTATATTTTTGTACATCAAATTGAATTGAATTTATGTCACATATTTTTATATGGTATGAGTATTAACATTATGGAATTTTCGGTTTAGCGCGACAGATCAAGGGTTGCCTGAAGAGATTATTCCTTCTCAGGTTCTAGTCGTGAAACAAGTATCAATACTTTTCATTAAGCATACTTATAATTTTTATTATATTTCTTTTCGCAAAATTTTCTATTAACTTTGGTTTCAATTTTTCAGGCTACACCCCATATTGACATGATGCAGACTGAGTCTCAAGGAGATCATGTAGGCTCTGGGTCAGAGAGTATACATTAAACCATGGTAACCTCTTACCATTTCTTCGTTGGTATCATTGCCACATTATAAACAGGCTATCTTCTGAATTTATAGACAATTGAGAGGTTCCTTTATGTATCTAGTGAATGTTAAAACTAATATTTAATTTTTAGTAAAACTTTGCACCATAGTCAATTCACTAGGTTACTGACAATATAGGTGCTTCATTTGGCTTAGAGGAATATGAACATTTTTTTCCTTGAACATGTGAGACACTATCACAATTTCAATATGTTTTGCCTCCTACTCAAGTCCCTGCAAAATAGGGAAGCCCATGAACAAAAAGCAAACATACCAAGATATTTCATCTCTCACCATGGCCTTATCAGGTTACTCATGGTACAAGTTCTAAAAGAAGAAAGAAAATCCTGGGAAGAATTCATTGCAAATCCAATGGTTGCAACTTCACTGAATTAGCCCAATGTTGTGTGACTCCACCCATTGAAATTGCGAAGGAGGAAGAATATATTGTCATGAACCCCTTGGCTACAAAGTACCTACTAATTCATATTAAGAAGATACGAATTATATTACACCATAGAAGTATAGTGATATTGATGTCGAGATAATTAGTTGCAAACCAACCACCAAGATAATGAGAGGGCATCAAAATATGCCCCCTTGTGTTCCAGGAGAGAAGAGGACATGATACATTCCTACCACCACCCAAACCCCTGCTAATCCAAAAAAACAAGTAAGGGCAGAAGAAATCCTAGAACACAAGGAAGACACTACCCCTATTGAAACATAAGAACTAGTAGAGTCAGTGACCTAGGCTTGGAAGAATTTGGTCTGGTGGCCTTGCTACTCCATAATAAACAACAAGGAGTGCTCTACACCACATATTACTGCTTCAGAATTTTTTGCCTGTAATAATGTGGATGTGATCTCTTAGGGGAAACTCTGTAGCTATGAAAGTGGAATACATTCCCCAACTATTTATAGGCCTATCACTTAGAGCCTTAGGTGAAAAACTTCCAGATGGGTTTCATTACTAGCACTTGTGGTGGCCTAATAATGGTTATGGAAGACTATGGAATCAATATTCCTTAAAAGACAAAATTGCAGATCATGCTTCCCTTGTGACAAGTTTTCATCTATCCAATAAAAACCTTTAACAACAATCATTTGAACAATATTATGTGCTCTCATGTGATGGAAAAATGGGAGTTTCAATAAAATGGGTTAGTATGTGGTTTGACAGAGTTCACAACAATCCTCTTCAGGACAGCTACACATATCTTGTGGTAGATCATGTCCACTGTTGCATCAAAATTGATGGCATTTTTCATTTGCAAGTACCTAGGTTCTATTGTAGCCCAACAATGACAATATTCCATCCTGCAAACATTTTGGTTTCGAGGTTTCGTAGTTTTGCATGATGACTAAGCATAAAGGAAAGGACCAGTGTATCCATGAGGTGGCTGCATTAATTCACTAATTTCAACTAGCAGTCTTATTTTGTCACATGCTACAGCAGGATAGGAAATGAATAAGCTCTATTGAGTAGTAGTTTACAGTAGAATAAGATCTTTTGAGTAGAAGTCTTAAATTATTAGATTCACAGGCTTTAATGTCTTGTACTGTGGTTTGAAGGTTTATTCATAATGAAAAATATGTGATCTCATTAAGGACTTAATCCTTCATGCCAATACTTAAACACTGTATGCTCAATCTAGGCACACGTTTTCACAACAAGTTCTTAGTTTCATTGTCCATGGCATGAACAGTGGCAGCCCATTTTATTACAATGCAACCCCTGAGAATATTGATATTTAATTCTCGGCTTTGTTCTTCGTCCCATCTATTAAATTTGAAGGGCCAACTTGGTAGAGATGTCACAATGTTGCAAACAAGGATCCTTGTGCTCCATTTGTAGTTCATTAATCTGTAATAATATCTCCCTTCAAGCCTCATTATGATCTAAGAAAATACTTGTTGGGGAACGATTTCATGTTCTAGTATAGCTCGATTATACATAGATATTAGTTTTGGCACCCTAAAGTATGGCCTGAATCAATCACCCACTCAACCATAGAGGCAAAGACCTCCTCAACAACTTGCTCATCATGTTGAACACGAAATTCAATATAAACATAGCTGATTTCCTGTTGTATAGGAGCAGGGGTTTGGGAATGATATCTTCATGCTTCCTTATGAGCTTGAAGTGTGCCTTGAGCATTCCCTTCTACTTGAGAAGAGGACCCTCAACAAGATTTGACTCTTTGTCGTGGCATTGGAGCTCTCAAGTAGGGGAGTAATCGAGTATGGGTATGCACAAAGGTGAAGAATTCAAAAGGATATAGCCGTGTCCAACAGGAAGGAGCTCGAATGGTGTAAACACCAGGTAAGGCTGAGCATAAATGAATTTAATTTTGGAGAGGAGAAGGTGTAGGGTTGTGGGCACCACCGAAGGAGGTATAGGAATAATATTATGGCTCATAGAGGCTTCCCAAAGTACAAGGTGGACCCAAGTATCTAACTATGTAAGCAAAAGCCTGTAACAACTATACAAAATCCTAATAACATATCTACTTGTATTTACTTACAATGGTTTTGTTAGTTTGAAATAAGTTGTTACCCTTTATATTAATTATTTCTTCAAGGAATCTCACTTTCTATTATTCTCATGCTCATTAATATGTGAAGGGTTCTAAGCATACTTTTATATTTTTTAGGCTCATTAAAAAATCATGAAGAAAACACCTCGTACCAAGCATACCATTATCTCTCCGTTCAAATCATTAAACAAAGAAGAAGACACTCAAATCTAGTATCCTTTTTTTTGCGGGGGCTCATTAATGTAAACAA
The DNA here is from genome assembly GCA_034641835.2 of Pinus albicaulis. NCBI lineage: Eukaryota > Viridiplantae > Streptophyta > Pinopsida > Pinales > Pinaceae > Pinus > Pinus albicaulis. Next base: position 1,271,192,389 of record CM076582.1, read on the forward strand.
AAAATAAAATGTAAATCTTACTTTTATTCTCTTTTGTGTTTTATAAACCATGAAGGAGATACCCAAAACTAAAAAGGGAGGGGAGGGTAATTGCTTTGATCACTCTATCAATAAAAATGGCAATATCGATCACATCACCCTTAATGTTTCGCCTATTTGCATTAATACCTTACAATTGGGTTTTAGTTTTCGTAGGAATTGTACGATACATATAAGTAATTATATTCCTCCATATGGATACTCTTATAGTCACTATGTGGTGTACATAAATGTCTTTATCATTGTTGATTGATATCACGCGGTGCTCATTAGTCAATGTTTCCAACTCATGTTTGCGTGATGTCAAACATTGTTGAAGGAATGTTTAAACATCATTTGGTGATCTATAGTTGTTATTGACCTTTTGTGTTGACCATCCCTATGTCAATTATACTTGGTTATTATACCAAGAGGTATTTGTCACCTAATTATAATTGGTGTTATTAAAGATCTTTCTCTTGGGAATGTCGTTTGTGGTTGGACTAGGTGATAAAGTCTCCCCTACTGATATTGAAGAAGGCATGCATGTCGGGTCAGTTATTAAAAAACCCCCCTTGCAAAACCATCATTTTTTTTTCACTTTGTCTTTTAGGGAGTTTTTTTCCTTTAGAGTTGAGTGTGATATTATCCATCAATTGTAAGTGTCGCTAACATGTGAGATATCACTTTACTTCTTAGTGAAGCATTACTATGTTTTCATAACTAATGTCTTATGTGGTATGCATCAATGTCAGGGTATGATTATATTCCAGCATGTGGTGCACAATAGCTTAGTTGAGTTGAGATCGTTGACCATGCTAGTTACTCTTCTAGGCTACTACCTCACTTTAATGTTCAAATCAAAACATGAGAACACGGTCAAGAAGGATGATCTAAATTTTTTAAAATTTTGGAAGGTGCTAATGTTTACAACACTATGATGTACTGTCTGTAGGAACAACACAGTAGGCAAGTTTGAAATAGTAGAGAGATAGATTTTGAGAGGTAGTATTCTGTCTTATTTCTCTAGTTATTTTATTGTATCATTACTTATTTCTTATGCATGAATTTTCTTATTTCAAAGTTTAGCGCTTGTGTACTATATGTAATGTATATTTATATATGGCTTATAAAAGAATTGACATATATGTGGTCGAATTGAGTTTAAATGAATTTTTTTTTTGGGTGCAGACAAAAGAAAATTTTGACAAAGAGTGTAAAATTTGCACCAAACCATTTACAGTTTTCAGGTGGAGACCAGGCCATGATGCAAGGTACAAGAAAACTGAGGTTTGCCAAACATGTTGTAAACTCAAAAACATTTATCAGGTGTGTCTGCTTGATGTTGAATATGGATTTCCAGTCCAATTTCGATATACAGCCTTGGCCATTAACTCCAATGAGGCTATTCCAAGGAGTGATGTTAATAGAGAGTATTTTTTCGAGGAACAGGATCGCAAGTTGCATTTTTCTACTCTTGTCAATATCTGAATTATATTTTATGTATGAAAATTAATGGTAGATTCCAAGTGTAATGCTAGTCTCTAACTGTATTTTACTTAATTTTTTATCATTATATATATATATAGCTTCATGTTTTATGTTGTTTTATAGAAGGATTCTCTATACTTCTACCTATAGCTTTTTGGTTCTCAGTTGTTATGATTATGTAACGATTCTCAAATAATAAATATACACCCATTTCTCCACCTTTTGTTGAATACATTGTCTTTAGAATCTAGCCAACCTGACAGTCCCACATAAATAGATAGATTTAGGAGCCATTTTAGGCATCCTACTTATTTTTTCCAAGGAAAACCTTGTGGGAAACCCAAGGGAAGCTTCTTCACAATCATGGATGACATCCCTAATAAACTTGTCAGCGTAGACTAGTGTGCCTCACCCTAGAGGATTCAAAGAAGGCACCTGCTGGCACTGAACTAGACAAATGCCTAGCAACATCAATGGAAAAAGTTTGAGCTAAAACCTTGGGATTTGGGAAGAATTTGTACATTTGTCTAGTATATAAGTGCAATAATAGGTGCCATCTCCTCATTTGTCTTGGAATTGTTTTAGATTTGTGGAGTATGGATCTAAATATGGTACTTTTATTCACCATAATGTGTCTTTTGGGGAAAGTCACATGGCATTTCCCCTTATCTTGGTACATAAGGTAAATTGGATTCTTTAGGGCTCAAGGCTAGATAACATCTCAACAAAATTCGTCTCATGAAGAGAAAAAATGTCACAAAGTGGGATTTGAACCTGGTCGGGGAAGGAAATAAGTTTTCTTATCAGCCGCTTGAGCTACATTCAATTGATAATCTAATTTTATTACTACAGAGGTGGTCATTTATTTCTCTCAAAGGAAATTTATCAACTAACTGACAATTAGCTATTACTTTTTTTATGGTTTCAAGAATAGTAAAAAAATGTAAAATATAAAAAGGATAGGTTACTGTCCTGTAGTGACTAGATAACATCCATTATTTTTTCCAGTTGTGACACCAGAAAAAAAAAATGCAAAAGGGACATTGTTGATTGTTACCTGAGGAAAAAAGGGAAAGAGGTAACAATTGTTGATCTCACTATAAAAGATCAACTTATTCTCATTCGAAAAGGGATGTATGGGTCCAAATTGGCCAATAACTACAAGATTTTGTCATAATCAGAATAATTAGAAGAAATAATATTAAATAACCAAATATCACATGTCAATTGTATGGATAATTTCACGTTCTATTGCAATCTATGATCATATTCTATATTCAGTACATTATTTATCTGTACAAATTCTTTTATGTTATCCTATTTATTTTGGATACAAGCCTCCTACACTTCATCTAGCTTCCTCTAACATGCCTTTGCATCATCAAAGTACTAAAAAATGCTCTTTTCTTATACATTAACCTCATCAGTCCACAAATTATGATGAGAACCCTTTAGTATTCCTACATCATAGCCAAAAAAATGTAAATTAATGTGAGGAAAGAATATTTTTATAGGCTGGAGGGTAAAAAATGGGCCTTCAAATCTACATATTGATGTGACACATCATCACCCCCATACAAAATGTTTTTCTCATCCTATAGAAGGAATTTAATCAGTAATATGTAGTTCATTCATGGCCTTGGTAGCCTCTCTAACATGCTAACGAATATTAGATGGTGTGCCCTCCTATGGATAAAATATTTAAATTTCCTATATGGCTACCCACTCCCTTTGTTCCTCTGTACTTGATCTCTTCTTTCTTGTCTTCCTCTACGCTAGGGCATTCTTCAACCATTCAAGGGACTGATCTATTTGTGATTTGCAGATTGTGGGGTAGAGCATGCCACCTCCTTTGGAAAGCCTGCAAGCTTTTATGAAGAAAATGTGGAAATGAGTACTAATTTTTCCTTCTATCCTATATATTTGACCTCAATAAAACGTGTATGGGTTTCCTCATATTCATTTAATGAATTTTGGTTCAATGTGAAACAACTATGTTATATTAGGATCCTATCCATTTTATATTATTATGATTAATTTACTTTTGTAATTTACTTTTATATTAATATGATTAATTTACCTGTAATAGGTATACAAAATCCTAGATTATTTGGAAACCTAGAAGAAAGACTATAAGCTTCCTTCTGTCCCTATTATTATTTATGGGTAAGGTCTGTGCTTTATTCCTTTTGACAAGATTTGTTTTGGTTACAGTTTCTAAAGTAGTAGTACCATGCAGGGATTGGAACGGAAGCAAACGGGGGCATGTTTACAAATTCCTATGGTCTCAAGGTTTTGTTTCTTCCTATGATGCTGCTCCCCACTACACAGACAGTGATGCCGATGCTCATAAGGTTTGTACCATTTAGCTGTATGCTGGTCACAGGTATGTAGGCTTTACAATCCTTTTCCTTTTGCTATTGATTCTTGAAAATGGAACAAAAACGAAATTAACTTGTGGTGAACTACAAATTTCTAAGTAATGAGCTGTTGGTTTTCCAGTGGGTTAGGCATCGCAATCACCATGGTAATATCCGTGGAGTGGAATTTATTTGGCTTCTTAATCCCAACAATCTGAGTAAGTCTTTGAAGGCTAGCGAGAATGGTACTTAATAATCTGCAAAAGGTTTGTCAATTCTCTTATAGTTTACATTTTTCATTAGATTCAGCTAAGGTGTCGAACATTGAAATATTAGACTTCTTTAGAGTAGCTTAGTCTGGGGGTCAACTGTTGAACATTAGACCCAGGATTGGATTTTACCAAGAAATATATGTGGCAATCTTTGATGCATATCATTTTTGTCTTAATTGATTTTTATTTACCCAGAACAATGTTAAACAAATCAGTTAAATTTGTTATGTTTGATTAATCAAAAGTTTTTCTTGTAAAAATGGTCAAGCATGTATCAGTCTCTGTCACATCTAATTGATCTAAATATGTTTTGTTTCTTCATCCAGGTAGCGAGGTGCACACAGATCATTAATCCAAAAACTGATGAATCCAAGTATGTCATAAATTTTAAAAAAATTGCCAAGGTACGCCTATTTCTCTAGATTGTGTTGTGATCATATAGTAAAGTCACTATTCTCTTATAGATGTAGCAAGAATCAAAGCTGCTACTTTACTCTTACACTAAAACTATAGCTGCAGTGATTAGTCCTTTTCTCGCAAAAAAACTTATGAATTCCAAACCCAATGTTTCCCGAAAGCCATATTGACTTGCATGTAGTATTTACAAAGTTGTCTCTTTGGAATGCAGTTTGTGGTTGGATTGGGTAATAAAGTCTCCCCTACTGATATTGAAGAAGGCATGCGTGTGAGTTCAGTTAATAAAAAATCCCCCTTGCAAAACCATCCTTTTATGTTCACTTTGTCTTCTAGGGAGTTTGTTTCCTTTAGAGTTGAGTGTGATATTATCCATTAATTCTAAGTGTCACTGACAAGTGAGATATCACATTACTTCTTAGTGAAGCATTACTATGTTTTCAACTCTAATGTTTTATGTTTTTTGCATTAATGTCATAAAAAATTTTAGAGATTTCTTCAGGTCACACCTTGTGGGTTTTGTCTGGAATGTAATGATTGATGGTCTTCTTTCTTTATGTAGGGTTCATCACAATAAGTATCAGATTCAGGTCCCTTTGCCTCCTAAGATTGATCCCAGTGTGACAATGATGACTGTTGAAGAAAATCCAGATGCTACTAATAATGATGTTGGAGGTTGTAAAGGAAAAAATGAATAGATGCGAGAGGTTTGCCAATTCTCTTATAAGTCATCATCTATTCAAAAGAGTATTATGTCAATAAATGGTCAATATAAAAATTCATTTATCATAACAGTCACAGGGATAGCATTGGATAATCTCATCCTAGACAAACTACTAATTTGTGCTTTTGGTTGCAGATATATTGTGAATCAAGGATGCATTAAGCATCTATGTGATCTTCTAGTCTTTCCAGGCCCAAGAATTGTAACTATTTGTCTTGAAGGGAAGATAATATTTTGAAAGTTTGGAAGCAGAGAAGGTTTTGGGCAACACTGAAGCTGTAAAACTCTATGCACAATATATTGATGATGCTGAAGGACTTGAGAATATTGAGAACCTGCAAAGTCATGAAAATAATGAAATTTATGAGAAGGCAGTAAAGATTCTTGAAACTTATTAGCTAGAAGATGATGAAGATGACCAAACAATCAATTTTTACCTCATATTTAACATTTTAAGCAACCTATGATATGCCGCCGATGGAGGGAACACTTCATAATCGAGACAGTCAGAGAGATGTACATAGTCAAGTATTCATGCGTGCATTGTGTATACTCTATGTCCACATGTTATCAAATATATTTTAAGTTCAACATTATTACTTTATTTGACCTTGCATGAAAACTTACAATTATTTACTATTTTTGTGGAAGCTCTGATAGAGTTTAGTTTCCCAAGTTGAAAGAAATTTCAAAATGAGTGTTATGTTTGTCATTAAGAGAAGAATTTCAAGTGATATTCTATCACTAATGAAATTTAGTTTTGTAATATTTCTCCACAAAGCTATACAAATTCCAATCAATGATCTAATATTTCATAAGAGGCAAGTGATCTGTTCTGGAAAATGTTGGTTTAAATGTTTTTTTTCTTATCAATATCTTTTCTTGTTGATAATTTTCTTTAAATTTAATTTTAACTTTTAATTCTTCTTGAGCATTAATTTATGTTTTGAAACAGTTATTGATTTTTTCCAAGTATTTAGTAACAATTACAGCATGTTGCAGAGTATTGGCCCTTTCTTCTATCAACGTGTATTTATGTGTCTCTTGCTATAGCTTAGGAAAATGACAAAATAAATTCAGACTTCTTAATTTCAGACAGTGTCATCAAACAGATTACCCTAGATTGTGGTGGAATCCTTAAGATTTTGGTGAACTCCTTGCTCAAGCTATGGTGGACTCCTAAGCTCAAATTGTGGAAGATTACAATGATTCTTGTGCAGTAAATACAACAGTATTTGACTGTGTATAGATTTTCTGCTCATTTCCTTGTTGGACAGTCTCAACTTAGTGATACTACCTCTCATAACGGTGGAGACCTTGATTGCTGTAATTGACCTAAATGTGTATCATCATTCTTTGCTCAGACATCCTTGTTGGACAGTCAGAACACAATAATACTACCTCTTAGAATGGTGAAGACCTTGGTTGTTGTAATTTCCTTGACTGTGCATCATCATTCTTGGGTCAATTTTCCTTGCTAGACAGTCACAACACAATAATACTACCTCTCAGAATGGTGAAGACCTTGGTTGCTGTAATTACCTTGAATGTGTATCATCACTCTTGGAACACAACAAATATTGTTGAAATCTTGGAGATGTTGAACATCAAGACCATTGTTGGAGACTTATTTTGGACAAGTGAGGCATTGGACAATGAACAATCAACGAAAGTTTTGGAAGCACCTATTAAGAAGTTTGTGGATATATATCTTACTTGGGAAAGGGTTATTGAAGACACACTTGAAGAATCCTTGAAGGGTTATCTTATGATTGATGCCTACAAATGAACCCCGAACATCAATTTTCGTAATGGTTGTTTAATCATATCAATGATAATTATCCTAGAGTCATTAATCATAATGATTGAATTCATTCGTATTCCTTTAGTGATTTTAAACCCTTTTCAAAGTGCATATGCCTCTATTTGTTATGATTCCAATTTTATGCTCCTAGCATTCAAATTTTATGTTCCATAAATAAAATATAAAATAATAAATCTAATCCTTCTTCCAATTCTAAAAGTTAGGAGTATTTTTTTGAAGCTATCAATATATGCTCTATAAACTAGTTTGAGTAAATTTTCTCCTTAAATTTGAAATATACCAAACCATTTCTCTTCATCTATATTGAAACATTGATGAGAGTTGAGTTTTTTTCCTTTGGAAATAATAATTTCATGTAAAAAAATTTGGATTTATTGCTACAAGGGGTGGGATATCTATCTCTTAATATAAAAGTGTGAAATCCATTACTAGTGAAAATTTATAACATAAGAAGTAATTCATAGCTAAACACACCTTTATGAATAGTTTTGAAATTATTAACATAAAGAAAGAAGGGTAAATTTTTTTGAGATTTAGATGATGATTGATGATTATCTTGAAAATCCATTATTATGAGTAGTAGCATGCTCGGTGTTAGATCCATAGGTTACACTATTTTAAAATACAATATTGCATAGAAAAATTCATGACATTTGAAAAGGATCATAAACAAATTTCTTTTTAATTGGTTGTTGTTTATATTTGCTAAAAACCCATTTACAAATGGTAATTGACGGCAAAAATTGTGAAGGTCACAATCAAGATTTGAGAAATCCATTGGAAGTGCAAGAACCTGCACATAACTTAAAATTGTTATATGGAGGACCATGATCAACATAAAACAACCCACTAATCCAAATTTTGTTATATGGTGTGGTTATATCTCAATAAAAACGACTTTTGAGGATGACAATGACAAGTTGTACAACACATGGAAGAGAACACTTTCTAGTTTAATGCACCCATGCCCATGAGGTTGGATTATAATAATAATAGAGAAAAAATATTTAAACTATATTTGATACTTCTGTGATGATTGATGAGGAAAAAAATATTACAAGTAATAACATACATTATTCATGTGTTAGATTTATATATTATACTATTTAGAAATACAATTATGAATAAGAAAATTCATGATACTTGGAAAGAGTCATAAAAATGTTTCCAAAAGAAATTAAAATAACAACTTCCAAGTAAAGGGAAATGGCTTGTACAAAATAAGGTATAAGAATGTTTTCCATGGAACATGTTGAAAATTTCAAATTGAGAAAAAAAAATATAGATTACAAGGGGATGTGTACAATATGTAAATGATTAAAGACAAAATTTTGGAGAAATTTAACTAAATCTTGATTACAAGGTGTTGAATATTCCTTTGTAGGATCTATTCCATGTCGTGAACAATATTTTCCAAGCACATGTAAAATAGAAACATGTCAAATGAACACAGAAACATATAACATTGACTTTTGTAGGATACTTTTTTGAGGCTATCAATATGTGAGCTATAAGCTAGTTTGAATAAATTTTCTCCTTAAATTTGAAATTTAGCAAACCATTTCTCTTCATCTATATTGAAACATTGATGAAATTTGAGTTGTTTTCCTTTGGAAATAATAATTTCATCTAAATTTTTTTGGATTTATTGCTACAAGGGTTGGGCAGAGGGCATTGCACCTTGGGAGGCTGAACAATGAAACGAGTTCGGGTCTGGTAGTTTTGTTTAAGGGTGCCCGTATTAGGTTTTCTAAGTTGTGACCACACGAGTGCCTTGTGCACATTCGTGCAAGATGTTTTTCATTTGCCCCCTTGTGCATTCGTTTAGTCAGGCAGAGGGCATCGTGCCTTAGGAGGGAGCCCGATAAAATGAGTTTAGGTTAGGTTGTTTCGTTTGAGGGCGCTCGTATCAGATTTGCTAAGTTGTGACCGCACAGGTGCCTTGTGCACGTTCATGCGAGTCGTTTTCTATTTTCTCCCTTGTGCATTTGTTCGATCGGGTGGAGGGTGTTGTGCCTTGTGAGGGCGCCTAATGAAACAAGTTCGGATCAGGTCGTTTCATTTGAGCGCGCCCATATCAGGTTTTCTAAGTTGTGACCACATGGATACCTTGTGAACATTCGTGCGGGTCATTTGCTGTTTGTTGTCTTATGTGTTCGTTCGGTCGGGTGAAGGGTGTTGCGCCTTGGGAGGGCACCTAATGAAATGAGTTCGGGTCGGGTCGTTTTTCTAGAGGGCGCCCATGTCAGGTTTTCTAAGTTGTGATTGCACAGGTGCCTTGTGCACGTTTGTACGGGCCATTTTCCATTTTCTCCCGTGTGCGTTTGTTCAGTCGAGCAGAGGGTGTCGCGCCTTAGGAGGGCACCCAATGAAACAAGTTCAGGTCAGGTCGTTTCGTTTGAGGGTGCCTGTATCAGATTTTCTAATTTGTGATCACACAGCTACCTTGTGCACGTTCGTGCGAGCCATTTGTTGTTTGCTCCCTTGTGCGTTCATTCGGTTGGGTAGAGGGCATCGTGCCTTGGGAGGGCGCCCAATGAAATGAGTTCAGGTCGGGTCATTTCGTTTGAGGGTGCCCGTATCATGTTTGCTAATTTGTGACCCCACGGGTTCCTTGTGCACATTTGTGAGGGTTGTGTGCCATTTTCTCCCTTTTGCATTCGTTCGGTCGGGCGGAGGGCATCGCACCTTGGGAGGGCGCCCTTGAAATGAGTTCAGGTTGGGTCGTTTCGTTTGAGGGCACCTGTATAAGGTTTTGCTAATTTATAACTACATGGGTGCCTTGTGCACATTCGTGTGTGCTATTTTCCATTTTCTCCCTTGTGCATTTGTTCGGTTGGGCAAAGGGCATCGTGCCTTGGGAGGGCACCTGATGAAACGAGTTTGGGTCAGGTCATTTTGTTAGAGGGCGCCTGTATCATGTTTTCTAAGTTGTGACCGCACGAGTGCCTTGTGCACATTCCTGTGAGCCATTTGTCATTTTATCCCTTGTGCATTCGTTCAGTCAGGCAGAGAGTGTCTCGCCTTAGGAGGGCGCCTGATGAAACGAGTTCGGATCAGGTCGTTTCATTTGAGGGCGCCCATATCAGGTTTGCTAAGTTGTGACCACATGAGTCCCTTGTGCACGTTCATGTGGGCCATCTGATGTTTTCTCCCTCGTACGTTCCTTCGGTCAGGCAGAGGGCGTCACGCCTTGGGAGGGCACCCGATGAAACGAGTTCAAGTCCAGTCGTTTTGTTAGAGGGCACTGATATCGGGTTTGCTAAGTTGTGACCGTACAAGTGCCTTGTGCACGTTCGTGCAGGTCGTTTGTCGTTTCCTCCCTTGAGCATTCGTTGGGTTGGGCGAAGGGCGTCGTGCCTTGGGAGGGCACCAGATGAAACAAGTTTGGGTCGAGTCATTTCATTTGAGGGCGCCCGTATCAGGTTTGCTAAGTTGTGACCGCACGGGTGCCTTGTGCACATTCGTGCGGGTCGTTTTCCATTTGCTCCCTTGTGCATTCATTCGGTTGGGTGAAGGGCGTCGCACCTTGGGAGGACACCCAATGAAACAATTTCGTGTCGGGTCATTTCATTTGAGGGCACTCGTATCAGATTTGCTAAGTTGTGACCGCATGGGTTCCTTGTGCACGTTCGTGTTGGTCGTTTACCATTTACTCCCTTGTGCGTTCATTCAGTCGGGCAGAGGGTGTCGCGCCTTGGGAGGGTGCCCGATGAAATGAGTTCAGGTCGGGTCATTTCATTTAAGGGCGCTCGTATTAGCTTTGCTAAGTTATGACCCCACGGGTGCCTTGTGCATGTTCGTGCGGGTTGTTTGCCATTTTTTCCCTTGTGCGTTTGTTTGGTTGGGTGAAGGGTGTCGTGCCTTGGGAGGGCATCTGATGAAATGATTTCAGGTCGGGTCATTTCATTTGAGGGCCCCCGTATCAACTTTGCTAAGTTGTGACTGCCCGGGTGCCTTGTGCACATTTGTGCGGGCCATTTTCCATTTTCTCCCTTGTGCATTCGTTCAGTCGGGCGGAGGGCGCCCGATGAAATGAGCTCGGGTTGGGTTGTTTCGATTGAGGGTGCCCGTATCAGATTTGCTAAGTTGTGACCACACATGTGCCTTGGGAATTATTATATACATACATTTAACTAAATATTCGTTCATCACCATTACATCCACCAAAAAAAAGGGGCGAGTTACGATCATCTAGGAGTAAACATGATGGACACATTAAATCGCCATTAAATCCATTATTATATATATACATTTAACTAAATATTCACTCATCACCATCATATCCATGCAAAAAAATGGGCGAGTTAAGATCATCTAGGTGTAAACATGATGGACACATTAAATCACCATGGACACATTAAATCACCATCACTTAAAATTATCTAGAAAAGCACCCTAATCCAGTAGATCATAATATATTGTTCATACCAATACACATCTAACCATCCACATTTCCATTTATTTGAAAGCAATCCAAAATATAGTCTTAAACTATATAAATTCCAATGCATTGTAACAATTATATGTTCTAACCCTAGAATCAAAGTTCATTGTTCATCTTGAACAATGTGTTCCACTCATATGAAATGTGCTAGTGGAAAATTTTCCATAATGGCATCATGATCATCTATCAGTAACCTCCATTGTCATTTTTTTTTCTACTCTTCACTTGCTTCAACTACAACCGAGTCACTATGACCAAGTGACTATATTGGGCATAAATAACCTCTGGCTGGTAATCTTGAAAAATAATATGATCTTTAAATTTCTTTACTTCTTCAAAGAAACGTCCCATTAACACAGTTGAACCGATTGGGTATGTATAATTTGATGGATCATTATACTCTTGCAACAATGTGTTTTTAGACATATCGCATCGTAATAAATAATAATGCACTTTTTCTTGATTATTTTCTGGTGCAATTACAATGAAGACATCACCTTCTCTAACCATATCAGAAACACGATCATAATCGTTGTCAATCACAACCACTTCATTGTCCATTTCCTTGTCAGTCACGTTTCCAAATGGGGGCAATGGTGTCAATTCTTCGTGTTTCCGTGGTTTAAAAAATTTCTTAATTTGGTTTTCACAGTCATCGATGGACTCTGTCTGATCAATACATGCAGAACAAAAGCAAGAGCACTTTATTTTCTTAATGAAATGTATATTTTTCATGTTCTTACTCCTAATTGAGTGTAAACTTCTTGTTTTAGGGATTCGAAGGAAATTAAATGGTAAAAATCTATCAACATTACCCATTGCAATATTCCAAAAGTATCTTCTTAAGAAAACCACACACACATGTGTGAGTCAAATTTTGAACAATATTTAATATTTTTTTGATAAAAAAATACACACATATATGTATACACATACAGATATATTTAGACATGTATAATATATTGTTAGTTAAATGTGTACACCTACCTGTGCACATCAGCCATCCTTGGGTTCGATACATGACTTATGTCTTTGCACCAATTAACAACATCTAAAGAATTTGCAAGTCGGGAAGCTGAGTGATTCAATTGATGCCTCCTAAGTGCATGTTTTACGCATGCCCCAGCACCATCGTTCTCTCCTTTTCCATGCCTTATCTCAATGCAATTCCATGTATGTTGAATGTTGGTTCTCTTATGAAGACGAGACAACCAAAAGAACGATCTTGTTGATTTAAATTGATAGCACAACCATCTGACCATACCTAATGTTCTTTAAATGTGACCCTTCATTTCAAAAATTCATTATAAATAACATCAAAAAAATGCTGAATAAAACATGTAGCATGTGTTCGATCATCACTGATGTACAAATGGTACTCCTTAATCACCTCACGATTATTTTCATCACTATAAAAACCATTGATAGCAAGCTCTGCATGTCTATACAAAATATGCACAAATATATATACTTGGTCTGAATGATAATACTCACTTTGTATCTCCTTTTGTGGACTAAATGTGTAATTCTTAGCGAAATCAACCACTGATAATATTTTTCCTTTTGGGAACACATCACGTGATTTCTTGAACTGTAAATCCTGCCATTGTGCTATATGAAAATGCTTAATATATTTGTATATTTTCACCCTGAACTTCTCCATAAAAGATGTCACTGGAATCGCATCTTCAAGTAAAGTGATATTTTTTGATGTTGTGCTTGAATCTACAACAGGAGTGTAAGTAACATTTTCATATCGTTTCCAATTCAGACTGAGATTTGATAGTCTAGGATCATTAGGATCAATGGGATACTTTGCATCGTAGAGTGCCAAATGAGAACATTCTGCACATTTTCTTCCACCAACACATTCTTTTTATCAAATAATTCATTATTCTCTCGTGCACATAATATCTTCAATAAAAATTCACGAACACTTTAAGGAGGGGTGTCATTTGACCAATATTTTATTCCAAAATTTAGAAATTTCTCATAAAATAATTAGATTTATACATGGTATTGACAACAACATGTTTCTTGAACAGTGATAGGCCTAACATACCATGGTTTAATCTTCACAAAAGTGCTAAGGGAAATCTTCACATCCATATTACTCTCCATAAAGTTCTGGAATAATTCTACTTGACTGACCTGTGTTATATGTTTGGAATGAGATTCATAAACTCACTTAGATATATGTGTCGCACATAATCATTTTCATTTGGCGACACACGAGAATTAAAATCCCAAAACTCTTTTACCCTATCCCTCAAACCATCAGGAAGTCTATCATGATATGGACACCTGCAAATATTAGCCCAACATGAAAGTTCATCATTCTCATCTAATTGAATTCTAAATTTTGTATGCCTCCATAAAAAATTTCTTGATGTTTTAAACAATTTTGAAGTTGTTGACATCAACCGACTTGATGAAGTTTGTTTCACCACTACACCTGTTAAAAGTGATCTAAAAGCATTCTTTTCAACTTGAGATTGCTTTTTGGCTAGTGTGGCAACTGCCAAGGTCGCATTTTTTTATACCATTTAATTTGCTAAAACCTCTTTCTCACTTTCCACAACATTTTTGAGAGATCTGTGCTTTAAAAATCCACGTAACATCAGAGCCTGTGCTATGATAGACTTACCTTCAAAAATATGTTTCAATCCAAAATTTACTTTATCTCGAACTGTCCTTTTAGCCATTGGTGGTCCCAATTCTTCAATTTTAGTTGGATCCAAATTTTCTTGAAACTTGTAGTTGTATACAACGTTCTTGGAACTTCCAATTAATTGCAGTGAAATTCGAGGTGTGGTAGTATCTTCTTCTGGTTCTGATGTTGTCCCTGCATAAAAAATAATATTAACTTCTAATTTGAAATTGACATATACATATTTTTTATTTTAAAACTATCTTGAACTACAATGTTTTAAAAAAAATACAAAATTCAAATTGAAGAAACTATTGACTCATCAGTGAGATCGATATCAATATTCTCTTGGACATTTGTGTTTTCAATATTCTCGTTGACAAGTTCCTCAACATTTCTCATTTCCTTGTCATTGTCATGCACGTCTACATCTATTCACGATGCTCTACCTCCACATTTATTTCATGGCTTAATCTCTCCCTTTCCTCTCGCCTTTTTTTTGTAATATCTCATTTTTATCTGCTGAATTAGTTCTTCTTCGATCGTGCCTTGATAGGAAATTACCTTGGTTTCCCATGTTCAAAAAATTGGAAACCTAAAATCCAATTCTATTTGGGCCAAATACCCAAAAAAACACAAAGACTTTAGAATAAGTACTTCATGCTTTCTATAAGAGAGAAAATTAAAAATAAATAATTAAAATCATAAAGACATTTTGTAAAAATACTTCATGACTTCATAGAGAAATTTTTCAAAAATACTCCATGTCTTCATAGAGACATTTTGCAAAAATACTCCATGCATGCATGCACCCAAAAAAACTTAAAATAAAAAATTTGCACCAAGAAAAACTTTCAAAAAAAATTCGCCAAAAAAATTTCGCACCCAAAAAAACTTAAAATTTCTTTTTTTTCCAAAAATAATTTTGCACAGAAAATATTTACACCTTGACAGAAAAAGAATTCAGACCCTCACACCTTCGCAATTTTTGGACCGTCGCAACTTCACAATTTTCACTGATTCAGAATGGTGTGTGGAATTAATCTTTCGAATGAGAGTATTTATATACAATTCTTGCCCGAAAGATTGTGTCAGCTTTGGATTAAAATTTAGAGATTAAAACATTCTCGTCCGAGAGTATAATAAACTCTAGGACGATAGTTTATAAAAATCTCGAGCGAGAGTTGGCCTTGGCTAAACTATCGGTTGAGAGTTGGCTTGGGTAAACTCTCGGGCATAAACTCTCAGCCGAGATTTTTTCAAACTTTCGGCCGAGAGTTTAGATGCGCATTTAAATGTAACTTGTGGTGGTTTAAACTCTTGGTCGAGAGTTTTAAATTTCTCAGTCGAGAGTTTAATAAATATCTCGTCCGAGAAATTATCTCGGCCGAGAGTTTCTGGTCAACGAAAAGCCCAGAAAATTATGTAGTTTTCAAAAACCTGCAAATTTGGAGGGGTGTAACACCTACAAAAACAAAATGTTATATTTCGGACTAGGTACCATTAGATTCATCTCTGAATCTAGTTTCTGATGATGTAATATTTGTGGAGTTTCATGAAAAAATTCAATTTGTTATTAATTTTATACTAAACTGTGTCACTGTGGAATTTCATTGTTTGGAAAATTGCACTGAATGAAAATTCAATAAATTTAAAATGGCAACACCAAAAATTTCAAAAAAATCATATTGCAATTCCTCTCCCTTTCTAATTAAAAAGGGTACTCTCAGTTTTCTTATTGACGATCACATTGAAAAGAAAATCTAGGGCTCATAAAATGTACTGAAACATCACTATTTTTTTGTCTTCATCCATTTCAAAAAATAATAAAAAACAGTAATTTAATTTGAAAATTACCAAAAAATAGTTAGTGCACTAGTGAAATATATGTATATTATGATGATATGGTTTATTTCTAAAAAATGAATAACTTTCCCTAAAAAAAGTTAGGGTTCAAAAAGTGACTATTTATGTTTTCCTCAAAACTTCAAATATATGCAGTTAGTAAACAACAAATTTACCCCTCTATATGTCAATATTTAAAAAAAAAAAAAAATGAATATAGAGGTAAGAAAATTCTCTACAAACCTTGTTTTTATGTCAAAGAATAATTTTCATCAAAAATATGAGTTTAATGGAGTTGAAGTTGAAAAAACATAGAAAATTACAATTTTCAACATCAAAAAAGAGCAAAAAGTGTTTCCCAACTTCACATTTTCACCGATGGTCACCTCTTCAATCCACTGCAACTACTGCCATTAAAAATAGAAACAACCTCTTGTTTTACCACGTTATATTCTATTTTTTTAATCACCCATGTCACCAACGTGGAACCCACCTCCTCCACATCACAAAGTCGTGAACCAATCAATGCCCGATCACAAATTCTGAAACCTACGTCAGCTCCCTCAAAAATGGATGTGATAAGAATTTATGAAATGTACTTGAGTTTGTTTGAAGTCCGCCACGAGGTCCACCATCAGCCAATAGCAAGCTGATCGCATGGTTGGAGAGTTTAGTCAGCCATGGGGCAAATGGATGCGATAAATTTTAGTTAACCCCTTTGCATAAAAGATTTTGAATTCCACGAAAAATGATTTTCTTAGGGTTTCGAATCTTAGGTTAAAAGTTTAATGTTTTTTTTTTACATGGGTGCGGTGTATTAAGGTTTCAAAACCTTTACATAAATGTTTATGTTTTATTAAAATACCGCAACAGTTTAGTTTTTAACTTAGGATTATAAGTGTTTTATAACATATATATATATATATATATATATATATATATATATATATATATATATATATATATATATATATATATATATATATATATATATATATATATATATATATATATATATTGTAATGAAGTGTGCATTGGTATATGAAAGCCCGAAGGCAACAAGAAATGGGTCTATGTTAAAAATTGAAAATGACAGAGAGAAGTGAAAAGAAAAAACAGTGTGCAAAAAAAATGACAGAGAGCAGAAACAGAGTATCTTTACACCGTTGTGTTTGATGCAGCCAACACAAAAAAACTTGCATTGTAATCCTGAAATGAAGATTCAGAAGAAGAAATTGTCATTTTGTAATAACTTTCTAGTTTAATGAAATAGAAGTGTTTTTTTTTTTATGCATCTATGTCCACAATTTTTAATCTTTATGTTGGGAAGAGGAATTTTTTTTTATTCCTCTGTGTGCTTGGAATACTCATAAATTTCAACAATCCCTAGCACAATGACATGAACATCGTTGAATTTATCAAGTAGTCGTGGAAGGTGACCCAGTATCCGCAGTTGTGTGTTACATCACTTTCTTTGTATGTGAGATCTGTGAAGTCGATGTTGAGCGACTTGGTGAAGGCAGCCATGAAATTGAGCCTCGTTAATTCCTGCATGGTTTCCATTTGGGCAGCCGACTTGGAAAAGAAAGGCACCACGACGATGAGTGACAAAGAAAAAACGACGCTACATGATTGTATTCATAATTTCGATGACATCGTTGAGGAGATCTAGAAATATCTGACAAAGATGGAACAATTGAAGCATGGAAAATTAAACCCTCAAATGAACGACATGTAAATATTTATGAGTTTCACCCTCACTGACCAAGACTCTTACCTCTAAGGATTTCAGAATGTGAAGACGACGGGGAATATTAGTGCAATGCTGAAGTTCTATGTCTAAAATGAGTTATAATTGATTAGTAACACTTTAGCTCTCCTTAATCCACTCGCTCACTGATACCAGAGTTGATAATGGTATCCATGCGAGAATGCCAAAACAGATTAGAGTATATGTACCCAATAATGTTTAATAAAATATATTTATAGTTTTGTTTCCACTGCTAACTCTTAACATCAATGAAATATGTTTATGCAGTAAGAAATTTCAAAGCAGATCTTGAAGATAGACAGGTTCATATTAATGTCTTGAGGTCAAGATTACACAAGGTTGCGTGTAGGTATCTATCTTTTCCATGTGGAGATGTTTTCAATTGGATTATGTCGCATACAAATACAAAGGCCATGACTCTCAATAGTGCCAGTGGAAAAAGGCTTGCCTCTTTCATGGCATATGATTTTCATAGTTTGTATCATTTGCAGCAGTGAGAATCCTACATGCACTCTGAATTCTATGCAGTCGCCAGTTACTTGAGAATGAAGGATGTTATTAAAGGTTTGGTGAAAGAGCTTTCCAAATTTCATAGACACCAACCAACACTTACAAGACCAAACCCCCTAGAAAGGAATTTCAGTACTTGATAGTTCTATGCTATCGCATCTATGGTTAGCAAAGTACTGGATGTGATATGTGCTCAGAACTATATTCCTGGAATGAAGTGGAATTGGATACCCAAATAACCTATCATGCACATTTACTACAGGATCCTCTCAAGGTATAGTCACAAAGGAGTCATGGATAATTTGAATGATCACGTCCTCATTCCATTGTGCAAGTTTATCTTTGAGTAATAGCCACCTTGCATTTGTCGTGAAGCAATGGAAGCAATGTCAAAATTGGTGGATGGGTTTTCATCACCAGATGGAACTTACCTCAGAGTGTTTGGTGGAAATAAGCATCCAAATCAGTTACCAAGGTATGTTAATGATAAGCTGATCATGGAAGAAGTAGACTATCATATTTCTGTAGGGTTTTCAAGAGTATTGCAGAGGAAGAAGAAAGCACCTTGGCCCACTCTTCCTTCGTAAATTAGATTGTAAAAAATCAATAATATAAATGTTTTTTTGGATGGAAGGAAAAGATATAGAGAATTTTTCATTCGGTCACCTAGACTTCAATATGCATGGTCCTAGGGGTGTTTGCAAAAAACACTGTTCAAATATTCATTTGCAGTGGTTAACTGAGACTTTCTGTAGACGTGATGAAGAAAGGATAAATAATTGTTACAATGCAGCAAATTCCCGCCAACTATTCATTTTCACAAGGGATATCTCAAGTTACTACTTAGAAGGAAGTCACTCCATAACCGAAGCTAGCAGGAAGGCACAACCCAGTGAGCGAAAAGGGCAAGAGAAATGTTATTCATAGTTCGGTGGAAGGAAACAAACATTAATGGAAAGCAGACCCAATCATTTTGAAAGAAGCCATAGAAACATAAAATACGAGGAAACAGAGGAAGCCTGAGGAAGAATAAGAACATAAGATATTAGAGGAAGAAAGTCAGAGACAAGAAAAAGAAGAAGAAAGGTGAAGAACGTAAATGAAAGAAGCATAATGAAACCAAGCAGAAGAAGAACAAGAATGAACTAGCTACTGGAAGCAGAGAGCAAGAAATTGTAGGAAAAGGAAAATTCTCAAGAAATTGAGGATCTCATAGTAATCTAGGATATGGAGGTAGAAAAAGAGCAGCAAAACCAAAATGTTGATCTCATGCCTTCCATGCAGAAGATCACTACAACAGAACAAACTCCAAGGGAAGAAGAGGAAATTATTCCTCTTGATGATGCTTCGGTCATGGATATGTACAATCTAACCTACGATGAGCTTCAAAAGAAGATTTTACAAGTGAGAAAGAAACACTTGTCATCGAGATCACATCTCTTGCATCCATTATAAAAAGGGTGATTGTGAGAGACACTAGGAAGAATCGAGAAGCCATTTTTGCATCCAAATTGGCCTTCACTGGTGCTTCCAAGTCAAACAAAGAGTATCTCATGTCTGAGAATAGACAAATGGAAAATAACTTATAGGATGGAAGGAAAGAAGTTGAAAAACTCCGAGTAGAGGTCTAGAAAGAAACTCCCACACAGGTATAGCTCGAAGAACTTAAGGAACCCATACTTGGATAATTATCAGCATTGGAAGAAACTATGAGAAGCCTCTATGAGGAGCTTATCACAATGCATAAATAAATTTCCCACTTGCATGACATGTAGCAGAAGCGCAAAGATAATGCTAAAGCCCTCAAGGTTGTTCATACAACCATCAATGCCATGCATGAGTGGTCAACATAGTACAAAGGGACCCCTTAAGAGTTGGTAAAGAAGAAAAGACAACATAATGAGTTGGAGAAAGCACAAGTGTGGATTTCATGGTGAAGTAACATAATATTCCTTTAGTTGGCTCACTCATCGAAGCCAAATACAGGAATTAGATCAAACATTAGGTTAAAGAATACTTGGACCAACTCAAACATGTTTTATCAAGGAAGATATTGAGGTGAACAAAAATAATATGAAAAAGTACATTGGTGGTTCTGTCTAGATCAATACCATGTTTCTCTTATTGACGAAGTAAACTCAAATTGGTACCAAGGAAGTGTATCCATATGCAATGGAGGCTACAGTCTGCTTCCAGCCTGATCCCATCGCACAATTTTGGGAAGTCTTCACACAGTATAAAGATTAGTACCACTATGTGACTGAGAAACTACAATTTGAGGTGGTTTAGCTAAAGTTTCCCCAAACTCAACCTTGAATTGTTTTGTCTTACTATGTTGTCTAGTTGACTCTACCCAATTTTCTCTTATATGGGTATGAGAAATATTTTAATATTCTTTTATAATTAATTGTAAGTGAAATTCAAAGTGCCAATTATGGAATGTGAACAGTCATTTTTTAATGAAGTCCAAAGGTCATGGTTGAAGGAAGTCAAAGAGTGATGAGGGAAGTCAAAGAGTCACAAAGGGAGATGAAAAGTCACCCCTTTTTTTATGAATACACCGTCATCAGACATGTAAATAGCTCTTGGTTGGACTTTTGTCTTAGTATCACAAGCTTGGGAGCTTTGTTGAGATAATTTTCTTCTCCTTAGCATAGAGGGATTATCTTTCTTTAGATGAGCAGGTGTTGGCTTCATGTTCCACTATTGGGACTACTGGTTTGTCAATTGTATATATATGCTTGGGACATGCACTTTAATAAAAGCTTAGAGCCAACACATTTTCTTACACATGTTGTGAATGTAGTAGGACTATTCTTGTTATGTTTGCAATATATGTTGTTTCATTTATGCCAACTCTTATGAACTATTTCATTTGCATTAGTAAGAACATTTTCATATGCGTGTCGTTATGTATTCCAATCATGTTTATTTCGTGAACTATTCCCAAGATAACTTATGATTTCTCTTATGCTTGTGTGTTCCTTTCAAGCCATGTACTATTATAGGCTTATAAGGGGCTCAAACATTTTCCCCTTTGTTGTCTTAGAACCTTTCATACATTGCACTTGACTCTCCACAAATTTTACACTTGTTTCACCAAAGTTAGGAATACATCATTCTATGTGTTATCACAACCAAGGAATAACTCTAAAACCCACTATTGCGACAACCAAGTTGTCTTCCAGATGGGGCTCCTACTTCAATCAATATGAGGTATAATTGGGACTTCATATCGGGGAGAGCACCTAAAATTAAGATTCTTTTTAGCACATAAATTAAAATAATTATTTCATAACCATATTTATATTTAATTAATAAGCACTTAAAAATTTAATACTTACAATATAACATGATTCTTAACCATGAGAATTCACCCCATTTTATTATTAACTTCTAAATATCCTTTGTTACAATACCAAATCCAATACCATTTCTTATCAATGGCACATATTTTATAAATATTTTATTTTAATTTAATCTTATATATATTTTTTTTAAATTGAAACATAGTACTTTCTCACATGACGTTGAATAGATGGTGATGGTCTGTACTTTTAAGTCACTTGTGAAGGTCACTCGTTCTAATCTTTTTGATCGATTCTTAACCATGGATATTCACCCCATTTCATCATGGATAGTATTAACTTAAATATAGGCTTTGTTATAATACCATGGGACAATACAATGGATTATCAATACTACTTTCCTAAAAGTCCTAACTCTTTTCAAAACGAAAACATTTTAAATTAATTTTATTTGATAATTTTTGTAAAATAAAATCTAAAAGAAAAAAGGTACATGGAAGATGTGCTATAGAAGTTGTGATTTTCCATAAACCGTTTGACTTATTCAAATTGCATAAAATTGAAAACGAAATAAAATAAAATAAAAAATAATAATAATGTATTAATTATATTTGTAATTATAATTATAAATAATTATAATTAATATCCATCTACCAAGCTCATAGAATGATGAAATTTCTTGAGATGAAAATTATTTTTAGAATGAAAAGGAATTTCATTTAGAGTTAAGATGGATGTAGGCTATTTATATAATGGATTCAAATTTAACATGTGGAAAACTTTAGGGGCTAATATTAGTAGATGGCCTAATTTTCCATGGTTTTTCCAAAAAAATGATTCGCCAATTTACATTTTTTATAAAAATGATTTGCCCAAATTTTACAATATAAAATTAATTTATGTTAAAATTTGCCAACATTATATAGAGAGTATATATAATATAGTTATAAATTTGAATAATTTTACAAATACATCAGTGAACATTTTATACTTTGCATATTAGAGACTAGTGAGATTCGCCAATTTTTTAAACTTCAAGGTAATTCTCCATCCTTAAAATTTTCCCTTTTATGCTAACTTTTTTTTTTTTAAATGATCACATATTTAGTTTTTTAATGAGATGTTATATCATAAAATAACATTATTTGCATTATGTGACAAAATCTTGTTTTACAAACTCTAATTTTTGAACTAAGATGTGCTCTACAACCCAGGGGAGATGTGTAAGCATTAAATCTTAAATGTGAGAGGTTAGATGTAAGCATTTTCTAAATTCAATTATTTTATATTGTAATTTTATTTTTATTAGTAAAATTATGAACAATTTTTTAGATACATATCATATTAAAATATAGTTATAAATTAAGATCCATTTGACCATATAAATCATAATAATGATTACATAAACATATTAAAAATTAATTAATAAGCATATAAAAATAGAATACATTAGTAATTTTGAATATTCACACTATTTTACCATGGATATTATTACCTTCTATATAGGCTTTTCTCCAATACCATGGGCTAATACCTCACTTATCAACATCACATGTCAGAAAACCATAACTCATTTCAAAAAACAAAATACTTTATAAATAATTCAATTTTATTTAATTTCTTAACATTTTTTAAATTAAAAATTAACAATTTCAATTTGACAAGACTCTTGACCATGGATATTCACTACCATTTTACTATGGATATTATTAACTTGTAAACAGACTTTGTTACAATACGTACCATGGTTTATTAATTTTTTTTTATAACATTTTTTTCAATTAAATTTAAAATAAAAAAGGTATGGGGAGATGTTGTAGTGGTGTAAATGTACACATTTACATTGTGCTTAATTGAAAAATAATAAAAAGTTAAGAGTAATTTCTTAGAGAGGTATTTTCCACCCAAATATATAGAGATGTTATAATGTTTTGTAAACATTTTGACTATAAAAAAATAAATCATTATCAAAAAAACATTTTTCCTTTGTTGAATTACATAAAATAAAACTAAACTAAAATATTCAATATTACATTTAATAATTAAATTTATAATTATAATTATAATAATTTATAATTAATAATAAAAATAGACTAAATCCATCTTAATTAATTAATTTATATTGTTTTATTTTGACTAAGTCAAAATTTTAAAGATTACAACAACTCCCGCATACTTTTGCTGGAGAGTTCCTCCTGATGCAACTAGCCTAGATCTATTTTAGATCTCTTTTCACTCTAAACTAAGTTTACATCTCAAGAGAGTTAATCTCTTTGGATGCCTAGGCTGGTTTAATTTCCCCACTGACATATGTGATATTCCACATGCATACCATGGGTCAATATCATGTGCCAATGCCATGAGAAAATACCATGGGTCAATACCATGTGCCAAAACCATGAGACAATACCATGGGTCAATACCATGTGCCAAAACCATGGTTCAATACTTCTACTTATAAGATAAATAATGGTGGGAAGTGGTAAGTGTATTTATTTATATCTTGGTACAATCATTTTTTTATACAAATACTTGCTGCAATAACAATAGTTACAAAATAATTCTTGAACTAATCATATTCTAGATAAATAATTTTAAATATTAATAAAGAATAATAAAATTCAATCCATAATGTTAAACAAGTTGCAAAATATTTTGTTCAAAACAAGGTAATACATCAAATACGTAATATCTTGATTATTACAAGTATAATTAGCTTAACAATTTATGGATCAATTAAAGTTGTAAATATTTCAAAAAATTTCAAGTTTATTGAATCAATATATACAATCAAAAATCCATTTAAAACAACTAAAAATAATATAAGATGTATCCAAAACATTTGGCCAAATTCCGACCAGGAACTCCAAAAGCTAGCATATTTACCGAACGCCAATGGTAAAATAAAAAATACCATTGAAATGACTTTTGGAGTTGTCTTTAGTGTGACTTTTTGAAGTTTCAGGCGCCAGAATTCAGTGAAAAATTTTGAGGTTAAATCTTGGTTTTTGTTATTCAAATTGGTTTTTTTACTCTATATATGGATTCAACACCCTCAAAAATCTGTAGGGCACTTCGATTGTGCAAAGTTAGCAATCAAACTTCTCTTTTCAATAAATTCCTGCAGGAATTTAGAGAAATTACACCATAAAAAGTCACCATAAAAGCCTTCAAAAAGTCGCACTAAAAACTACTCGATGAATTTTTGTTTTACATTTTCATGCTCCTCCGATATTTACGAGGGCCTCATTGGATCTCACTATTTAGACTGAAACCAGTTCTCGGGAGTGAAAAGTGTGAACAAATGAGACAAACCGCGAAAATCGGTCATCCAGCTAGACACTGAACTGGAATGCTTAATTGAAAATATCCACTATTTAGACTCAACCCAGTTCTCGGGAATGAAAAGTGTGAACAAATGAGACAGACCTCGAAAATCGGTCATCCAGCTAGACACTGAACTGGAATGGTTAATTGACAATATCCAGAGGCGCGAACTCAGCAATATATATTGAGATGAAAGCGCGTCAATAATATATATGTGCTTGTGCCCACTTACAACTCTATTCCGTCCCTGCTTTTCATTTCTTGTTATATTTTGTATCACCATGGATTCATGGCCTGCAATTTTGTCCATTATCCTAGTCTCTGCGATAATGGTTTCGGCGAATCCCCAGCAGAATGAGACGAACATCGCTGAATTTATCAAGTCGTCGTGCAAGGTGACCCGGTATCCGCAGCTCTGTGTTACATCGCTTTCTTCGTACGCGGGATCTTTGAAGCCGACGCTGAGCGATCTGGTGAAGGCGGCCATGAACGTGAGCCTCGTTGATGCCCGCACGGTTTCCGTTTGGGCAGCCGACTTGGAAAAGAAAGGCGCCACAGCGACGATGAGTGAAAGAGAAAGAGCGGCGCTGCATGATTGTATTCAGAATTTCAATGACACCGTTGAGGAGATTCAGAAATCTCTGAGGGAGATGGAACAGTTGAAGCGCGGCAACTTAAACCCTCAAATGAACGACATGCAGACGTTTATGAGTGCCGCCCTCACCGACCAAGATTCGTGCCTCAACGGATTTCAGGGGGCTGCGGGGAATATTAGCGCAACGGTGAAGGTCCGCGTGCAGAAAGAGTCAGAGTTGATCAGCAACGCTCTAGCTCTCCTTAACGCGCTCGCTCTTAGCGCATTCGCTAACACCGGATCAGTTGATACTGGTATCAATGCGTGAAATATGCCAAAACGGCCAACTAACTAATCTTCTAAATAAATAATGTATGTACCCAACAATGTGTTTTGCTGCCAAGACACCCTTTACTGGTTTCTGGTTTCTGTTTCTTTAAATCGTTGATTGGGTTTGGACTACAATCATGGCGTTATTTCAATCAATGTGAAAAAAATTGTTTTATGCTCATGCTTAATAACAATAATTTCATTAAGTTGTTTCATGATAGGAATAATAACAAAAATTTCATTAATGATATATTTATTTAAGTTTAGGTTTAAACTCTATAGGAAAAAGGGTTTGACTGCTTCTACTATCTCAATAGCAATAGCATTTAAGTAAATCAATTTTCTTTTTAAATAATAATTTGTTTAGCAATAGCATCTACGTATATCAATTTTTTTAAATAATAATTTGTTTAGAATTTTATTTGTAATTTTCGATTTTTTTTTAAATATGGTTTCAGTAATAGTAGTTTAAGAATATTTTAGTTTATAGAATTTTGGCTTTTGTGATCCATAGTAAAATTATGAAAAAGGTCCCTTAGTTACAAATAAAAATTTAAATGAACCTAATCAGTGGGTTGCTTCCTTTTATTCAGGGAACCACCAATAAGATTGCTAGAATCCTTAAGAAACATAAGGTTTCTTTTTCCTTCAAGCCTCTTAACACGATTCCTAGCTCTCTTAAATCGGTTAAGGATTCGGTAAACCCTAGGGATGGAAAAGGTGTCTATATTATTCCTTGTTCTTGTGGAACTCCTTATATTGGTGAAAATGGTCGACCTATTAACCAAAGGATCAGTGAACATGTTGCTAACATTAAGCATGGAAGATCACGCACCTCTGCCCTTGCTGAACATGCAGAAAAGACTAACCATCATATCTGCATTGAAGAGGCCAAGGTCATAGCTAGGATTGACCATTTCCATCATCAGAAGTTAAGAGAAGCTTTAAAATCAAAAAACGACTCGTAAATCTCAGTAGAGATGATGGGTGGAATATAAGCAGGTGTTGGATCCCTGCCCTATATTCTTAGTGGTCTAAAATAAATAAAAATAAAAATAAAAATTATTTATTTATTTATTTTTAATTTTATTTATTTATTTATTTATTATTATTATTATGATTATTTATATGATTCATTTATTTACTTATTTATTTAATTTTTTATTTATTTATATTTTATATTTATATTTTTTATTTTTAATATATATTTTTATTTATTTATTTATTTTATTATTATTATTATCATTATTATTATTATTTATTTATTTATTTTTTTAGAAATGAGATTAACCTATTATAATATAATAAGTAATAAATAATTAAATAATAAGCGGTCAATAATGAAATAAATAACAATAATAATAATAATTAATTAACTAAAATATAAAGTTTTATAAATTTATTTTATTAAATAATTAAACTTTTAATCAATTAAATAAAACTAGCCGTTATAAATTTAAAAATTTTATTTAATAATTAAGTAAATAATTAATTTAATTAAAATGGAACTAGCATTCTCAAAGTCAAACTAGTTGTTATCCTAACGGCTAGCTTAGCCATTTCTGCATCTATTTAAACTCAATTTTCTTATCTGATCTCTCACTTATTCTTGATGATGAACCACACTGGTTGGTTCGAAATGCGTCGACAATGTTCATTTTAATGTGATTATTACCGAAAAATTCTTCATAATGATATTTTAGTTGTGCCGATGTACTTGAGCACCAAATGTCTCTCTGAATCTTTAATACCCAACTTTGTGTGTAGGGTATGGAAAGAATTTTAACGTGTAAGAACATCTTGTTACCATCTACTTATAATATTAATATTATAATTATAATTATAAAATTAATTTTAATTAAATATAGTAAAATAAATTATATAATAATATTTATAATATTAATTTACAATTTAATAATTTTAACATATCAATGTGGTGCCTGCACTTTAAATTTAGAAGTTATGAAAACATACATTAAGATAGTCACTACTCAAGGCACACAACTTCTAGAGGGCAGAACCAATATCTTCTTACCATTGAAAATTAGTAGCTCATGGTTGAGTTTCCTTAAATAAAATCTCATTTCTCACAATCCCACAATGAATTTAAAAATAGAATTTCATATCTAGCATGCATTTCAATTCATGACTCTCCAAAAACAATAAATAGCATTACATAAATTGGTAATCCAGTGTAGTTGAAGGAAGTGAAAATTTTGGTACTACTTATGATTTTTTAAAGTTTGGGGGTTTGAGGGGGAGAAGTTCTTCCTGGATATGGTTGGGAGGAAAAGTAGATGGTCCACAACGAGTTGGTAATGGTATGTCGGATTAAATCAAGAATGTATTGCCAAAGTTTTCAAATTTAGTTTATAATTAAAAATTTTCCATAGCAACGTCACTTGTACTTCCTCTTCATGCCTCTTCATGCATGACACTTTCTTGGAGCATATATTCATTTTATGCTTCAATTAATGTTTTCCCATCCTCGTTTTCGGAAAAAATTAGTCTTAAATTTCTCTGCTGCAATAGCTCCATCATCAACAAATAATTGTTCACAAAGGCCTTCCATTTCAACCATCTCATCCACTAGTCTCCATTCTTCATCTTCCTTGCAGGGAAAATTTTAAGGATGGAAAATTATCTTGAAGTTTAAAACATCGGCGAATCTCACTAGTCGCTAATATGTAAATTATAGAATATTTATTTATATATTTGTAAATTTATTCAAATTGATAATGATTTTATATATAGTATCTATATAATGTTAGGGATTTTTAAGGTAAAATAATTTTATATAGTAAAATTTCGGCGGATCATTTTTACAAAAAATGGAAATAGGCGAAATTTTTTTTTGGGAAAAATCATGAAAAATTAGCCCCTAAAATTTTCCATACTTTCTTCATAAATACATCATTAGGTTGCTAGTCTTCACCAGCAAACTACAAATACACACTAAAATTCGGATTCAAAATCGTGAGGTTCTCCTTTAGCTGCCTCATTTTCCTCTCTTGCAAGCTATGGTGACCCAGTTTCATACTCTATTAGATTATTAACAAACTCCTCTATAATATTCCTTCTTTCTTCTCCGTTCAATAACCAACTCTATTCATAATCATTTGTTTCATGTTCGGCCTTAGGTAAAATATTTTTCCTCACATGTGCTCCTCTTCGTTCCAAATTGTCTCCTTGTTCGTGACTTTTTATATCTACTGCTGAGTTGTTTCCTCGAGTTAGGTTACTATGGCCAAATTTCTTACCTCTACAGAGAGAGGTATATTGTTGGTTTCCCTTGAACTCTTAACTCGGTGATGCAAGCCCAATTATGAGCCTCCTTAAAACCCCACAGTGCCAAGACTGTCTTCAAACGATGCTTCCTTCAACTCTCTTAACAATATCCTCTCATGGGATAATGATCCCTTTTATATAAAAAGTGGGATCATTTGAAGGACGTGGCTCAATCATTTTATAAATAATTGGAGTCAAGCTCCTTTCCAAATAGCCTAGGAGAAAATAGTGCTCTCACTCTCTCTATATATATATGCCTTAATATTCCTAGCTAGTCTCCCCATCAATGCTTCAGGCCCACTCTTTAATGATCCTTACAAAATGTAGAGGGCCTTCACAAAATGTCTGTCAAGATAAAAATGTCAAGCAACACCAACATCTGAATGCTCCTCCTTTTAATGACTCCAACCCAGTATAGTTATCTCGCTTGATGGGGGGAACCTTTATGGAAACTACCAGGGTGGAACCTCTAGGTGGGACCCATAATACCACGTGAGCTCAATCCTTATTATTGGTTGGTCCATACATTAGGTTAGTGCTTAATCACCCAAATTATTCATTCACCTTGATTCTCTCATGCTTCCAAGGTGAAACCTCAAGGCCTGCGCAGTCAAGAACTCATGCTTTTTCGTTCTGAAATAAATCATCTAGTTTTCTTTTCACATTCTGTCTCTTGGTGTTCTCAATCTTGTCTCCTGATACTATTAATTAGCGCACATATTAAAAGAGAAAAAATGACTAAGTGTTTTTTATCCCTTTTATACTCAATTCTTGCTAGGTCTTCATCCCTCGTGACCCTTGTCTCGTTCCAATCTATCCCTCTACACTTGTAAGGCACCTCTGTTTTACTAATGCCCCACAACTCTCTTCAATATGCCTCTATTCTCCTATAGACTTGGATTTGAAATGTAGACTCTACGCTCTAACTCTTAAATCTTCGCTCTACACATTCGTTCCTCCGTTGTGCACTCTTTTTCCCTACAACCATATATATATATATATATATATATATATAGTTTGTCGATTCAGCAAAATTCTAAAGCGAGAATGCCTCACTAAACCATCCATGCTACTGGAATTGCCTTCCTCACATGTAGAAACCTCAGAACCATAATTTGACATTCCCATATCCGCAAAAATTATGATAAGATCCGTTACTTTGATTGTAATACATATCTAATGCCTATCACATATGATATGTTAAATGAATGGTTTAATTATTAAAAGGTTACGACTTAAATTGATTACTTAATCGAATGCTTATCTCATTTGGATCTGTGATGCAAGTGTTTACTACTGTGCTATGTCACGTCTTTGTTTTTATGTTGTTGATCTTCTTAACCCTAATTTGGACGACCTAGATCCCCAACAATAGACATAGGGAAATACCCACCCTATCGATGCTTGGTATCATTCATTTGCTGCGGTCGACCTTGTAGCTCTCCCCTGCAAGATATATGTTTCAGTTTTCATTCTTTGTCCCTACTACCATGGTTCTTTGAAATGACATAAGATTCGGTCATGGTTCTGGCTACGAGAGCCAGTGAGAAACTCCGCTCCAAAGAAGGTTTCTTGTCTAAGTTTTTCACAGGTTTATTTGCCGAATTGATTTTGGCCACCTTTGTCCTACTCCATTCAACAGTTTTCGACCATTGTGTTGGAATTTAATTCCAACTGCTCACATTAATCAAAAGAACGGCGAAGTTATTATGAAAGGATCGAAAGGCAGTAGAGTTAAGGAAGATGTGAAGTTGCAGAGCCGTGGAAAAGTATGAAGGCGGTGAAAGCTCGATTCCTATCTGCAACAACCACCTTCATTAAAACACCCACCAACCATATTTGAATTTTTTTAAAATATGGTTTGAGTAATAGTAATTTAAGGATATTTTAGTTGTGAAAATTATTTGATGCACCATTTTTATAGACAGTATTTTAACGTGTAAGAACATCTTGTCACCATCTACTTATAATATTAATATTATAATTATAATTATAAAATTAATTTTAATTAAATATATTAAAATAAATTAGATAATAATATTTATAATATTAATTTAGAACTTAATAATTTTAACATATCAATGTGGTGCCTGCACTTCAAATTTAGAAGTTATGAAAACATTCATTAAGATAGTCACTACTCAAGGCACACAGCTTCTAGAGGGCAGAACCAATATCTCCTTACCATTGAAAATTAATTGCTCATGGTTGATTTTCCTTAAATAAAATCTCATTTCTCACAATCCCACAATGAATTTAAAAATAGAAATTCATGTCTAGCATGCATTTCAATCATGACTCTCCAAAAACAATAAATCACCTTACATAAATTGGTAATCAAGTGTAGTTGAAGGAAGTGAAAATTTTGGTACTACTTGTGATTTTTTAGAGTTTTGGCATTTCAATCATGACTCTCCAGAAACAATAAATCACCTTACATAAATTGTTAATCAAGTGTAGTTGAAGGAAGTGAAAATTTTGGTACCACTTGTGATTTTTTAAAGTTTGGGGGTTTGAGGAGGATAATTTCTTCTTGGATATGGTTGGGAGGATTTTTTAAAGTTTGGGGGTTTAAGGGGGAGAAGTTCTTCTTATGATAAATCAAGAATGTATTGCCAAAGTTTTCAAATTTAGTTTATAATTAAAAATTTTCCATAGCAGCATCACTTGTACTTCCTTCATGCCTCTTCATGCATGAGACTTTCTTGGAGTATATATTCATTTTATGCTTCAATTAATTTTTTCCCATCCTCATTTTCAGAAAAAAATTAGTCTTAAATTTCTCTGCTGCAATAGCTCCATCATCAACAAATAATTGTTCACAAAGGCCTTACATTTCAACCATCTCATCCACTAGTCTCCATTCTTCATCTTCCTTCCAGGGAAAATTTTGAGGATGGAAAATTCTCTTGAAGTTTAAAACATTGGCGAATCTCACTAGTCCCTAATATGTAAATTATAGAATATTTATTTATATATTTGTAAATTTATTCAAATTGATAATGGTTTTATATATAGTATCTATATAATGTTGGGGATTTTTAAGGTAAAATAATTTTATATTGTAAAATTTGGGCAGATCATTTTTACAAAAAATGGAAATAGGCAAAACTTTTTTTTTGTGAAAAATCATGGAAAATTAGCCCACCTGCAAATATTAGCCTCTAAAATTTTCCATACTTCCTTCATAAGTACATCATTAGGTTGCTAGTCTTCACCAACAAATTGCAAATACACACTAAAATTCAGATTCAAAATCGTGAGGTTCTCATTTAGCTGCCTCATTTTCCTCTCCTGCAAGCTATGGTGAACCAATTTCGTACTCCATTAGGTTATTAAAAAACTCCTCTTTAATATCCTTCTTTCTTTCGCATTCAATAACCAACTCTATTCATAATCATTTGTTTCATGTTCGGCCTTACGTAAAATATTTTTCCTCACATGTGCTCCTTTTCATTCCAAATTGTCTCCTCGTTCGTGAATTTTTATATCTACTATTGAGCTATTTCCTTGAGTTAGGTTACTATGGTCAAATTTCTTACCTCTATAGAGAGAGGTATATTATTGGCTTCCATTGAACTCTTAAATCGGTGATTCAAGCCCAATTATGAGCCTCTTTAAAACGCCACAGTGCCAAGACTGTCTTCAAACGATGCTTCCTTCAACTCTATTAACAATATCCTCTCACGGGATAATGATCCCTTTTATATAAAAAGTGGGATGATTTGAAGGATGTGGCTCAATTATTTTATAAATAATTGGAGTCAAGCTCCTTTCCAAATAGCCTAGGAGCAAATAGCGCTCTCACTCTCTCTCTCTATATATATGCCTTAATATTCCTAGCTAGTCTCCCCATCAACACTTCAGGCCCACTCTTTAATGATCTTGACAAAATGAAGAGGGACTTCACAAAATTTCTGTCAAGATAAAAATATCAAGCAAGATCGACATCTGAATGCTCCTCCTTTTAATGACTCCAACCAAGTATGGTTATCCCGCCTGATGCGAAAAACCTTTATGGAAACTACCAGGGTGGAACTTCTGGGTGGGACCCATAATACCACGTGAGCTCAATCCTTATTATTGTTTGGTCCATATGTTAGGTTAGTGCTTATTCACCAAAATTATTCCTTCGCCTTGATTCTCTCATGCTTCCAAGGTGAAACCTCAAGGCCCGCGCAGTCAAGAACTCGTGATTTTCTGTTCTGAAATAAATCCTCTAGTTTATTTTTCACATTCTGTCTCTTGGTGTTCTCAATCCTTTCTCCTGATACTATCATTTAGCGCACATATTAAAATAAAAAAAATGACTAAGTGTTGTTTATCCCTTTTATACTCAATTCTTGCTAGGTCTTCATCCCTCGTGACCCTTGTCTCGTTCCAATCTATCCCTCTACACTTGTAAGGCACCTCTGTTTTACTAATGCCCCACAACTCTCTTCAATATGCCTCTGTTCTCCTATAGACTTGGATTTGAAATGTAGACTCTATGCTCTGACTCTTAAATCTCCGCTCTACACTTTCGTTCCTTCGTTGCGCACTCTTTTTCCCTACAACCATATATATATATATATATATATATATATATATATATATATATTGTTTGCTGATTCAGCGAGATTCTAAAGCGAGAATGCCTCACTAAACCATCCATGCTACTGGAATTGCCTTCCTCACATGGAGAACCCTCAGAACCATAATTTGACATTTTGATATCTGCAACAATTATGATACGCTTCATTACTTTGATTGTAATACATATCTAATGCCTATCACGTATGATATGATAAATGAATGGTTTAATTATTAAAAGGTTACGACTTAAATTGATTACTTAATCGAATGCTTATCTCATTTGGATCTGTGATGCAAGTGTTTACTACTGTGCTATGTCACGTATTTTTTTTTATGTCATCGATCTGCTTAACCCTAATTTGGATGACCTAGATCCCCAATAATGGATATAGGGAAATACCCACCCTATCGATGCTTGGTATCATTCATTTTCTACGGTAGACCTTGCAGCTCTCCCCTGCAAGATATATGTTTCAGCTTTCATTCTTTGTCCCTCCTACCATGGCTCTTTGAAACGACATCAGATTCGGTCATGGTTCTGGCTACCAGAGCCGGTGAGAAACTCCAATCCAAAGAAGGTTTCTTGTCGAACTTGTTAACGGGTTTGTTTGTCGAATTGAGTTTGAACGCCTTTGTCCTACTCCATTCAACAGTTTTCGACCATTGTGTTGGAATCTAATTCCAACTGCTCGCATTAATCAAAAGAACGACGAAGTTATTATGAAGGGATCGAAAGATGGTAGAGTTAAGGCAGATGTGAAGTTGCAGAGCCATGGATAACTATGAAGGTGATGCAAGCTTCGTTCCTATCTGCAGCAACCACTTGCATTGAAACACCCGCTAACCATATTTGAATTTTTTTTAAATATGGTTTGAGTAATAGTAATTTTAAGGATATTTTAGTTGTGAAAATTATTTGATGCATCATTCTTATAGAAATTATTTTAACGTGTAAGAACATCTTGTCACCATCTACTTATAATATTAATATTATAATTATAATTATAAAATTAATTTTAATTAAATATAGTAAAATAAATTATATAATAATATTTATAATATTAATTCACAATTTAATAATTTTAACATATCAATGTGGTGCCTGCAGTTCAAATTTAGAAGTTATGAAAACACTCATTAAGATAGTCACTACTCAAGGCAGACAGAAGCAATATCTCCTTACCATTAAAAATTAGTAGCTCATGGTTGAATTTCCTTAAATAAAATCTCATTTCTCACAATCCCACAATGACTTCAAAAATATAAATTCATTTCTAGCATGCATCTCAATCATGAATGTTTCTTGATATATATTTATATTTATAATTTTGCTGCCAAGACAACCTTTACTGGTTTCTATTTCTTTAAATCGTTGATTGGGTTTGGACTACAATCATGGCGTTATTTCAATCAACGTGAAGAAAATTGTTTTATGCTCATTCTTAAATTTTTGTTTCATGATAGGAATAATAACAATAATTTCATTAAGTGATATGCTTTTGTTTCATCCTAGGAATCATAACAAAATTTTCATTAAGTGATATATTTTTTTATTTCGAATCATAGTTATCAAGTTCTAATTTGATATCTCTTATAATTATAAACATGCATGAAACAAAACTCAATTTCAAATAGAAAATTTACAAAATGCCTTCTCTCACATAATTCGTATCAATTGGCATGTTCTGGCATTAAGCCATCGTTTTTGTTTCAAGCCTCTCTCTTACACACTCAATCTCCACACACATATCTTCTCCTCTATTCTAAGTATTAATTTTACATACAAAGGGATGATGAACTAATTCAGTTTAAATAAAAAAAATCCTCACCTAAACTTCTAATTTAGTATTTCTTAGACCTACAAATATTTCATTGATACAACTTTCTTTATTTCTCTAATATTCTTGGAAATTTATCTCCAAATCTCTTTAATATTCTAGGAAATTTCTCTCCAAATCTCTCTAATATTCTAGGAAACAATCCTTTCGAATAAATTTTCTTACAATGATCCTCACTTTCATCAATTACATGGAATTTTAAAAAAACATAGAAAATACAATTAAATAATTAAATATATCTTAACTTCGGAGCCAACTACATGGTAAAGAAATAACCCCTAAGTCTAGTCAAAATAACTTTGACTTGGAAGTGGAATGCTCCTGAATCAAACTCCTAAGGTGAAAAAATATCATGGTATCTTGACCATGTGTATGTTGATGAAAATACTCTTTGATCCCAAACTTTGGTTTTTGTCTGATATTTCTCCTAGATATGTTGATGTTTTCCAACTGCTTCTTCTAATTCTCCACCCTTCCTTTTCTTATGTTGTTGTTGTCCACTTACTCTACAGATGTGAAGTTCTTGTGTTAGGTATTCATTCTTACTATTCACCATTTTCTGGTTGTTTTTCTTTCTCATGAATGCTTTCCTCATCAACATCCATAGATCCTTAACCATTTTTTCAATTTCTACTTTTGGATGAACCTTATTATTGTTGCTATTTTTTGTCTGTTGGATGTCTTCAAATGCAAAATTCTCAAAAAAATGTTGTTCATATATATGTTATTCACACTCTGCAATATGTTTCTCACTACTTTTGAACACATTTCATTTCTCTTTCAACTTTTTCTTTATAATATAAATGTGAAAAATTCTCAAAAAAAATGTTGTTCATATATAATGAATTCAACTCATACAATTAAAAATCACCTTGCATTGTGTCCTCAACCTCTATGCAATATGGCATATTTTAAATTATACCTTGTTCCATATTTCTCTACTGCAAGAACTCCATCATGAAAATAAAATTCTTCACAAAGCCATTCCATTTCAACCATATATTTCACTAGTCTCCATTCTTCATCTACCTTCATAAGTACATCTTTTTGTCATTGGTATTCACCTGTAAAACCTGAAAATATACACCAAAAGTAAGATTAAAAAACATGAGGTTCTCCCTTAGCTACCTCATTTTCCTCTGCTCCAAGGAGACCTAAACTATTTTCATAGTCCATAAGCCTATTAACAAAATCCTCTTAAATATTCTCTCTTTCTTCTACATTTAGGAACCATCTCCATTCAAAAAAAATTGTTTCATGTTCGGCTTCTAGGGTGTCTTATTCCTTTTTGATCATGCTCAAAAAATGCATAAATATCTGTCCTCACATGAGCTCCTCTTCTTTCGAAATTTTCTCCTCGTTGCTAAATTTTTATAAATTTTGTTGAGCTATTACTTCAGCTAGGTTTCTTTCTTTGGCCAACACTTTCTTCACTATCCACATTCTACAAATTATGCCACTTCTCTTTTCCTAATTTCCCCAAATTTATTATTCCTTCAAAAATAAGTATATACTATCCACATTCTACAAATTATGGAACTTCTCTTTTCTTAATTTCCCTTCAAAAATAACTAAAAATATATTGATAAAAAAAAACAAATCAAATCAATCGGGCCTCTTCTTGTCATGGGAGTTCCTTGACACTCTTCATCTTCAATCATATGTTGTCTCCCACCAACATGGTTATGTCCTTGTAGAAATTTCACCATTTCCGATATTCCGCCTGCAAATATAAATTTAAAAAAATAATTAAAACCATAATCATGAGACTCTTTAGTCTTAGTTGGACTATCTCAAATAGCAAATAACATATAAGTACATCAATATTTTTTCTAAAATAATAATTTACTTAGATTTTATTTGTAATTTTAAAATTTTATTTTTTTAATACATGTCTAATTTATAGTTTGAGTAATGGTACTTTAGGAATATCTAAGTTGTCAAAACCAATTGTTGAGTCATTTTTTAGAAAGAATTTTGAATTTGTAGTAACACCTTGTCACCATCTACTTTAAACCCTTTAAGACTAAAAAATTATTTTTTTTATTAATATTATAATTATAAAACTAAAATAAATTATATAGTAATATCTATAGGAGAAGTGTATAATACAATTTTTTGGAGAGGATTGGATGTTTCCATGAATGATGGTCATGCCATAGCATGAAAAATATTACAGTTTATCGTGATTTTTGGGAAGCTACTTTTTCCTAGCTCTTCCCCACTCGTTTACATACATGGTGTCATTCTTGAGTTCTAACAATGAACCTCACCCACCTCGCCTTCACTATTCGATCGATAAAACTCAATTAAAGCATGGAAAAATATGGGAATGACTCAATTAAAACATTGACAGATACTTTCCAGATGTTGCACGTAGCTCTATTTTGAATTTCAAATTTTAGTTTCGAGTGCCCCTCAATTTAAAATTTGAAATTTTAGTTTTGCACCACACAAACCACTACATGAATTTCCATGGCTGGGAGGTTGGCTTCCTGGTGTATTTTTTCGATGGCTACTTGATAACCAGTTGCTTCTTTGTTTTTGCTGCAGGAAGTTTTCTTAGGTTTTTTAATCCATGGATGCAATTGTCAGGCACTTCATAATTTCATGTTGCATGTGGAAAACAATGACACTTGCCCTCGAGTAACGTCGGTCTCTCATTTTCATCGACCTTTGTTTCGTGTTTGGAAATAATGAAATTTTGAAACATAGCATCATCTTCAATCAATTTTTTCCTCTTGGCCTATCAATTAGTACCGAGACTGTAATACCAATTGCACTAACTAAAATTATGTTTCATTGCAGCTAAAACAAGATGTCGCTATTAGAAATGAAATTGTGGAAGGAGGAACCATGGAAAGTGAAGGATGTCTTCAATGTGCTGGACAAAGATATCCATAGGAAAATCATTTTGTTGGATCTCCAAGATTTCTTTAGTGGCTACCACTTCAAAATGGGGAAACGACTGAGTAGAGAGGAAATGGAGGGAATGATATTTTTTGTTGATGTAGACAACAACTCAGTGGTATTATCAGTGGTATTCTAAGTTTTAGTCGATGTGGTCATTGTAGCCATTTGAGGATTGTATCTTTAATTCCTTTATGTGATCCCTCTATGTGAGGATTGGATCAAATGTCAAGGATAAAGCTATGATATTCACTTCCAGGAAGATTTAATGCTTGCAATTTGGGATATGCCTTCTCAATATGAGCAAGATACAATAAATATGGGAAGCCATGACGCTTTTGATCATGTCTGGTTGTTATCTGGTTTGAATTCGGCTTACCATCCAAAAATTCCCTTTCATACATGTCAGCCATGCTTAATCGTACATAAAGTGTCCCAAGGGAGAGGATTTAAAATAGTGGTGCCTATTATAAAATATTAAAATGACTTGTATATATATAATCATATTTTGAGTTTTTCTATCCAATGGGACTTCTACTTTCTTATGTTTTTTTTGGGTAAGGTGAGACCTTACAACGAGATTATTGGTATACCTCCACATAGAGAAGTGGATTATTGGTTTCCATTGAACTCTTACCTTGGTGATGCAAGGCCAATTATGAGCCTCCTTAAAACCCCACAGTCCCAAGACTATCTTCAAATGATCATTACTTCAAGCCTATTAACAATATCCACTCACAAGATAATGATCCATTTTATATAAAAAGTGGGATGATTTGAAGCATGTGGCTCAACCCTTTTAAAAATAATCAGAGTCAGGATCTTTTCCAAATAGCCTAGGAGTAAATACCTCTCTCTCTCTCTCTCTCTCTCTCTCTCTCTCTCTCTCTGTATATATATATATATATATATATATATATATATATATATATATATATATGCCTTAATATTCCTATCTTCTCTCCCCATCAATGCTTCAGGCCCACTCTTTAAAGATCTTGACACAATGTAAAGGGCCTTCAAAACATGTCCGTGAGGATAAAAGTGTCAAGAAAGACCCACATCTGAATGCTCCTCCTTTTAATGACTCCAACACAGTATAGTTACCACACTTGATGGGAAAAACCTTTATGGAAACTGCCAGGGTAGAACCTCTGGGTGGGACCCACAATTCCATGTGAGCACGATCCTTATTATTCATTGGTTCATACACCAGGTTAGTCCTTAGTCACCCCACTTATTCCTTCACCATTATTCTCTCATGCTTCAAGATGAAACATCCAGGCCCACGCAGTCCAGAACTCATGTTTTTTCGTTCTGAAATAAATCATCTAGTTGTCTTTTCTCATTTTGTCTATTGGTGTTCTCAATTCTGTCTCCCGATGCTATCAATTAACAGACATCTTAAAAGAGAAAAAAATTACTAAGTGTTGTTTATCCCTTTTATATCCGATTCTTTCTTGGTTTTCATCCCTCGTGACTCTCATATCGTTCCAATCTATCCCTCTTCACTCTTAAGGCTCCTCTTCTTTACTAACGCCCCACACCTCTCTTCAGTATGCCTCTCTTCTCCTATAGACATGGATTTGTAATGTCAACTCTATGATCTGACTCTTAAATCTTGGCTCTACACTTTCACTCCTTCGTTGCACACTCTATTTCCTTAAAATAACTATATATATATATATATATATATATATATATATATATATATATATATATATATATATATATATATATATATATATAGTTTACTAAGTCAACGAGATTCTAAAGCGAGAATGTCCCACTAAACCATCCATGCTACTAGAGTTGCCTTCCTCACATGAAGAATAAGAGCATAAGAGACTAGAGGAAGAAATAAAGAGACAATAAAAAGAAGAAGAAAGATGGAGAACGAAAGAAAGCAGAAGAAGAACAAGAACAAAACTAGCTACTGGAAGAAGAGACCAAGAAATTGTAGGAAAATGAACTTTCTCAAGAAATTGAATATCTGATAGTAATCCAAGATATGTAGGTAGAAAAAGAGCAGTAAAACAAATATGTTGATCTCACACCTTCCACGCAGCAAATCAATACTGAGTCTCCCCCTCGCCCTACAACAAAGCAAGCTCCAAGTGAAGAAGAGGAAATTTTTCCTCTTGATGATGCTTCGGTCATGGATACATACAATATAACTTATGTTGAGCTTCAAAAGAATATTGTACAAGCAAGAAAGAAACATTTCCTAGATGATATCACATCTCCTGCATTTATCATAAATTGGGTGATTGTGACAGACAAAGGAAGGAATCCAGAAGCCATTCTTGCATCCAACTTGGCCTTTGCAGGTGCTTCCAAGTCAAACATAGAGTATCTCATGTTCAAGAATAAAGAAATGGAAAATAACTTATATGCTGCAAGGAAATAAGTTGAACAACTTCGAGCAGAGGTATAGAAAGAAACTCACGCATAGGTCTATCTCGAAGAACTTAAGGCAACCATACTTGGAGAATTATCGACATTAGGGGGACCTATGAGAAGCCTCTATGAGGAGCTTCTCACAATGCATAAATAAATTGTCCTCTTGCACGACATGTAGCAGAAGTGAAAAGATAATGCTAAAGCCCTCAAGTTTGTTCATACGACCATAAATATCATGCATGAGTGGTCAATGTAGTACAAAGGGGCATGTTTAGAGTTGGTGAAGAAGAAAAGACAACATATTGAGTTGGAGAAAGCATAAGTGTGGATTATCACCCAAAGTAATAAATATGTGGGCTCATTCATCACCAATGTTTAGGCCTCATATGCACAGTTATAAAAAAACGTGGATTTAATGGTGAAGTCACATAAGATACCTTTATTTGGCTCCCTCATCGAAGCCAAATGCAGGAATTAGATCAAATATGAGGTAAATACTTGGACCAACTCAGACATGTTGTTATCAAGGAAGATATTGAGGTGAAAAAACATCATATGCAGAGGTATATTGGTGGCTATGTCTAAATCAATACCATGTTGCTCCTGCTGAAGAAGTAAAATCAAATTGGTTCTAAGGTAGTTTTCCCATGTGCTTGTGCCCACATACATCTGTATTCAGTCCCTTCGCTCACCTTCGGTTCTTTTCATTTCTTTTTCTTACTTCTTATATTACGTCACCATGGATTCATGGCCTACAATTTTCTCCATTATTCTAGTCTCCTTGATAATGGTTTCAGTGAAAGACGTGAATCCCCAGCACAATGAGACGAACATCATTGAATTTATCAAGTCGTCATGCAAGGTGTGTTGAGATTCAACAATATGATGAGCTTAGTGAAAAGAGTTGCCTTCACTAAGTGGGCCCGCAGGCTATTTTTGGTGCAAGTCTATTTTTAGACTATGTCTATTTTTAAACATGTCGATCCTATTTCAGAAGTTGCAGGATGCTATTTTTGGATGGTTGATCGAGTTGGATAAATAGATGAAATTATATTTTTAGAATATTGGGAGAAGTATATTTATAGATTTTCAATCTAAAAATAGATGCATGTTGATTATTATTTGCTCTTAATAATAATCAGACTCTAAACATCAACTTATTCTGTTGGAGCAGTTCATTTCAGTGCACAGATGTGGCATAACAGCTAACAGAAGGAATTATGCTATTCCTGATAGTTTACTGGAGCTATTGCATGGAGGACTCAGTTAGAACTCAAGTGGCAATTGTAAGCATAGTTAGATAATGTCTGGAGTTATGTTTAGTTTAACTCGATTCGAACACAGTTCCATTAGTTGTATCTGTCTGGCAGATGATACACTAGTGGTGGGTGAATGTTAGTTAATTAATTCACAGTAATAACTCTACATTAATCAAATGAACGACCATCAATGCTCAGTGCATAAGCATTCCGATGGGCTTGATGGAGAATGAATGGAGGAAAGATAAACTGCTCTGGAACGTGCCATGAGTAATGCATTGTGCTTCCAACACACGGTGAGAGATTTAATGAGGATTATGTAGTCAATCCAAGAGTAATTCGAATCCATTCAGATTTATTCTTTAGCAGAGATTGCGCAGTGGAGGTAGGCTAGCAGGTGGCATAGATCGGTGCATGGATTTGTAATATTGGGCTTGATTAGTGTATGAAGATTGTACTGTAATGAGAGCTTGTGATAAGTTTTGTACATTTGTATGATATTGTCATATGATCTCCATGTTACATAATATATAGTTGGGGTTTTCAGCTTCAAGCTTTCCCGGTTAAAAACTTTGTTATGTGCGATTGATAATTTTTGTTTATGCTTCACATGTGTGTGAAATTAATTTTTCGTCAAAATATTAACAAGTGGAATAGATTCAGTAACTTGCATAAAGTTAAATAGTGTGAGATCAGGTGGATCTTGGACATATGCATGCTTAGTGCATATAATTTCTACAAGGTGACCCGGTATCTGTAGCTTTGCATTACATTGATTTCTTCGTACACAGGATTTGTGAAACCCGCGCTGAGTGACCTGGTGAAGGTGACCATGAACGTAAGCCTCGTTAATTTTAACATATCAATGTCGTGCCTGCACTTTAAATTTAGAAGTTATGAAAACATTCATTATGAGGGTCACTACTCAAGGCACACAACTTCTAGAGGGCAGAACCAATATCTCGTTACCATTGAAAATTAGTAGCTCATGGTTGAGTTTCCTTAAATAAAATCTCATTTCTCACAATCCCGCGATGAATTTAAAAATATAAATTCATTTCTAGCATGCATTTCAGTCATGACTCTCCAAAAACAATAAATCGCCTTACATAAATTGGTAATCAAGTGTAGTTGAAGGAAGTGAAAATTTTGGTACTACTTGTGATTTTTTAAAGTTTGGGGGTTTGAAGGGGAGAAGTTCTTGCTGGATATGGTTGGGAGGAAAATTAGATGGTTCACAATGAGTTGGTAATGGTATATTATATTAAATCAAGAATTTATTGCCAAAGTTTTCAAATTTAGTTTATAATTAAAAATTTTCCATAGCAACGTCACTTGTACTTCCTCTTCATGCCTCTTCATGCATGAGATTTTCTTGGAGCATATATTCATTTGATGCTTCAATTAATGTTTTCCCAACCTCATTTTCGGAAAAAAATAGTCTTAAAATTCTCTGGTGAAATAGCTCCATCATCAACAAATAATTGTTCACAAAGGCCTTCCATTTCAACCATCCATGCTACTGGAATTGCCTTCCTCACATGGAGAACCCTCAAAACCATAATCTGAAATTCCCATATCTGCAACAACTATGATACGCTACATTACTTTGATTGTAATACATATCTAATTCCTATCACATACGATATGTTAAATGAATGGTTTAATTATTAAAACGTTATGAATTAAATTGATTACTTAATCGAATGCTTATCTCATTTGGATCTGTGATGCAAGTGTTTACTACTGTGCTATGTCACATCTTTTTTTTTATGTCTTCGATCTTGTTAACCCTAATTTGGATGACCTAGATCCCCAAAAATGGACATAGGGAAATACCCTTCCTATTGATGCTTGGTATCATTCATTTGCTGCGGTCGACCTTGCGGCTATCCCCTGCAAGCTATATGTTTCATCTTTCATTCTTTGTCCCTCCTACCATGGCTCTTTGAAACGACATCAGATTCGTTCATGGTTCTGGCTACTAGAGCCGGTGAGAAACTCCGCACCAAAGAAGGTTTCTTGTCGAAGTTGTTCACAGGTTTATTTGCCGAATTGAGTTTGGCCACCTTTGTCCTACTCCATTCAATATTTTTCGACCATTGTGTTGAAATTTAATTCCAGTTGCTCGCATTAATCAAAATAACAACA
Organism: Pinus albicaulis; assembly: GCA_034641835.2. NCBI lineage: Eukaryota > Viridiplantae > Streptophyta > Pinopsida > Pinales > Pinaceae > Pinus > Pinus albicaulis. Next base: position 1,271,236,679 of record CM076582.1, read on the forward strand.
AAGTTATTATGAAGGGATCGAAAGACGGCAGAGTTAAGGCAGATGTGAAGTTGCAGAGCCGTGGATAAGCACCAACCATATTTGATTTTTTTTTAAATATGGTCTGAGTAGTAGTAATTTAAGGATATTTTAGTTGTGAAAATTATTTGATGCACCATTTTTATAGAAATTATTTTAACGTGTAAGAACATCTTCTCACCATCTACTTATAATATTAATATTATAATTATAATTATAAAATTAATTATAATTAAATATAGTAAAATAAATTATATGATAATATTTATAATATTAATTTAGAATTTAATAATTTTAACATATCAATGTGGTGCCTACACTTCAAATTTAGAAGTTATGAAAACATTCATTAAGATAGTCACTAATCAAGGCACACAACTTCTAGAGGATAGAAGCAATATCTCCTTACCATTAAAAATTAGCAGCCCATGGTTGAATTTCCTTAAATAAAATCTCATTTCTCACAATCTGGCAATGACTTTAAAAATAGAAATTCATGTCATGATGAATCTCAATCATGAATGTTTCCTTATATATATTTATATTTATAGTTTTGCTGCCAAGACACCCTTTACTGGTTTCTATTTCTTTAAATCGTTGATTGGGTTTGGACTACAATCATGGTGTTATTTCAATCAACGTGAAGAAAATTGTTTTATGCTCATGCTTAACCTTTTGTTTCATGGTAGGAACAATAACAATAATTTCATTAAGTGATATACTTTTGTTTCATCCTAGGAATAATAATAAAATTTTCATTAAGTGATATATTTTTTTTATTTCGAATCATAGGTATCAAGTTCTAATTTGATATCTCTTCTAATTATAAACATGCATGAAACAAACTCAATTTCAAATAGAAAATTTACAAAAGGCCTTCTCTCACATAATTCGTATCAATTGGCATGTTCTGGCATTAAGCCATCATTTTTGTTTCAAGCCTCTCTCTTACACACTCAATCTCCACACACATATCTTCTCCTCTATTCTAAGTATTAATTTTACATACAAAGGGATTATGAACTAATTCATTTTAAATAAAAAAATCCTCACCTAAACTTCTAATTTAGTATTTCTTAGACCTACAAATATTTCATTGATATAACTTTCTTTATTTCTCTAATATTCTTGGAAATTTCTCTCCAAATCTCTTTAATATTCTAGGAAATTTCTCTCCAAATCTCTCTAATATTCTGGGAAACGATCCTTTAGAATATATTTTCTTACAATAATCCTCACTTTCATCACTTACATGGAATTTTAAAAAAAGCATAGAAAATACATTTAAATAATTACATATATCTTAACTTCGGAGCCAACTACCATGGTAAAGAAATAACCCCTAAGTCTAGTCAAAATAACTTTGACTTGGAAGTGGAATGCTCCTGAATCAAACTCCCAAGGTGAAAAAATATCATGGTATCCTGATGATGTGTATGTTGATGAAAATACTCTTTGATCCCAAAATTTGTTTTTTATCTGATATTTCCCCTAGATATTTTGATGTTTTCCAACTACTTCAAATTCTCCCCCCTTCCTTGTCTTATGTTGTTGTTGTCCACTTACTCTACAGATGTGAACTTCTTGTGTTAGGTATTCATTCTTACTATTTATCATTTTCTCGTTGTTTTTCTTTCTCATGAATGCTTTCCTCATCAACATCCATAGTTCCTCAACCATTTTTTCAATTTCTACTTTTGGATGAACCTTATTATTGTTGCTATTTTTCGTCTGTTGGATGTCTTTAATTGCAAAATTCTCAAAAAAATGTTGTTCATATATATGTTATTCACACTCTACAATATGTTTCTCACTACTTTTGAACACATTTCATTTCTCTTTCAACTTTTTCTTTATAATATAAATGTGCAAAATTCTCAAAAAAAAATGTTGTTCATATATAATAAATTCAGCTCATACAATTAAAAATCACCTTGGATTTTGTCGTCAACCTCTATGCAATATGGCCGATTTTAAATTATACCTTGTTCCAGATTTCTCTACTGCAAGAACTCCATCATGAAAATAAAATTATTCACAAAGCCATTCCATTTCAACCATATCTTTCACTAGTTTCCATTCTTCATCTGCCTTCATAAGTACATCATTTTGTCATTGGTATTCACCTGTAAAACCTAAAAATATACACCAAAAGTAAGATTAAAAGATATGAGGTTCTCCTTTAGCTACCTCATTTTCCTCTGCTCCAAGGACACCTAACTATTTTCATAGTCCATAAGCCTATTAACAAAATCCTCTTAAATATTCTCTCTTTCTTCTACATTTAGGAACCATCTCCATTCAAAAAAATTGTTTCATGTTCAGCCTATGGGGTGTCTTATTCCTTTTCGATCATGCTCAACAAATGCATAAATCTCTGTCCTCACATGAGCTCCTCTTCTTTCGAAATTTTCTCCTCGTTGCTAAATTTTTATAACTTCTGTTGAGCTATTCCTTCAGCTAGGTTTCTTTCTTTGGCCAACACTTTCTTCACTATTCACATTCTACAAATTATGCCACTTCTCTTTTCCTAATTTCCCCAAATTTATTATTCCTTCAAAAATAAGTATATACTATCCACATTCTACAAATTATGGCACTTCTCTTTTCTTAATTTCCCTTAAAAAAAAACTAAAAATATATTGATAAAAAGAAAACAAATCAAATCAATCAGGTCTCTCCATTTCATCTTGCAATTTTGAAAAATTTCAACCGGATTTCTTCATAACTTCTTCTTGTCATGAGAGTTCCTTGACACTCTTCATCTTCAATCATATGTTGTCTCCCACCAACATTGTTATGTCCTTATAGAAATTTCACCTTTTCTGGTATTCCGCCTGCAAATATACATTAAAAAAAATAATTAAAACCATAATCATGAAACTCTTTAGTCTTAGTTGGACTATCTCAAATAGCAAATAACATATAAGTACATCAATTTTTTTCTAAAATAATAATTTACTTAGATTTTATTTGTAATTTTTAAATTTTATTTTTTAATACATGTCTAATTTATAGTTTGAGTAATGGTACTTTAGGAATATCTAAGTTGTAAAAACCATTTGGTGAGTCATTTTTTAGAAAGAATTTTGAATTTGTAGTAACACCTTGTCACCATCTACTTTAAGCCCTTTAAGACTAAAAAACTAATTTTTTTATTAAATTATAGTTATAAAATTAAAATAAACTATATAGTAATATTTATAGGAGAAGTGTATAATGCAATTTTTTGGAGAGGAATTGGGGAGGATTGGATGTTTCAATGCATGATGGTCATGCCATAGCATGACAAATATTACAATTTATCGTGATTTTTGGGAAGCTACTTTTTCCTAGCTCTTCCCCACCCGTTTACATACATGGTGTCATTCTTGAGGTCTAACAATGAACCTCACCTGCCTCGCCTTCACTATTCGATCCATACAACTCAATTAAAGCATGGAAAAATATGGGAATGACTCAATTAAAACATTAACAGATACTTTCCAGATGTTGCACGCAGCTCTATTTTGAATTCCAAATTTCAGTTTCGAGTGCCCCTCTATTTCAAATTTGAAATTTTAGTTTTACACACTACATTAATTTCCATTGCCGGGAGGTTGGCTTCCTGGTGTATTTCTTTGATGGCTACTTGATAACCAGTTGCTTCTTTGTTTTTGGTGCAGGAAGTTTTCTTAAGTTTTTTAATCCATGGATGAAACTATCCGGCACTTCATAATTTCATGTTGCATGTAGAAAACAATGACACTTTCCCTTGGGTAACGTCGGTCTCTCCTTTTCATCGACATTTGTTTCGTGTCTGGAAATAATGAAATTTTGAAACATAGCACCCTCTTCAATCAATTTTTTCCTCTCGGCCTATCAATTAGTACCAAGACTGTAATACCAATTTCTCTAACTGAAATTATGTTTCCTTGCAGCTGAAACAAGATGTCGCTATTAGAAATGAAATTGTGGAAGGAGGAACCATGGAAATTTAAGGATGTCTTCAATGTGCTGGAAAAATATAGCCATAGGAAAATCATTTTGTTGGATCTCCAAGATTTCTTCAGCGGCTACCACTTCAGAATGGGGAAGCGGCTGAGCAGAGAGGAAATGGAGGGAATGATATTTTTTGTTGATGTAGACAACAACTCAGTGGTATTCTGAGTTTTAGTCAATGTGGGAATTGTAGCGATTTGAGGATTGTATCTTTAATTCCTTTATGTGATCCCTCTACGATAAAGCTATGATATTCACTTCCAAGAAGATTTCATGCTTGCAATTTTGGATATGACTTCTCGATATGAGAAAGATACAATAAATATGGGAAGCCATGACGCTTTTGATCATGTCTGGTTGTTATCTGGTTTGAATTCTCTTGTGTGGAATCAATTCCTCATGGTGATCTAAGAATCGTGAAGCTCCTAAGGATTTCGATCGGTGTAAGAAATAAGTAAGGAAGCTCTTTAAAAATATGATAGGAATGTATGAACTGTTGGGAAGGGGGCTATAATCTATGGCAGACGAACGTAATTTTTGTGCAAATATGGTAGATCATCAACTTTATTAGATGTATAATAATATCGAAGGAAGGCTCATCTCTATGCAAATATAAATTCTTCTTCTAAAGGCTAGACAACGAGAGTCATCATGGAGCTCAGACGAAGAATAAAAATAGGGTTCCTTGGAACCAATATTTTCATTGCAAGACATGGATGTTGTAGGAGCGGAGGAAGAGGATGGAGAAGCTCGTGGTGAGAAGGTGCCACCTGAAAATGTTGTACAACGTTCGATAATAAATTGGAAGTTTGGCTTACCATCCAAAAATTCCCTTCCATACATGATAGCCATGCTTAATTGTACATAAAGTGTCCCAAGGGAGAGGATTTAGAATAGTGGTGCCTAGTATAAAATATTAAAACGACTTGTATATCTATAATCCTATTTTGAGCTTTTCTATCCAATGGGACTTTTACTTCCTTATGTTTTTTTGGGGGAAGGTGAGACCTTACAACGAGATTATTGGCTTACCTCCACATAAAGAAGTGGATTATTGGTTTCCATTGAACTCTTACCTCGGCGATGCAAGGCCAATTATGAGCCTTCTTAAAACCCCGCAGTCCCAAGACTGTCTTCAAATGATGATTCCTTCAAGCCTATTAACAATATCCTCTCATGAGATAATGATCCCTTTTATATAAAAAGTGGGATGATTTGAAGCATGTGGCTCAACCCTTTTAAAAATAATCAGAGTCAAGATCTTTTCCAAATAGCCTAGGAGTAAATACCTCTCTCTCTCTCTCATGTTTTTTCATTCTGAAATAAATCATCTAGTTGTCTTTTCTCATTTTGTCTATTGGTGTTCTCAATCCCGTCTCCCGATACTATCAATTAATAGACATCTTAAAAGAGAAAAAAATTACTAAGTGTTGTTTATCCCTTTTATATTCGATTCTTGCTTGGTCTTCATCCCTCGTGACTCTCGTCTCGTTCAAATCTATCCCTCCGCACTCTTAAGGCGCCTCTTCTTAACTAACGCCCCACACCTCTCTTCAGTATGCCTCTCTTCTCCTATAGACATGGATTTGTAATGTCAACTCTATGATCTGACTCTTAAATCTCAGCTCTACACTTTCACTCCTTTGTTGCACACTCTAATTCCCTAAAACCAACTATATATATATATATATATATATATATATATATATATATATATATATATATATAGTTTACTAAGTCAATGAGATTCTAAAGAGAGAATGTCCCACTAAACCATCCATGATACTGGAGTTTCCTTCCTCACATGAAGAATAAGAACATAAGAGATTAGAGGAAGAAATAAAGAGACAATAAAAAGAAGAAGAAAGACGGAGAACAAAAGAAAGCAGAAGAAGAACAAGAACAAAACTAGCTACTGGAAGAAGAGATCCAAGAAATTGTAGGAAAATGAACTTTCTCAAGAAATTGAATATCTGATAGTAATCCAAGATATGGAGGTAGAAAAAGAGCAGTAAAAAAAATATGTTGATCTCACACCTTCCACCCAGCAAATCAATACTTTGGCTCCCTCTCGCCCTACAACAAAGCAAGCTCCAAGTGAAGAAGAGGAAATTTTTCCTCTTGATGATGCTTCGGTCATGGATACATATAATATAACTTATGTTGAGCTTCAAAAGAATATTGTACAAGCGAGAAAGAAACATTTTCTAGATGATATCACATCTCCTACATTTATCATAAATTGGGTGATTGTGACAGACATAGGGAGGAATCCAGAAGCCATTTTTGCATCCAACTTGGCCTTCGTAGGTGCTTCCAAGTCAAACACAGAGTATCTCTTGTTCGAGAATAAAGAAATGGAAAATAACTTATATGATGCAAGGAAATAAGTTGAACAACTTCGAGCAGAGGTATAGAAAGAAACTCCCGCATAGGTCTATCTTGAAAAACTTAAGGCAACCATACTTGGAGAATTATCGACATTAGGGGGAACTATGAGAAGCCTCTATGAGGAGCTTCTCACAATGCATAAATAAATTGTTCGCTTACACGACATGTAGCAGAAGTGAAAAGATAATGCTAAAGCCCTCAAGGTTGTTCATACAACCATAAATATCATGCATGAGTGGTCAATGTAGTACAAAGGGGCATGTTCAGAGTTGGTGAAGAAGAAAAGACAACATATTGAGTTGGAGAAAGCACAAGTGTGAATTATCACCCAAAGTAATAAATATGTGGGCTCATTCATAACCAACGTTTAGGCCTCATATGCACAGTTATAAAACAACATGGATTTAATGGTGAAGTCACGTAAGATACCTTTATTTGGCACACTCATCGAAGCCAAATGTAGGAATTACATCAAATATGATGTAAACACTTGCACCAACTCAGACATGTTGTTATCAAGGGAGATATTGAGGTGAAAAAAACATCATATGCAGAGGTATATTGGTGGCTATGTCTAAATGAATACCATGTTGCTCCTACTGAAGAAGTAAACTAAAATTCTTTCAAAGGTAGTTTTCCCATGTGCTTGTGCCCACATACATCTGTATTCCATCCCTGTGTTCACCTTCAATTCTTTTCATTTCTTTTTCTTACTTCTTATATTATGTCACCATGGATTCATGGCCTGCAATTTTCTCCATTATTCTAGTCTCCCTGATAATGGTTTCAACGAAAGACATGAATCCCCAACACAATGACATGAACATCGTTGAATTTATCAAGTCGTCATGCAAGGTGTGTTGAGATTCAACAATATAATGAGCTTAGTGAAAAGAGTTTCCTTCACTAAGTGGGCCCGCAACCTATTTTTGACGCAAGTCTATTTTTAGACATGTAGATCATATTTCAGAAGTTGTAGGATGCTATTTGTGGATGGTTTATCAAGTTGGAAAAATAGATGAAATCATATTTTTAGAATATTGGGAGAATTCTATTTATAGATCGTCAATCCAAAAATAGATGCATGTCGCTTATTATTATCTCTTAATAATAATCAGACTTTAAACAACAACTTATTCTCTTGGAGCACTTCAGTTCAGTGCACAGATGTGGAATAGCATCTGACAAAAGGAATTATGCTATTCCTAAGGGTTTACTGTAGCTATTGCATGGAGGACTTAGTTAGAACTCATGTGGCAGAGTTATGACACAGTTGGAAGAAGTAGCTGTGCAGTTGTATTTAGTTTAACTTAGTTAGACTCAGTTGAGCTAGTTGTATCTAGTCTAACTGATTGATACATTAGTGAGAGTGGAGTGAATTAATTTGTTAATTAATTCACAAATAATAACTCATTAATCAACTGAACAATACATCAGTTAACTACAGTTCATGGTAGTTTCAGTGGAGACCAGTGGAGAGATAGGTGAAAGGGAAAGATAGACTATCTGTTGTGACTATGAGTGATGCATTGATTGCATCCAACACAAATTGGAGATGCCAATGAGGATTGCGCAGTCAATCCAAGAGTAATTCGAATTCATTTAGATCTATTCTTTAGTAGAGATTTCACAGTGGAGGCAGGCTAGGAGGTGGCTCTCCTTAATGGGTTCTCTCTTAATGCATTCGCTAACACCGAATTTGATGATGGTATTAATGTGCGAATTCTAAATGTTGAATTTTAAATCCAACTGTAAGAAGGCAGAAAACAAGAAAAGACAGAGAGAGGACCAACTGTGGATGATATTGGTAACTTTCTTTTTGTTGGAGGACATCATGATAATTTCCATGTAGGAGGTGAAGTGCGACACCTTGATGGAAAAAGGTGACTACTAGCCTGGCAGTTGTGGAGCTCAAGGGTTTGGAAAGTTGTGAGCATGATTGTGGAGCCTGAGACTTGTGTGCAGAGATGGACTTCAACCACAGATGATGGGAAGTCCTCCTAGCCCGTGTTCATTGTAGGAGATGGACATATTACATTCATAGGTGGCATCCCTTCATTCCCTATGTTGGTGTTCATTGTCGCAACGAAGAAAGAACATAGTGGGTCGAAGCCCCTGAGTACTTGGGGAGCAACAGTGGGTAGATTGAGAGTTTTTTACAAGTGGAGCTGCGAACAACTTGACAGGAGTCACTATGTGTTGCGCCCTTGATGGACGAAGGGAAAACTAGAGAGCACATTGGATTTTCGAGGTTCAATGGACAAATGGACTTGTAACATTGGTAGAGGTAGGAGCTGCAGATTGGGAGTTGAAGGACCGGAAAGGTACAGGCTATGAATAAGAGGGTTGAGATATTTCTCTACAGCCACATGCTTAGATTATCTTGTTTTGTATCTAGTACTAGTGAATATATGAGGGTCATTATCCCTGGAATAGGAGCCCTATATTGTTGTATTATATGTTGTTAATATAAAAAATTTGGGTTGAAAATTTAAAAAGTTGTCTATATTTTGTGCATGTGTGATTTACTGTTGCTTATATTCTGCTATGCAGAGTGGTTCTCGTTGAGACTCTTGGTTTGGTGGTGTCAAATATTTTAAGACTCTAACTTAGACCTAAGGTCATGGAAAATAAACAGAACCCTAGCCACCTCAACCCAGTAGATCATGCCTCCTCATCAATGGGGCTAAGGATCCTCTTCCATTTCCATGAATGGATCATTTCCTTCTATAGGTTTTCATTTTTGCACATGGTGTTTGTTGTTACACTACCAATTTCATCTCTGTCCATGGGATTCACTTGGGTTATTGTTATCCAACCTTCAAGTTGTCATTAATTATGCCTTGTTTTTGGCTACAAGTTCATTGGTGCTTTGTGGGGTCAACGTTAGTCTCATTTGGGATTTGTGGCCTATTTTTATTCTGTGGGGTTTATGCTTATTGTCGTCTTATTTTACATGGCTGTTGGTACAGGGGTTCCTTTTTAGGTCTTCTCTGAGCCCTTTGGCTCCATTTCTTGTTTCCATTCTAGGTGTGATGGTGTGGCTATTCAAGGAAATATGTTCCTTTTTCATGGGCCTTTCACCCATTCTTCATTCGTATTTTCTGTTGGGGTTTTCACACCTAGTTTGTAATGCTTGGCTTCCCTTTGTTGAACTTTATCTGGTGTTCTCCTCAAGGTTCCTTGACGGGCTTGCATACCTTGTTTCTAGTTCTTTTTTATATTTTTTGTGGCCTAGGTCGTATTGTCCCTAGGTTTTTCATATTTTTTTGAATGTAAAACATCATTTTGGTCTTAATAAGGGAATTATTTCTAGAATGTGCTTACCTGTATAAAAAAATGTATTTTTTTTCTTCTTTAATGAAAAACATTACACACTTTTTTTTATATGGGGAGAAAACGACAATTTTATTTACTTTAAAATTATAACATTAATAGGGATTACATGAGCAAGAGGGTAATCCATTTTTCCATAGGAAAAAAAAAATATAACTTTTCTTGGGGCTTAGGATTGGAACTAGTAATCAAGTTGAGTTCTGAGTGCTTTGTGCTTTGGAATGATATCCACATTTTTTAAGGTACAAAGGAATAAAAAATTTGAGGATCCTCAGACTCTCAATGTTAGTAATAATACAAATATGTAATTCAATAACAAGAATCTCATCCTTTATCCCCTTAGCTTCCATCAAATTACTCTGCTAGCGTCAAAATTTCAGGAAGTCACTCTCCACCACATCCTCTGAACTCGTAAAGATAAGGAAGATATCCTAGAAAATTGGTGTTCCCAACTAGAAGAAGGTGTTATTGAGCTCCAAGATGAAGCAAGGTTAATTGTGAAAATCTTGTAATCAATTATAATAAATTAAATGTTTTGGTAGATTCATTAAATTAAACTCTTTGTTAGTCGAATTAAGGAGAATAAACACAAGCTACTTTTTGGAACCATCTCACCATAGGATGGATGATGAAGGAGGATAGATGAGATTTTGGTCTATCCAAAACATGTTTCATAACATGCATGGAGACATCCACACTTTAAGTATTAGTGAAGAATGGGGAGTTATTTTAAATACTCAGTGGTTTTCTCGGTTGAAATCGATGTGGTAATTGCATTAATTCGAGAAGTGTCTCATTAGTGCCTTTATGAAATTCCCTCACATGAGGACTCGATAATTGGTCAGGGATAATTCTATGATGCTTGACTTGTAAGAGGATTTAGTTCTTACAATTTTGGAGATTCCTTCTCGATATGAGCAAGATTTATTAAATAAGGGATGTCATGACACTTTTGAGCATGTTAGGTTTTTATTTTTTTTGAATTCTCCTTTAAGGAATTTGTCCTTGATCGTGATGGAGAATCGTGAAGCTCTCAGGGATTTCGATCGCTAGAAGAGAGCAGTAGGGAAGCTATTTAAAAATATGATAGGAATGTATGAATTGTTGGGAAGGACACTGGATTTTATGGTGAAGCAGCGGGATTGTCATGCAAATATGGTAGATCATAAACTTGAATAGATGATATGATGCACTCTAATATCGAAGAAAGTATCATCTGTATGGAGACATGGATTATGCTTGTAAAGAGTAGACAACAAGAGTCGACATGGATCTCAAAGGATGAAAGAAAACATGGTTACCTGGAACCAATATCGCCATTGTAGGACATGGATGTTGTAGGAGTGGAGGGAGACGATGTAGAAGCTCATTGAGAGCAGGTGCGACCTGAGAAAAAGTCAAACCCTAGACCCTCTTTGGAAAATTAGACAATAATATGGTATTTTTTGCAGATATGAACAACTTTTGTGAAATTATGTAGAATATATAGATATTTTCAATGTAATATTGTAAAAAAGGAGTTTGTGACACTATGAAAAATAAGCTTTGGTTGTATTGGAATTTTGAAGTTGTTGATGTAAGAGATGAATGTAAATGAAGATGGCCATGAAAACTAGTCTTTTAAATATAATATAATAGCCGCTTTGTTTTAGAAAAAAATACTGACTTTAATAAAAAAAATCTAACAAATTTTATAATTATATTTAAATTATAAAATAACAAAATCTTGGCTAGAGAGTTCCTCTGATGCAACTAGCCTAGATCCATTTTAGAACCATTTTCACTCTAAACTAAGTTTACATCTCAAGAGAGTGAATCTCTTTCGGCCCTTGGTAGATCTATAGTTAAGATGCATCTAGGATGGTTTAATTTCCCCACTCACATATGTCATATTCCATATGAATAGCATAGGTCAATACCATGTGCCAATAACATGAGGCAATACCACGGGCCAATGCCATGTGCCGATACTATGAGGCAATACCATGGGTCAATACTTCTACTTATAACATAAATAGTGGTGGGAAGTGGTAAGTATATTTATTTACATCTTGTTACAATCATTTTTTTATACAAATACTTGTTGCAATAATAATAATTACAAAATAATTCTTGAACTAATCAGATTCTGCATAAATAATTTTAAATATTGATAAAGAATAGTAAAATTCAATCCATATTGTTAAGCAAATTGCAAAATATTTGGTTCAAAACAAAGTAATACATCAAATGAGTAATGCCATGACTATTACAAATATAATTAGCTCAACAATTTCTGAATCAATTAAAATTGTAAATATTTAAAAAAAAAAAATTCAAGTTTGCTGAATCAATATATACAACCAAAAATCCATTTAAAACAACTAAAAATAAAATAAAATATATCCAAAAAATTTGGCCAAATTCCGACCAGGAACTCCAAACCTAACATATTTACCGAACATCTATTGTAAAATTAAAAAACAACATTGAAATGAATTTTTCTTCTACATTTTCATGCTCCTCCGATATTTACGAGGGCCTCATTAGATCTCACTATTTATTCTCAAACCACTTCTCGGGAATGAAAAGTGTGAACAAATGAGACAGACTGCGAAAGTCGGTCATCCAGCTAGACACCGAACTGGAATGGTTAATTGACAATATCCAGAGGCGCGAACTGGAATGGTTCATTTCTTGTTATATTCTGTATTTTTTAGCTAGAGAGGACTTCGGACAAAGTGGATAAGGTCACTTCAAGACAGCGTGGAGAGCCCAGATTGGGGGCCGAGTTGTAGGAGAGTGTGGATTAGGTGCAGGATTGTTTTGTGGTCAAAACAGGTTCGTTGAGGGTTGTTTCCAAGGGTCAGATTGTAGGGCTTGTAGGCTAAGGAGCCAAGCATCAAAAAATGGATGTTTAAGGGTTGTGTAGGTCGTCTTTAAGGTAGGCTGAGACCCACAAATTTCTATTGTGTTAGGATGCAAGACATAGCTAGCATCTAAGGATGTTTCAAGGGCCGCATTGGGGTTAAAAAATCCTCCTTGAGTCAACATGGATGTGCAGGGGCTTGTCCTTGGAGGATCGAAACCATTAAAGGCTTCTTTGTTGACAACATGGAAGGTTAATGGTTGAATTTTGCGCACTAAGTAGAGTTGCAGGAGCAACAAGCAAGCGTTAAGGAAAATAAGGCTTTGTGGAGGATTGTTGGGTCAAGGGTTGATTGTGATTGGATCATGAATTACTACCTATTGGTTCCATGTGGATGATCTTCCAAGGAAGAGAAGGATCTTCCTAGAAGCAAAACCAACAGTGTAGTATTGGGTCAAAGTGTTGACTATTATGTGGATTAGTTTGATAGGCAGCTTGAGGAGGCCTTAGGAGTTGGTTGAAGGAGCCCACATGGATTGTTGGAAGTCTCACTAAACAACAAGGTGACATCAGGCACATCATATCAGAAGGAAAGAGGACAACGACAAGGTGTGTTGCAGATGGACCGATGTACGATGGATTTATGGTGTCCAAGGTGAGGACATATTTATGTGCCCAGATTTTTACAATAGCTCCTCTATTGCAGAATTAAAGGGCATATTGGTGGAGTCTGTGGGTAGCCATGTGAAAGGGTCTCCCAAGTGTGGGGATTCCCTAGCTAGGATAATATGCTATAGTGTGGAATTGGTCTCTCATGGATTTTTGGATGGTAGCATGAGAGAGGACAGAGTGTGGACAAGATTGGGTTGTTATGGTTTGTTGGAGGAAAATGTGATAGTGTCCATGTAGGAGCTAAAGTGAAACACCTTGATGGAAAAAGGTGACTACTATCCTCGCAGTTGTGGAGCTCAAGGTTTTGGCCAACCAGCGGTAGGATTGTGGAGCTTGAGACTTGTGTATGGAGAAGGACTTCTACTGCATATGATGGGCGATCCTCCTAGCCCATGTTCATTATAGGAGATGGAAATCTTACAGTCATAGGTGGAAGCCCTCCGTGCCCTATGTTGGTCTTAATTTTTGTAGCAGAGGAAGACCATAGTGGGTTGAAGTCCCTGAGTAGCTGAGAAGAAGCAGTGGGAAGATTAAGAGTTTTTCACAAGTGGAGATATGAACAACACGATAAGAGGCTCGATGGGTTTTTCCCTTGATGGAAGAAGGGACAAATAGAGAGAAGATTGGATCGTCAAGGTTCAGTGGCTAGATGGACTTGGAGCATTGATAGAGGTAGGAGTTGCATATTAGGAGCTGAAGGACCAGGCAGTTACAGGGTATTACTGAGAAGGCTAAGAGATTGCACTACAACTAGATGGTCAGAGTATATTTTTTGTATTTGATACTAGTGGATGTATGAGGGTGATTATCCCTAGTACGAGAGCCCTAGACTATTCCTGTATATGTTGTTAATATAACGAAGTTGGGTTGAAAACTTAAAAAGTTATCTATATTCTATGCATGTGTGATTTATTGTTGTTTATATTCTGGTGTGCAAAGTAGTTATGGTTGAGACTCTTGGATTGGTAGCATCAGTTATATTGAGACTCTAACCTAGACCCAAGGTCATGGAAAATCAACATGCTATTAGAGGGTATCTGAACTACTTTTAAAGTGAGGGAATTAGAGTGTGCACAATGAAGCGGCTCGGAGGGAGTTTTTGGTGTCTAGATCGTGGAGCTGAGGGTTCAGCTAAAGACATGAAGATGTGGTCTTAACAGGTTACATGGTGAGGTGGGTTGGGAGTTCTGGTGGATTTGCAGTGAGTCTAGTGAACAACATTTTTTTGTAGGGAATATTGATGATCATGGACTTCCATTGATTTGTCGTGGATGGTTGGGACATGTCGAGGGTTTCTTTCACATGGACGAGATCAAGTTGATCGAGATGGCTTCATGTGACAGACTATATGTTGGGATCACGATTGTCGTTAGACCAAAACCCGCAGGCGTTAGTCTCTGCTACAATCGCCAAAGTTAGGATCCACGAGAGACGATTAGTCCATGTTGCGAAACACACGGGGAGCGTTGAACCCAATTTCCAACAATCTCCCCCCAATGGGAACCAAGTGAGTTTCGAACTCGAGACTTGTTGCTCTGATATCACTTGTTGGGATCATGATTTCCATTAGACCAAAACCCATAGCCGTTAGTCTCCGCTACAATCACCAAAGTTAGGATCCATGAGAGGCGGTTAGTCCATGTCGTGAAACACATGGAGAGTGTTGAACCCAATTTCCAACACTATATATTGGCAGGCTAGAGTCTTCATCAAATCGTGGCATTGAATATCTGAGATTGGTGGGATTTTCACTAGTTGCATTTGATCTAGGAGGATGAGTGCTTGAAGGACTAAGCCTTTGGAGATCATGTAGGCTCAAAGGGAGTCTAGCCTTATAGGGGGCATCCATATGGAGGTTTGGGATCTTCAGGTTTAGATGTGATGAGGCAGAGTCACTATCGTGATTGTCATATTAATGTACATGGTTTGTTGTAGTGATGGACGACAGATGGGTTACTGTCATCATCAGAGATGATGATGGTTACTTCCTAGCCTTGGAAGTACCTCCCTCGCTAAGAGGGAGTGTTGATTTTTGTGTAGCTTGGGAGGTATTCCAAGCCCTAGTGATCAAGGTTTAGAGATCAAACGGTGACAAATGGTCTTGTGGGTTTGAGATCCAAGCTTGGGGGTTTTACACCCATCATGATTTAGGCTGAAACCATGATGGATTTATGAAATGTGATGGATGAGGATGATAGTGCTAGGCAAGAAAATTTTAACTCAACAAGAATCATTTGATTCCAAGTTGTCGTTAGAGAGAAATGAATTTTTTAATTTGACTAATTAATTATTGGTTGTCAAGTCATGTAGGCTTGATGTAAATGATTCCAATAGAAGGGTGAGTTGGATGAGCAGCAAGAAAGCGTGGAGGAAATTTTTTTTTTATGGAGTAGTGTTGGGTCAAGGGTTGCTTGTGATTGGATCGTGCCTTGCAGCCTATTGGTACCATGTGGATGATCTTCCGAGGAGGAGAAGGATCTTCCTAGGAGCAGAACCAATAGTGTAGTATTGGGTTAAGGTTTTGACTATTGCATGGATCAGTTTGATGGGCAGCTTCAGGAGGCCTTAGTAGTTGGTTGGAGGAGTCAACATGATTTTTTGGAGGCCTACCAAGCATCCAAGGGGAGAGCAGGCACATAAAATCGGAAGGAAAGATGTCATCAACAAGGTGTGTTGTATATGGACCCATGTATGTTGGATTGATGGTGCCCTAGGAAAGGACATATTAATGTGCACAATTTTGTGCAATAGCTCCTCTATTATAGAATTAAATGGAGGATACATGGAGTCTATGGGAAGCCATGTGTAAGGCTATCCCAGGTGTGGAGATGACCTAACTAGGATCAGATTCTATAGTGTGGACTTGGTCTCTCGAGGATTGTTGGACGACAGCATGAGAGAGGATCAATTTTGGACGAGATTGGTAACTTATTTTTTGTTGGAGGACATCATGATAATTTACATGCAGGAGGAGAAGTGCGACACCTTTATGGAAAAAGGTGACTACTATCTTGGCAGTTGTGGAGCTAAAGGGGTTGGAAAAATGGGAACATGATTGTGGAGCCCGAGACTTGTGTGTGGAGAAGGACTTCTACCATAGATGATGGGTAGTCCTCCTAGCCCATGTTCCTTGTAGGAGATGGACATCTTACAGTCATAGGTGGCATCCCTTCGTTCCTCATGTTGGTGTTCATTGTTGTAGAGAAGGAAGAACATAGTGGGTTGAAGTCCCTGAGTCACTAAGGAGAAGTAGTGGGTAGATTAAGAGTTGTTCACAAGTGGAGCTACGAACAACTCGACACAAGTCTCAAGGTGTTGCGCCCTTGATGGACGAAGGGAAAACTAGATAGAAGATTGGATCGTCGAGGTTCAATGGATAGATGGACTTGTAGCATTGATAGAGGTAGGAGCTACAGATCGAGAGCTGAAGGACCAGAAAGGTATAGGGTATGAACAAGAGGGCTAAGATATTGCACTACAACTTTATGCTTAGAGTGTCTTGTTTTGTATCTAGTACTGGTGGATATATGAGGGTCGTTATCCCTGGACCGAGAGCCCTATACTATTGTATTATATGTTTTTAATATAACAAATTTGGGTTGAAATATTAAAAGGTTTTCTATATTCTGTGCATGTGTGATTTACTGATGTTTATATTCCATTGTGTAGAGCGGTTCTCCTTGAGACTCTTGGTTTGGTGGCATCAATGATTTTAAGACTCTAACTTAGACCCAAGGTCATGGAAAATAAACATAACCCTAGCCTCCTCAACCCATTAGTTCATGCCTCCTCATCAATGGGACTAAGGATCCTCTTCCATTTCCATGAATGGATTGTTTCCTTCTATAGGTGTTCATTTTTACAAAGGGTGTTTGTTGTTACACCGCCAATTTCATCTCTATGCATGGGAATCGCTTGGGTTTTTTTTATCCAACCTTCAAGTTGTCACTAATTATGCATTTTTTTTGGCTACGAGCTCATTGGTTCTTTGTGGGGTCAACTTTAGTCTCATTTTGGATTTGTGGCCTATTTTTTTTTGTGGGGTTTCTTCTTATTTTCGTCATATTGTACGTGGGTGTTGGTATAGCGGTTTCTTTTTAGGTCTTCTCTGAGCCCTTTGGCTCTATTTATTGTTTCTATTCTGGGTGTGATGGTGTGGGTATTCAAGGCAATATGGTCCTTTTTCATGGGCCTTTCACCCATTCCTCATTCATATTTTCTGTTGGGGTTTTCAGACCCAATTTGTAATGTTTGGCTTCCCTTTTCTGAGCTTTATCTGGTGCTCCCCTCAAGGTTCCTCGACAGGCCTGCGTACCTTGTTTCTAGTTCTTTTTTATATTTTGTGTGGCATAGGTCTTATTGTCCCTAGGGTTTTCATATTTTTTTTTGAATGTAAAGCATCATTCTTGGTCTTAATAAGGGAAGTATTTCTGGAATGTGCTTACCCATATACAAAATGCATTTTTTTTTCTTCCTTAATGAAAAAAATTATAATTTTATTTACTTTAAAATTATAACATTGATAGGGATGACATGAGCAAGAGGGTAATCGATTTTCCCAAAGAACGAAAAGAATATAACTCTTCTTGCTACTTAGGATTGGAAACTAGTAATCAAGCTCAGTTATGAATGCTTTGGAAAGATCTCTGCTTTTTTAAGGGATAAAGGAATAAAAAATTTGAGGATCCTGGGACACTGAATGTTAGTAATAATACAAATATATAATTCGATAACAAGAAGCTCATCATTTCTCCCCTAATTTTCCATCAAATTACTTTGTTGGCGTCAAAACTTGAGGAAGTCACTCTCCACCACATCATCTGAACTCGCAAAGAGAAGGAAGATATCCTAGAAAATTGGTGTTCCCAACTAGAAGAAGGTGTTATTGAGCTCTAGGATGGATCAAGGCTAATCGTGTCAATCATGTAATCAACTATAATAAATGAAATATTTTGATAGATTGATTAAATTAAACTCTTTGTTAGTCGAATTAAAGAGAATAAAGACAAGCTCCTAGTTGGAATGATCTCACCATAGGATGGATGATGAAAGAGGATAGATGTGAGTCCAGTCTATCCAAAACATGTTTCATAACATGCATGGCGATATCCAAAATTTAAGTATTAGTGAAGAAGGGGGAGTTGTTTTAAATACTCAGTGGTCTTCTTGGTTTCAATCGATGTGGAAATTGTAGTCATTCGAGGTGTGTCTGATTAATTCCTTTATGTTATCCCATTTAATGAGGACTCGATAATTGGTAAGGGATAGTTCTATGATGCTTGACTTATAAGAGGATTTAGTGCTTGCAATTTTGGAGATTCCTTCTCGATATGAGAAAGATCTATTAAATAAGGAAAGTCATGATACTTTTGAGCATGTTTGTTTTTTATTTGGTTTGAATTCTCTTTTAAGGAATTTTTCCTTGATGGTGATGGAGAATCGTAAAGCTCTCAGGGATTTCGATCTCTAGAAGAGAGCAGTAGGGAAGCTATTTATAAGTATGATATGAATGTAAGAATTGTTGGGAAGGAGACTAGATTTTATGGAGGAGCGGGATTGTCGTGCAAATATGGTAGATCATACACTTGATTAGATGCACTCTCATATCGAAGAAATTATCAACTATATGGAGACATGGATTCTGTTTCTAAAGACTAGACAACGAGAGTCGACATGGATCTCAGAGGATGAAAGAAGCATGGTTACCAAGAACCAATATCATCACTGTAGGATGTGGATGTTGTAGGAGCGGAAGGAGACGATGTAGAAGCTCATGGAGAGTAGGTGCCACCTGAGAAAAATTCAAACCTTGGCCCCTCTTTTGAAAATTAGATAATAATATGGCATGTCTTGCATATATGAACAACTTATAGAAATTTTCAATGTAATATTGTAAAAGAGGAAGCTTGCGACACTAGGAAAAATAAGCTTTGGTTGTATTGGAATTTTGAATTTGTTGATGTAAGAGATGAATGTAAATGGAGATGGCCATGAAAACTAGTCTTTTAAATATAATATAATAGCCACTTTGTTTTAAAAAAAAATACTAACTTTAATAAAAAAAAACTAACTATATATATACTTTAAAAACATATAAATAATATTACTTTAATTATTAATTAAATAACTAATTAAAAAAGTAAAATTTATTCATCAAAATATTATATACATATAGAGTAGTAATATATATATAAGCAATCTAGATTCATCATAACTCTACATCTACCAAGCTATGAGAGGGATCAAATGTATTTTGAGATGCAAACTTCTTTTAGAGTGAAAAGAGTTTTGATCTCGTTGGTGCGTGGTAGATCTACAGTTAACATGGATCTAGGTTAGTTAAATTATTAGCCTTTAAATAGGTCACATTAGAGAAAAGCTCCATGGGAAAATACCATGAGTTGGAGAATTTTTTTTTTTTTAAATATTATTTCTAATTTATTTTATATTGTTTTATTTTGACTAAGTCAAAATGTTAAACATTACAACAACTCTCGCATACTCGGTTTGAGAGTTCCTCTTGATGCAACTAGCCTAGATCCACTTTGACTTCCATCCATTTTGACTCTCTATCTATCAAGCACGGGATCTAATCTCTTTTCACTCTAAAATAAGCTTCCATCTCAAGAGTGTTGATCTCTTTCGGTGCTTTGGTAGAGCTAGAGTTAAAATGCATCTAGGCTGGTTTAATTTCCCCAATAACATATGTCATATTCCACATGAATACCATGGGTCAATACCCTGAGCCAATACCATGGGTCAATACTTCTACCTATAACATAAATAATGGTGGGAAGTGGTAATTATATTGATTTACATCTTGTTACAATCATTTTTTTATACAAATACTTGCTTAAATTATGGTATGGTAGGTAGTAAGTAATGGTAAACATGTTATTCAAAAGTATGAGCTATTTTCAAGGATTTTAGTTTTTGATAGTTCAAAAATATAAAAATATCTAAAATCATCACATAAATATTGCAACTGGATCCAAAAATTATGGCATAAAAACATAAGACAGTTATCCACATAGCATTATGTTGTACAAAGGCTGAAAAAACAATAATTACAAAATAATTCTTAAATTACAATTTCTTTTGTTCAAAACAAAACAAAGTAATACATCAAATGTGTAATACCATGACTATGATACGCTGAACATTTTACTGTTCATAAACTCTTCAAATTTACTGTTTATAAACTCTTATAATAAGTTCAACATTTTTTACTGTTCATAAACTTTTAAAATTTATAAATCAATTTCAGTTGTAAATTTTCTAATTTTTAAATGTTTCAAAAATTTTCAACTCTGCTGAACTAAAATATACAACCAAAAATCCATTTAAGACCGCTAAAAATAAACGGTCGCACAAAAATTTGGCCAAACTCCGCCCACGAACTCCTATGGTAAAATAAAAAAGAACATGGAAAAATAACGCCTATGGTAAAATAAAAAAGAACATGGAAATTAATTTTGTTTTACATTTTCATTCTCCTCCGATATTTACGAATGCCTTCTTAGATGTCACTATATAGACTAAAACCAGTTCTAGGAAATGAAAAGTGTAAACAAATGACACACACCTCGAAAATCGGTCATCCAGCTAGTCACTGAACTGGAATGGCTAATTGAGAGGCGCGAACTCGGCTATATTGGAGAGGCGCGAACTCGGCTATATATATATTGGGATGAAAGCGCGTCAAAAATATATATGTGCTTGCGCTTGTGCCCACTTACAACACTATTCCGTCCCTGCGTTCGCCTTCGCTGCTTTTCATTTCTTCTTATATTTTGTATCACCATGGATTCATGGCCTGGAATTTTCAAGTCCTCGTGCAAGGTGACCCGGTGTCCGCAGCTCTGTGTTACATCGCTTTCTTCGTGAAGCACGACGCTGAGAGACCTGCTGAAGGCGGCCATGAACGTGAGCCTCGTTAATGCTCGCACGGTTTCCGTATGGGCAGCCGACTTGGAAAAGAAAGGCGCCACAACGACGATGAGTGAAAGAGAAAGAGCGGCGCTGCATGATTGTATTCAGAATTTCAATGACACCGTTGAGGAGATTCAGAAATCTCTGAGGGAGATGGAACAGTTGAAGCGCGGCAACTTAAACCCTCAAATGAACGACATGCAGACGTTTATAAGTGCCGCCCTCACCGACCAAGATTCCTGCCTCAACGGATTTCAGGCGGCGGCGAGGAATATTAGCGCGACAGTGGAGGTCCGCGTGCAGAAAGAGTCAGAGTTGATCGGCAACGCTCTAGCTCTCCTTAACGCGCTCGCTCTTAACGCATTCGCTAACACAGGATCAGTTGATACTGGTATCAATGCGTGAAATAGGCCAAAACGGCCAACTGACTATTCTTCTAAATAAATAATATATGTACCCAACAATGTTTCCTAATATATATTTATATTTATAGTTTTGCTGCCAAGACACCCTTTACTGGTTTCTGGTTTCTGTTTCTTTAAATCGTTGATTGGGTTTGGACTACAATCATGGCGTTATTTCAATGTGAAGAAAATTGTTTCATGCTCATGCTTAAGCGTTTGTTTCAAGGTAGGAATAATAACAATAATTTCATTAAGGATATGCTTTTGTTTCATGGTAGGAATAATAACAAAAATTTCATTAAGTGATATATTTATTTAAGTTTAGGTCTTGGTTAAAGGGTGATGAGGTGGGTTGTTATAGCAGTCATCATAGAGTGATGTATCTTGACATGCTGTTGAAAATGGAGTAAAAAAAAAGAAGTAAAAAAAAAAAAAATGAAAAATAATACCAAACTTACAAAAAAAAATTAGGTTTAAACCCTATAGGAAAAAGGGTTTGACTGTTTCAGTGCTACTATCTCAAATAGCAATAGCATCTAAATACATCAATTTTCTTTTTATAATATTAATTTACAATTTAATAATTTTAACATCCAATTTAGAAGTTATGGAAAACGTTCATTAAGACAGTCACTACTCAAGGCACACTCCTAGAGGGCAGAACCAATATCTCCTCACCATTGAAAATTGGTAGCTCATGGTTGTTTCTCACAATCTCGGAATGACTTTACAAATAGAGAGTCATGTTTGACATGCATCTTAATCATGACTCTCCAAAAACAATAAATCATCTTACATAAATTGGTAATCAAGTGTAGTGGAAAATTAGCTTTGGTGTTGTTTGTGAGTTTTTAAAGTTTGGGGCTCGAGGGGGAGAAGTTCTTGAATGTGGTTGGGAGGAAAAATAGTGTTCACAGTGATTTTTAATGACAGATAAACATATGTCATATTTAAATTATACATGTGTATGTTCCTCACCAATAATTCATAGAAGTATTCTTGAAGATTTGGTTATTGTTTTAAGTGCCATGAGAAGTACAATTTATTGGATATTGCAACAACACAAATAATTGAGATATTTTGGAGTTCATTTAACCCCACTAACCAAAAACGAATGGTAGTTATAGTTGAGAATTTACATGCACGGGATTAAAACAAGGATGTATTGCCAAAGTTTTCAAATTAAGTTTATAATTAAAAAATTTCCATAGCAGCTTCACTTGTACTTCCTTATTCATGCATGAGACTCTCTTCGAGCATATATTCATTTTATGCTTCAATTAATGTTGTCCCATCTTGATTCCCCATCAATCAAATTCGAGCGGGTGACGCCTCCCCAATGGATTCCTGGGGTTTCTACAACCCTGCAACCGAAGTCATTTGGGCTCCTCGCCTCTCTCACGGCTGCAATACTCAGCTCACTGGGATCCATATAATTAGCTCTCATTTTCATTGGTAATGGCGACTCCAGAAATTTAGGCGCACCCCCCCCCAACCCGAAGGTTCAGATAAAAACAGTGAAAATGCACCCCTCAATGCTCACACTGTGCCCTTTGCACCTGCAGGTTCACCAGAAGACCTAATAGTAGAACAAAAGGAAAAAATGACACAAAATGACAAAACGGAGAAAAATAAGGTCTCTTCCTCTACTTGTATTCTGATTGCTGCATAACAACCCAAAATCTACCTTCCTGCCCACCGTATCAACGCCAGAATATAATACATGAAGGACCATGCCCTCATTGGAAAATTTATCAGCTTCTGGCCCACTCAAAAAACGTTCCAAGGGTGGATCGTCTACAAATCGAATCCTAACAGGCACGCCATCCTTCATTTATGACCAAAAGGATTCTTCAACACCATATTCAACTGCATTGAGGACAGAAGTCACATCATGGATGGTGGACCTTATTTATTAAACTTCGCAGGCCTGTTCCTAAGGGACTGAGTTGAAATTTTCAGTCCAAACAAGGAGGACTTCAACTGGGCTCTTCTATGGATCCAAATGTATTCTCTTCCGTAATATTTCTGGGATGAGGAATCCCTAAAAGACATCGACAACTACCTTGAAGCATTTATAAAGATAGAAGAGAAAACCAAGCTCAACTGATACACTGCTTATGCCAGAATCTGCATCTATATCCACCTAGCCAAAGCTCTTCCAGATTCGGTAAGTCTTTTCCATGATGATTTTGAATGGGTCCAAACTATTGATTAAGAACATGTGCCTTTTCGTTGTTGTTGATGCCACAAGCACGGGCATCTCTTCAGTGACTACCCGCTTAACCAACCTCCAAAACCTCCCCCTGGCTCATATAAGACAGATCCTGAAGGCTTCACCAAAGTTCCCACTCGCAAGAGGCATGCCCACAAACCTACCTCTACCCCCAAATCTTCTCGCCCATCAGCTAGCAATAGTTTTGATATTCTTGCGAACCAATCTAACCTAGAAGGCGAAAATTCTCTTCTAACCACTGAATCCTCCAAAGTGGCCATGCTTGAGAAAAACCAGAACTCACCTCTTATTATCTGCTCTCCCCTCCCTTAGGGAGATCATCCATCCCATGATCATCAGAAAGTTCAATCTAGCAAAGATAAATCGGTATATCTCGGGACCTCATCCCTCATGGATGTAGATGAAAAAAAACCCCAAGAAGCACAGGATGAAGGCACCAAAGCAGATATGGATCAACCCTCCCATATGGAGGAAGAACCTGAAAGCATTGATCTCAACGATGTGGACATCCTCAGATTGGAGGTTGCATGCAAAAATAGAGAATACGACAAGATCCCACCCAAACAGATTGCCAACCTCGAAGTAACCCTCTTGATAGCACAACGAATCCCTTCCCTAGGTATACAGGTAAGAAGCCCGTTGGATGCTAGAAACATCTTTAAGGAGTCGCGAAAAAGAGGGTGACACCTAGATCTACAATGAATAATCATTATTGTAGAATTGTTAGTTGAATCAGGGTGATACCCCAAGCTGACTAAGTTCTATCGAAAAGTCCCTCATGGTTTTCAATAAAAATCACCTCATGGAATATTTGAGGGCTAAATAGCCCCACCAAGCATCGAATGATAAAAAAACAAAATCATGTAAGACAAATCTACCTTTTTCTTCATGGAAGAAACCAAATGCACTAGTACCACTCTAAACTCTATCATTACCAAGCTCTGGCAAGGATGCCATACCACTACAGTCGATGCCACTGAAGCCTAAGGAGGATTAGACATTGCCTGGAACCCCCTCCTCATCTCCTTGATTGACATCAATGCCTCTCATAACTTCATTCAAGCCTCCTTCCATCTTATAGGCACTAGGGAAAATTTTAAGGATGGATATGTATTTTAAAGTTTAGAAACCTTGGCGAATCTCAATAGTACATAATATGCAATTTGTAAAATGTTTGGAATTTTTTGGGTAAAATTATTCAAATTTTTAATAATTTTATATAATCTCTATATAAAATTTTGGCGATTTTTAAGGTAAAATAATTTTATACTATCAAATTTGGGCGAATAATTTTTAGAAAAAATGGAAATTAACGAATCCTTTTTTTTGTAAAAAACCTGTAAAATTAGCCCAATTGCGAATATTAGCCCCTAAAATTTTCCCTGATAGGCACCAAAATCCATGGCCATATTACTAATATCTACTTTCGTCAACCCTCTGCTCAGAAAATTGATATATCAAATTCCATTGAGATCATAAATTCCCATCGTCTCCAACCCCTTTGGATCATTGGAGGTGACTTTAATATGATCAATAAACTAGACGAAAAAAGAGGAGGATGTTTCAAACTAGAGGCCGACAGCATTAGCTTCAAAGAATTCATTCAAAGAAACTGGCTAATCGACCTCCCATCTTCCAACGGTATTCACACTTGGAACAATCATAGAAGAGGTTGTCAATAGATAACTTCTAGGTTGGATAGATTCCTCATTTCATATAATTCAATTCATCTTGGAGGAGACATCTACCTATCCATCCTACTAGATTCAAGCTCCTATCATTGGGCTATCCAAATACAATGGTCTCGCCCTGGTGTTGCGAGCAACAAGCCTTTTCTCTTTGAGCAATTATGGCTCTCTCACATGGGATACAAAGAAATGGTCACTTCTTGGTGGAGCAGTTTCATACCACCAGCAGGGTTCAAGATGTACCAATTCCAATAGAATCTAAAGTATCTTAAAAAATCTCTTAAAAGATAGAATCACTCCTCTCTTGTTAACATCTTTCAGAATCAGAAAGAACTGGAACAAGAAATGGCTAAACTACAACTGCACATCATTCAAGAAGGCACATGGGATCATAATGCAAATAATGAGTACATAATGAAAATAATTCGCATCCAAAGGGTCAGATTTATTCATAATGAATTCAGAGAAAAATATGGTGGAGATAAGGCACAAGTTAGTCTAACATTTTAGAAGGAATGTTTAATGGAAACAGGTTATCAAATTGATGAAAATATCGAATGAAAAGATGGAAAAATGAATTCAAATATATTCAGAAGCATGGATAACATTTTTGAGTTTGCATTTAGAACTGTGGATATATGGGATTTGATTGATGATATTTTTGAGTGGTGGGAGAATATTTCCATAAAAAATCAGAAGGTTAAAAAGAGTAAAGCCATAATATGTACCAACAGTAAGACAAGTCCTGAAATGAAGCAACTTCCAAAGGATATGACTATCACACCTTAGAGAATAATGTAAGGAGTGGAGGATGAGAAACTAGTCAAATGAGTACTTGTCAATTTATGCAGATGTTCTATGCTTGATGCAACTTTACTATCTCTTCAATTTTAGATAGCAATCACATAAGAAATAAAGTAAACTGCTAATAGAACATACCAGTAGATCAACATAAGACAAACCAAAAGTATATATTTGTGTTTGTTCGTTACGACAATCAGTGGGATGCTTCAACCAGCAAAGTCTTATCAGTCAATCAGCCCAGTATATGTGTCACATCACCGTCATCATATAATCCAATTCAAGCAAAGTCAACGCAACACAAAATTCAACACTGTCCAGAAAGTCAATGTTGTCTAGAAAGTCAATGCTATCTAGAAAGTCATTGCAGAACAACAGCAAGTCAAAGTCAGTGAAACATGTTCAATGGTCAACCTTTTTACCTCTGTTGTTGTGCCAAATAGTATGGACTGCAAAAATCAAAGTTTGTGCCAAGATTCATTTCCTTTTGACCATGCGTTGACCAAAGTCAACACTAGTCAAACTTGCGGCAGATGCCCTAGCTGTAGCAGAAAAGTCAACGTCCTTCTTCCCACGTGTGAACATAAGATTTTCCTCCAAGTAGCTCGAACGAATCAGAAGAGGAGAGAGAATGTCAGATGATGAGCTGAGTGAAATGTCCTCCAACGTTGACCATATTTTTATCCATCAGTGAGAGTGTGTGACACATTTATTGGGGGTGTAAAACTTTATGGCCAACCTACTTTGAATATATTAAAAATAAATTCAAAATAAATGTTCTACTCATCGGATCAAGATGACATTTAGATCAATCTTGCACCTCTCCGAAAGAGGAACCTAATAAAAATATTGGTATCTTCATATAAGCATCACAATATGGAGTTTGGACCTAGTTGTCCAAATTTAACACTCCCTCTCAACTAGGGAGAACTCCATCCACATGTGCAATCCAAACATCATGCATCATCCTACCGTAACTTGCTTTCCTGGCCTCTTTATTTCAGAACAGAAGTGGGTCAGTCACAAAGACATCATTCCCAACTGACAGATTCAATCCAGAGGTCAGAAACCTCTATAGGACTCACAAAGAGTCTCATACCAACCCAAAGTTGGTTTATCTAACTCGAATTCAGTAGAAGGCCCGAAACCTCACTTGGACTCAAGAGAGTCATATATACGAACCTGAAGTTAGTCTCACTAACCCAGAGTCAGTTGGAGGTCCGAAACCTCGCATGGAATCAAAGAGTCACATACCAACCCAAAGTTGGTTTATCTGACCCGAAGTCAGTAGGAGGTCTGAAACCTTACTAGACTTCATCCCAGGTCAAGTGGTTGGACATGTGCCATCCTATCTAGAGAGTATCGCAATCTCTAATGCGTCCATTAGTCTTTGCTACTAGTCTCTAGATTTTCCCAACTCATTAGCCAAATGAGAGGTACTTCCCATGAGTCCGGAACTCAAATGGGTAGGATGCATACGGGGCACAGATAATGAGAGGTAAACCAACTCAATAATCACAATGGTGGGGCAACAACACACCAACAAGGTTCGGCAAGAGTAGCCCCATGGTTTTTTATAGCTCCGAGAAGCTATCCGCAAATCCCCCTAGAGCTCCAAGAGCTCATCCTCCAACAGGACCCTCAAAATAGGGTCGTTCCACAATTCCAATATTCTCATGGAAGGTTAGGAACATGACCTTCCCCAAGGGCATTGTGAGAATATCTGAAACCTGCTCATCAGTTCCTATATGATCGAGCCTTATAGAACCTTCTTGTACCATATCCTAGATAAAGTGGTACCAGCCATCAACATGCTTAAATCAATCGTGGAACTCGAGATTTTGTGACAAACGAATCCCCCTCTAGTTATCACAAGGGATAATGGTGGAATCTAGCACATGCTCAAACAGGTCACTGAAGAGATTTTACAATCAACTGAATTCACAATGGGCCATACATGCTGCAATTTTTTCGGCCTTAGCCATGCTCAAGGCTACTAACTTTCGTTTCCTACCCAAAGTAGATCTACGTGTGAAGCAACATCCAGATGTGCTCTTGCAATCCACCACAATGTTAGCCCAATTGGCATCAGTATATCCAAGGAGTTTCATGCTCCCGATAGTGTATCTCAACCCATGGTCTATCGTACCACAAAGATATCTCAAGAGTTTCTTGGCACCAACCCAGTGAATGTTATGATCAACCATGTGTTGACTCAAAGTGTTCACTGCACACCATATGTCTGGATGGGTGTTCACTAAGAACATCAGGGCCCCTACGATTTGACGATACTCAGTAGGATTTGCTAACACGGGCCCAACAATGCTGCCACTCAAGCTCTTAAAGTTGAGCTCCATCAGTGTTGACACAGACTTGCCATCCACCATACTAAATCTTTCCAGAAGCTTCATAATGTATTTTCCTTGAGAAAGGAAAATCTTGCCAGGTCTCTGCCACACCTCCAAGTCTAGGAAATAGTGCATCTGTCCTAGGTCTTTCATCTTTAACTCAGCAGCGAGCTCCCTCTTACACTGATGAATGAGAGGGTCAGCACTTGTCAGGAAGAGGTCGTCTACATACAACACCAGAATGAGAGGCTTCTCTCTATCAACCTTGAAGTAAAGGTTCAAATCAGCATTACTACGACTAAAGCCCAGCTTCATCAGGTAGCTATATATCCTCTCATACCAAGCTCTAAGCACTTGCTTAGGCCCATAGAGGGCTTTCTTCAACCTACAGACATGGTTGTCTCGATCCTGGAATTAAAAACCCAGAGGTTGCTCTACATATACCTCTTCCTTTATCGCGCCATGCAGAAATGTCGTCTTCACATCCAATTGATGCAGACTCCATCCCTGTGTAGCAGAAAGGGCTATGATAGATCGAATGGTGGTATATCGGGACGCAGGTGAAAATATATCATAGTCTATGCCTTCCTTTTGAGAGAAGCCACGGGCAACGAATCTTGCCTTGAACTTTTCATCACTTCCATCAGATCCATGCTTGATCTTGTAGAGCCATTTTGAGGTGACAACAACTTTGTCCTCTAGTCTTGGAACCATATCCCAGACATCATTCTTCATTATGGGCTCATACTCCTCATGCATAGAATCCTTCCATGATTGATGCTTTATGGCTTCCTCAAAAGATCCAGGCTCAAATTGTACAATAGTACTCATGGCTGCTAGATACCCTTGGTATCTACTTGGCATCTTGCTTTCATAGAATGTTCCCGTTGGGGCCATATGTCCCTCAACATCCTCGAGAGTTTCCCTAAGCCATGATGGTCTCTTCCAAGTGATGGAGGTGGATCAATCGAGTCCATTGGTCCTTCAACATCAGGCATCGTCTCATCCTTCTGTCCTTCTTTATTTCCAGGCCTTGCTTCATGGTCTTCCTCAGATCTCGGAAGATTGACTACTTTCCTCAAGGAAGCATCTTTGTCAAAAGTGATATCATGGCATATCTCCACTTCCCTTTGACCAAGCACATAAACTCTATAGGCCTTCAGGGTTTCGTTGTAGCCCACAAACATTATGGTCTCCCTCTTGATGCTAGCTCCTCTCCAAAAGTTCTTGAACTTGTTCATTTCATATAATAAAAACATATTCCCAAGGATGTCATGGTCAACATACCAAACATATCATAATTTATCAATGCAATACATCATATATCTTTGTGATGCTTGAGGGGAAATGTCCCCTTGTGTGTTTTCCTTCGCCACAACCTTGCCATACACCTTCATGATTATTTGAAAACTTGGGCATCCCTGTCACCACCTTCCTTGCTTCAGGAAGGTATTTGTATTGAAGGTTTCCAAACCTCTGTTGCCATAGTATCACATGTCATCACTCCCAGTGGACTTCCTCCAACATGGTAGAGTGTATCAACTCTAATCCCAATCTTGATAGCTTCCTTCAAGCTCTTCTTCCACATGCGTACATTTCCATCAATGAATTCCACATTGAAACCTTTGCCTTCCATGGCCGATATATACACAAGGTTCTTCTTTAAATTAGGTACATAGAGTACATCCTGCAAGCGAAGGACTTGACCTTGAAACAAGTGGAGGGTCACAGTCCCGGTCCCTTTCATGTGATATGTGGCATTATCTCCAAGGATAATTTCCAAATTAGTATCCTTCTCAACTATATCAGAGAGTGCTTCCTTGAACCCATTAATGTGCCTTGAGGCACCGCTATCCATCAACCAGACATCGATAGTGCCGAGTGGAGATGCAATAGAGAGGGAAGATACAAGAATGAATTCATTTCTTTTATCAACAACATTTGATTCCTCATACCTGGAATTTATCGACCTTTTGAAAGGTTGACTATTTTTTTGGAGGAAGCCTTCCTCTTTCCCTTGAACCTATTATTCCTTTGATTTCCATTCCTCCAGTTGTTGTTGTCATCATCATTAAAATAATCCTTCTTGAAAGGGCATTCTCTAGTATAGTGACCTAGCTTGTGACAAGTGGAACACTTGCCCTTATTTCCTTGGGCTCCTGCTCTTCCTTTGTTCTTTGGACCACCAACGTTCTTCTTTCTAGAATGAGCAGCGTAGGCAACATTTCCTTCATTTCCATACTCCTTCATTCTTGTCTTTTCTTGTACGCATCTCGATAGTACTTTGTCAAATTCAAGTATCACATTATTATTTAGAATGGTGGTGTTGAACACATGCCATTTGGATGGGAGCCCTCCAAATGCAGTGAGTAACATATCTCGATTAGCTATTATCTCCCCAATAGACAACAGATTGTTCCTGATCTCGGTTAGCTTCAGAAAGTATGATTCAACAAACTCATCCATTCCTTTCTTCAGATTCATCAATTGATTCTTGAAGAATAGTACTTGATTCACATTCTTGGCCTTGAAAATTTTGACCAAATTATCATACATTTCTTTTGTTGTGCCCAACTCAGAGATGTAGGTGACCAGACTCTTGTGAAATGAGTCCCTGATCATCAGCTTTGCTTTGATCTCCCCCTTCTTATACTTTGTCTTGGCGGCAATAGTTGTAGTGGATGGAGGCTCTTGGATTTCACACTGCACATAGTCCATGACATATTGGTCTTCCAACATAAGATCTAATGTCATTGTCCAAGCATGGAAGTCATATTTCCCTGTAAATTTATCATCAGCCTTGAAGCCATTGTAGTTTGAGGAACCCATTCTCTTCTTCGGTGATTGCTACAAATTAGGGCTTTTTATTCACCTCAGCTCTAAAACCATGTTAATTTATGAAAATGTTCTATGCTTGATGAAACTTTACTTTCTCTTCAATTTTAGACAGAAATCACATAAGAAATAAAGTAAAATGTTGATAGAACATACCAGTAGATCAGCAGAAGATAAGCCAGAAATATATATTCGTGTTGGTGCGTTATGCCGATCAGCAGCATGCTTCAACCAGCAAGGTCTTATTAGTCAGCCAGCCCAATATATGTGTCACATCACCCTCATCATATAATCCAACTCGACCAAAGTCAATGCAGTCCAGAAAGTCAATGTTGTCCAGAAAGTCAACGTTGTCTAGAAAGTCAATGCAGAACAACAACAAGTCAAAGTCAACGCATCACAGTAAATGGTCAACCCTTTGACCTCAGTTCTTATTGAAAATAGTACATATTGTAGAAATCAAAGTTTGTGCCAATATTCAGCTCCTTTTGACCATACGTTGACCAAATTCAACGCTGGTCAAACCTGCAGTGGATGCCCTAGCTGTAGCAGAAATGTCAACGTCCTTCTCCCCACATGTGAACATAATATTTCCCTCCATGTAGCTCGAACCAATCAGAAAAGGAGAGAGAATGTGAGATGATGAGATGAGTGAAATGTCCTCCAACATTGACCTTATTTATATCCATCAGTGAGGGTGTGTGACATTTTCTGTGGGTGTAAAACCTTAAGGGCGACGTGAACATATTTTGAATAGATTAAAAATAAATTCAAAATAAATGTTCTTCTCATCAGATCAAGATGATCTTTAGATCGGTCTTGCACCTCTCTGAAAGAGGAACCCAATAAAAATATTGGTATCTTCATCTGAGCATCACAACATGGAGTTTGGACCTAGTTGTCCAAATTTAACAATACTATCCCGTGTGAAATCCGGTGAATTATCAATGGATGAAATGTGCGCAAAATTTCAAAAGTGAGTTTCTTGAATTATTTCTTATTTTCATTTCATTATAATTTTCTTTTAAATAAAACATAATATTCTTGGTAGAATTTTTTATACATGTTACTATATTAACAGTTTTAACTTTATTTATTCACTCAGAAAT
This sequence comes from Pinus albicaulis, assembly GCA_034641835.2. Classification (NCBI taxonomy): domain Eukaryota; kingdom Viridiplantae; phylum Streptophyta; class Pinopsida; order Pinales; family Pinaceae; genus Pinus; species Pinus albicaulis. The sequence goes on from CM076582.1 coordinate 1,271,269,278, forward strand.
TTTTTATGAAAATACAAGAACATACAGTTAAAATGTTGAATGAGAAATTTGGGATCATGTTGTGTGTCACTACCCAGAATCAAGTTCTACAACAACACTTAAAGATTTTTATATTGCATTCAATAAGGTATGTTGATTTATAAATTCATTTTATTCATATTTAAACTATTTTTATTTTATTACTTATACATATATATTTTTATGTGATTAAAGATGTCAAATAAGGATGGAAATGGAGTACCAGATACTTTCAAAAGATTTATTGAAAAAATTAAGTTGGGAAAGATGAGAAAGAAGCATCTTATGAATGTTAAACTTGATCCTACTCTTAATCATTTCATTTGGAATGGGTTCAACATTAACCAATATCAAATAATACAAGGTGACTGTGAAGACATTACAAAACTAATACGTAGAAGGGGATATGCCCTAGTTATTGCAGATATTCTTTATGGTTTCAATTTCCTAGACATTGACTATGATAGTGAACCGTATACTTACCAAGATTTTAGTAAAGTGGTTACGGTTTTTCAAGAAGTGACAACATCACCACTATGGAGATTTGTGACATTTCATTCAGACACAGTTTGCAATGTTATTAACAAGCTTCAAGGGAAAAAAAAATTTCAAGGATGTAACTTACATGGTAAGACTTTGAAATTGTATGTTTGATTACTGTCAAAGTTTTTTTATTTATGTAAAATTTAATTGAACTTTTCCGATGTTATGTTACAGGAATAAGTCAAATATTGTTTCTTCCAAAGATTGGCCTATTGTAAATGATTGTGAGTTCATCCATGTTGAATGTTGGACAAAAGAGAATAGATATAAGTGTATTCTTATGAAGTGAATAGATGGGAAGAGTCATAGTCAAGTATTGGTTCATGATGTAGTTGTAATAAAACTAACATATGACGATAAAGATGCAAAAGGAGATATAGTTAAAATTTATCAAAAACCGCAAGCATTGATTAACTATCTTATAAATCTATGTTCAAATGAAGGAGATTCGGTTTTGGATTTATTCTCAAGTTAAGTTTTATTATACAAATTTGAATTTAAATATTTTATTTTTTACTTTTTATATGTTTATACTAATTTTGTTATTTATTTCTTTTGTGCTTGATGATTAGGTACAACACTAACATGTTCTTACAAAAAGGAATAAATTGCATTTCCATTGAGAAAGACTCAGTGCAATGCAATTTATTCAACAAAGAATTAACATTCTTCAATTCCTTCCAGATGCAAAGCAAGAAGTGGGTTTGAGGAAAGATGATTTTAATGAATCACATGTGGAAAAAAAAGCAAAGGAACCTCAACCACCATTATATGGAATGATTGGAAAAGGACACTTTGGAAGATTTGCAGACATGAAAGATCCATTAGAAGATGGCAGTGACCAAAATGAAGTAGAAAATGTTGTGGAAGAAGACATTAATGATGTTCTAGAAGATGTCGAACATGGATTAGTTGATATTGTTGATGATATTTAACTTATGCTTGCAAATCAAGCTCGATTTTGTGATCTATTAATCAGTTTTACTTGTAATGTTTAGAATTTGATAGTTTATGAGAGGAATCCTTATTTTTTGCAAAAAAACCATGATTACTATTATCTTTTGACATAAAATTCAACAAAAATGCTATTTTCTTAAGTTTTTTTGTTAATATTTTCCCAAAAAAATAGTTTATTTAATATTTTTTTTAAAATAAAAAGTCTCTAAAAGTGTATTTTTTGCATTTATTTTATATTGAGAATGCGTATTTTTTTCATATTGTTGAAAATATTGGTTTTTTAGTGACAATTATTTGATGTGCATTGAAATATTAATTAACAATACATAAACATATAGAAAATATAAACTTTATAATATTGAACCTTTTTAAAAAAAATTATGTGAAAAAATGAAGATTTCATTACAAATTTTTATTTAAAAGAAAAAAAATCTTTTTAAAGCACAAGTATATAAATGAACTTAAAAATAAACATCTTAGGGAAGAAGAAGACATTAGAAAATGAATAGTGTCAAAATCAATTCTGTAAAAAAAATTGGGTGATGATACACCACCACTATTCAAAATCAACATGAAAAACATCACATTAAAAAAATAATAATTAAAAAAAAAAAAAGTGCCAATAACATGCTCCCAAAAAAAAAAAAGGTGATTCTGCATCACCACTTTTCAAAATCGGGTGTTTTTCTTGCTACCTCAAAAAAGTAGGTACCAATTCAGTTATATATTTGATCGATAAATATTTTAGAGATGATAATGGTTACTTCCTAGCCTTGGAATTACCTCCCTCGCTAAGAGGGAGTGTTGATTTTTGTGCAGCTTGGGAAGTACTCCAAGCCCTGGTGATTGAGGGTTGGAGATCAAATAGTCACAAATGGTCTTGTGGGCCTAAGATCCAAGCTTGGGGGTTTTGAACCCATCGTGATTTAGTCCAAAACCGTGATCGACTTATAACATGCGATGGATGAGGATGATAGTGCTCGGCTAGACGATTTTAGCTTAACGAAAATCATCCAATTCTATGTTGTCATTAGAGAGAAATTAATTTTTGAAGTTGAATAATTAATTATTGGTTGTCAAGTCATGTAGGCTTGATGTAAATAATTCCAATAGAAGGGTTAGTTGGATGAGCAGCAAGAAAGCATGGAGGAAAAAAATGCTTTATGGAGTAGTTTTGGGTCAAGGTTTGACTGTGATTGGATCGTTACTTGCAACCTGTTGGTGCCATGTGGATGATCTTCTGAGGAAGAGAAGGATCTTCTTAGGAGCAGAACCAATAGTGTAGTATTGGGTCAAAGTGTTGAATATTACGTGCATCAGTTTGGTGGGCAGATTGAGGAGGCATTTGTAGTTGGTTGGAGGAACCCACGTGGATTTTTGGGAGGCCTATCAAGCATATAAGCTAAGAGCAGGCACATTAAATCGGAAGGAAAGATGCCATCAGCAAGGTGTGTTGCAGACGGACCCATGTATGTTGGATTGATGGTGCCCTAAGCGAGGAAATATTAATGTGCACAAGTCTTTGCAATAGCTTCTCTATTACAAAAGTAAACGAAAGATACGTAGAGTCTATGGGGAGCCATGTGTAAGGGTATCCCAGGTGTGGGGATGCCCTAACTAGGATCAGATGCTACACTGTGGACTTGGTCTCTCGTGGATTATTGGAGCGTAGAGTGGGAGAGGACCAAGTGTGGACGATATTGGTAACTTATTTTTTGTTGGAGGACATCATGATAATGTCCATGTAGGAGGCAAAGTGTGATGCCTTGATGGAAAAAGGTGACTGCTAGCCTGGAAGTTGTGGAGCTCAAGGGTTTGGAAAACTCGGAGCATGACTGTGGAGAGTGAGACTTGTGTACGGAGAAGGACTTCTAGAACAGATGATGGGCAGTCCTCCTAGCCCATGTTCATTGTAAGAGATGGAAATCTTACAGTCATATGTGGCATCCCTTCATTCCTTATGTTGGTGTTCATCATTGCAGCGAAGGGAGAACATAGTGGATTGAAGTCCCTGAGTCGCTGAGGAGCAGTAGTGAGTAGATTGAGAGTTGTTCACAAGTGGAGTTGTGAAAAATTGACAGGAGTCTCGATGTGTTGCTCCCCTGAAGCATGAAGGGAAAAATAGAGAGCGGATTGGATCGCTGAGGTTCAATGGTCAAATGGACTTATAGCATTGAGAGAAGCAAGAGCTACAGATCGGGAGCTAAAGGACCGAAAAGGTACAAGGTATGAACAATAGGGATGAGATATTGCACTACAACCACATGCTTAGAGTATCTTGTTTTGTATCTGGTACTAGTGGATATATGCGGGTCGTTATCTCTAGAATGAGAGCCCTACACTATTGTATTATATTTTGTTAATATAACAAATTTGGGTTAAAAAATTAAAAAGTTGTCTATGTTCTGTGCATGTGTGATTTATTGATGTTTATATTCCGTCGTGCAGAGTGGTTCTCATTGAGACACTTGGTTTGGTGTCGTCAATGATTTTAAGACTCTAACATAGACCCAAGGTCATAGAAAATAAACAGAACTCTAGCTGCCTCAACCCACTAGTGCATGCCTCCTCATCGATGGGGCTAAGGATCCTCTTCCATTTCCATGAATGGATCGCTTCCTTCTATACATATTCATTTTTGCATAGGGTGTTTGTTTTTACAATGCCAATTTCATCTCTATGCATCGGATTCACTTGAGTTGTTGTTATCCAACCTTCAAGTTGTCACTAATTATACCTTTTTTGGGTTGCTCGTTCATGGGTGCTTTTTGGGGTCAACATTAGTCTCATTTTGGATTTTTGGCCTATTTTTGTTGTGTGTATTTTATTGTTATTTTCGTCATATTTTACATGGGTGTTGGTATAGGGGTTTCTTTTTAGGTCTTCTCTAAGCCCTTTAGCTCTATTTCTTGTTTCCATTTTGGGTGTGATGGTGTGGCTATTCAAGGTAATATGTTCCTTTTTCATGGGCCTTTCACCGATTCTTCATTCATGTTTTCTGTTGGGGTTTGTAGACCTAGTTTTTAATGCTTGACTTCCCTTTGTTGAGCTTTATCTGGTGCTCCCCTCGAGGTTCCTCGAAGGGCCTGCGTACCTTGTTTCTAGTTCTTTTTTATATTTTTTGTGGCCTAGGTCTTATTGTCCCTAGGGTTTTGATATTTTTTTTATGTAAAGCATCATTCCTGGTCTTAATAAGGGAAGTATTTCTAGAATGTGATTACCCATATACAAAATGTAATTTTTTCTTCTCTAATAAAAAACACTACACATTTTTTTTCTATGGAAAAAAATAAAATTATTTACTTTAAAATTATAACATTAATAGGGATGACATGAGCAAGAGAGTAATCCATTTTCCCGGAGAAAAAAAAGAATATAAATTTTCTTGGGGCATAGGATTGGAATTTAGTAATCAAGCTGAGTTCTGAGTGCTTTGGAAAGATCTCCACCTTTTTAAGGGACAAAGGAATAAAAAATTTGAGGATCCTCGAACACTCAATGATAGTAATAATACAAATATCTAAGTAGATAAAAAGAAGCTCATCCTTTCTCCCCTAATTTTCCATCAAATTACTCTACTGGCATCAAAACTTGAGGAAATCATCTCCACCACATCCTATGAACTCGCAAAGAGAAGGAAGATATCCTAGAAAATCAGTGTTCGCAACTAGAACAAGGTGTTATTGAGCTCTAGGATGGATCAAGGTTAATCGTGCCAATCTTGTAATGAACTATAATAAATGAAATGTTTTGGTAGATTAATTAAATTAAACTCTTTGTTAATTGAATTAAGGCGAATAAACACAAGATTCTAGTTGGAGACGATGTAGAAGCTCATGGAGAACAGGTGCCACGTGAGAAATAGTCAAACCCTTAACCTCTTTGGAAAATTAGACAATAATATGGTATGTTTTGTAGATATGAACAACTTTTGTGAAATTCTGTAGAGTATATAAATATTTTGAATGTAATATTGTAAAAGAGGAAGCTTCCGACACTAGGAAGAATAAGCTTTGGCTGTATTGGAATTTTGAAGTTGTTGATGTAACATATGAATGTAAATAAAGATGGCCATGAAAATTAGTATTTTAAATATAATATAATACCCACTTTGTTTAAAAAAAAATACTAACTTTAATAAAAAAAATATAATGAATTTTATAATTATATTTAAATAATAATTTAAAATATATATATATATATATTTTAATTATTAATATTATATTTACTTTAAAAACATATAAATATTATTACTTTAATTATTAATTTAAAATAAATAATTAAAATTGTAAAATGTATTCATCAAAATTTTATATACATATAGAGTAGTAATATATATAAGCAACCTAGATTCATCATAACTCTAGATCTATCAAGTCCTGAGAGGGATCAAATCTCTTTTAGATGCAAACCTTTTTTATAATGAAAAGAGTTTTGATCTCATTGGTGCCTTGTAGATCTAGAGTTAACACGAATCTAGGTTATTTAATTATTAGCCTTTAAATAGGCCACATTAGAGAAAAATTCCATGGGAAAATACCATGAGTTGGAGGATTTTATTTATTTTTAAAATATTATATATAATTAAGCCGTTAGGCGTCACTATTTTAAAACAACACCCGTGTTGCCTTGCTGTCTTTTGTATGCATCTTTAGATGTTTTGTTAGTTGATTAAACTCTCCTTGTCCATTGATTTGAAATCAGGTTAGTTAGTAGTAATTAAAGTTGGTTATGAGCTTGGTGTTTACTCACCATTTATATGTTTGATGGAGCCCATCTCCGTTCCTATCGATGCCACTGATCATGTTCTCACAATCCTCCCCTGTGTTGCGACGTCGTTGATCATGTTCTCCTCCTGATCATGTTCTCGCAATCCTTTCTGGTGCTACCATAGCCCATTCCCTTGAAGACCTAGTAGAGCTTGTCTGTAGAAATGGAGCAGTTGTGGTCGAGGTCAAAAACATGGAAGGCATTTTTCAGATCTTCCAAGCAGGTGGCCCTGTCGTTCCCTTTGTTATTCAAATCGATGAACTCCTCTAGGCTAATGAACCTGTCCCTATCTGCATTTACCTCCTTCATCATGAGCCCCAGCTCCTTCAACCCACACGGCAGCCCATTGAGCACATAATTTCTCCCAGCTCTAAGTACGAGATCTTGTCATCTCCGTTGGTATCGAATCGCTTAAACACGTCCTCCAGCTCCTCCCTATTGTGCAGAGCTCCCACTTTTGATTCTAATACAAAGGAGGACTCTAATCTTCTCCTCCTCAGTAACGAAGTGTTGCTGCCTCTGGTGCTTGCTTCGCCTCCTCTGATTTTATTTTTCTTGTGAGATGATCGACTGAGAAGATTATTCCCCATGATTATTTGCCTCCTGGACCTATACTTGTCATGACTTATAAAAACCATGGTCTGGATCAATTTTTATTGTCTTGCTTTAAATTTTGTCCCAACCTAGTGAGGATAGGAGGGAGAAGTAAGGAACCTGACTTGATCCCCCACCATTTTTCTTCTAAAATTAGAAAATGAATGAACATCGCTCTGATTGGATTGAATGTACACTTAAGTTGGAACATGTGCAAGCAGAAATGGAAATAGCTCCACAACAGCTACGTGAGAGTAGTTTTTTGAATGCGGAGTCCTTAATGGATTCCATGCCCAAAAATCAGGTGAGGCAATTGATTTCTAAGAACGAGTTTGGTAGAGACTTCTTAAAGAAATTTCCCAAAGAAATATTTCTTATGGAATCTATTCGAGTTGGAGTTGGTAGAGGGTATGAAACTAGAAATCTTGTGACCTTGCTATATAAAAATCTCTCTAAGAACATTAGGGAGTGGATTCGTAAGAGGGAGACCTTCGAACTGCTAGAAAATTGTTTCTCTATTGTTAAGCCACCGTAAAGATTGGAGGAGACTAGATATTCTAATACTAGTGATACTTGATCAGAAGATGGTGATCAAACAAGTGACGATGAAGAGTATGAAATAGAGATAGTTGTTCAAAGTAATGATGATACAAGAAATAAGTCATGGTTGGAAGAAAACTTCTTTCCTTGCAGAAGGGAAGCAAATGATAGCTGGTCCTCTGGTGGGGCTAAACAACTTCATATGCATGTAAGCTTTCAAAAACTTGATTTATTGATCCTCTTTTATTTAAGTTCCTAAATCTCGAACTCTTGATACAAAATTCACGTTTCGGTGTTGCAGATAGATTTGAACAGATATTACTGGCTATTATATGAGAATCCATGGCAATTAAATCAAAACCTTCAGGTATTATTAGTACACGTTATCACCCAAAACAAATATGAAAAGGCTTTGAAAAGCTTTGCAGATATTAAGAGCAATTACGTTTAAATTTGCGAGGTTATGTAGGAGATCAATCAGCTATGACAGCTATAAGTGCTTCGTAGGTCAAATATTGTGGGTATGACAACCACTGTAAGTTTTCACGTGTTCTTCAAAATATATTAAAACTTTGAAATAGAATTTAAAGGATCACAATAAACTTCTAATTTCACTAAGCATTGCAGGGAGCAGCATTGTATCGAGACGTTCTTAAAAAGCTTCAACCAACAATTATTTTTGTTGAAGAAGCTTCCGAGATTTTGGAACCTCAACTACTAGCAGCGCTTGAACTGACCATTCAACATCTAATTAGATCGAGGTTTCTTTGTTTGGTGATATATGGAGTACATGCCATTTATTTTAAAAATCGCCTCATCCTCATGTCAGTTTGGAAATTGACCCTCACTACAAGACTAGGGTCTCCCTCCTTGAACATTCAAAAAATCTTGATTCCCAAATTAGTCTTTTGCTAAATACATCCTAATTACCAAACCAATTCCCAAATTGGTCTTGATTTCTAAATACATCCTAATTACCAATCCAAAACACCCGTACCCCCATCCAACCCAATGGTATGTAAGGAAATTTTAATTTTAATTTCTAAAAGGAGTTAGTTTGATAGAATAATTGATTTATTTTTACGTCGTAAGGTGTCACTATTTGAAAACAACACCCGTGTTGCCCTTTAGTCTTTTGTGTGCATCGTTGTGTGCATCGGTCGATGTTTTGTTAGATGATTAAACTCTCCTTGTCCATTGATTTGAGGTCAGGTTAGTTAGTTAGACGATTAAACTCTCCTTGTATGTTGATTTGAAGTCAGGTTATTTATTAGTTATTAAAGTTGGTTATGAGCTTGGCATTTCCCAATCGTTTATATGTTTGATGAAGCCCGTCTATGTTCTCCTATCGACGTCGTTGATCATGTTCTCGCTATCCTCCCCGGTTCTGCGACATCACTGATCATGTTCTCGCAATATTCTCGGGTGCTGTCGTTTCCCATGCCCTTGAGGACCTGGTAGAGCTTGTCTGCAGAAATGGAGCTGTTGTGGTTGAGGTCGAAAACATGGAAGGCATTTTTAAGATCTTCCAAGTAGGTGGCCCTGTCAATCCCTTTGGTATTCAAATCAATGAACTCCTCCAGGCTAATGAACCTTTTATCATCTGCGTTTTCCTCCCTGCCCGTCCACGTCTGCATCCCTCATCATGAGCCCCAACTCGGTTTACCCACTCATTCAGCAGTCAATAGTTGTTTCAAAGAATTGTTTTATGTATCTTACATTTGCAGAGCAAATTATTACAGATTGAACATGTTTTTTCTTTTTGTATCTTTTCTTTTAATTAAAAAGATATATATTTTTCTTAGCAACTATCTCTTTAAGAATCTTACGAAGTTTCGTTTGCCACATCTGATGATGGTGTAATTGCTAGTTTTTATTTATTTTTAAAATATTGTTTCTAATTTTATTTTATATTGTTTTATTTTGTCTAAGTCAAAATGTTAAAGATTACAACAACTCCCGCATACTTGGCTCAATGCAACTAGCCTAGATCTATTTTAGATCTGTTTTCACTCTAAACTAAGTTTACATCTCAAGAGAGTTAATCTCTTTGGACGCCTCGGCTAGTTTAATTTCCCCACTGACATATTTCATATTCCACATGAATACCATGGGTCAATATCATGTGCCAATGCCATGAGGGAATAGCATGGTTCAGTACCATGTGCCAAAACCATGAGGCAATATCATGGGTCAATACCATGTGCCAAAACCATGGGTCAATACTTCTACTTATAAGATAAATAATGGTGGGAAGTGGTAAGCGTGTTTATTTATATCTTGGTACAATCATTTTTTTATACAAATACTTACTGCAATAACAATAGTTACAAAATAATTCTTGAACTAATCATATTCTAGATAAATAATTTTAAATATTAATAAAGAATAATAAAATTCAATCCATAATGTTAAACAAGTTGCAAAATATTTTGTTCAAAACAAAGTAATACATCAAATAAGTAATATCATGATTATTACAAGTATAATTAGCTCAACAATTTATGGATCAATTAAAATTGTAAATATTTCAAAAAAAATTCAAGTTTATTGAATCGATATATACAATAAAAAATCCATTTAAAACAACTAAAAATAATATAAAATGTATCCAAAACATTTGGCCAAATTCCGACCAAAAACTCCAAAACCTAGCATATTCAATTTATGAATCAATTAAAGTTGTAAATATTTCAAAAAAATTTCAAGTTTATTGAATCAATATATACAATAAAAAATCCATTTAAAACAACTAAAAATACTATAAAATGTATCCAAAACATTTGGTCAAATTTGGACCAAGAACTCCAAAACCTAGCATATTTACCGAACACCAACGGTAAAATAAAAAATACCATTGAAATGAATTTTGGAGTTGTCTTTAGTGCAACTTTTTGAAGTTTTATGCCGGAATCCCGTGACAAAATTTGAGGTAAAATCTTGGTTTTTGTTATTCAAATTGGTTTTTTGACTATATATATGAATTCAGCACCCTCAAAAATCTTTAGAGCACTTCAATTGTGCAAAATTAGCAATCAAACTTCTCTTTTCAATAAATTCCTGCCGGAATTTAAAGAAATTACATGTAAAAGTCTTAAAAAAAATCGTAGTAAGGACTACTCGATGAACTTTTGTTTTACATTTTCATGCTCTGATATTTACGATGGCCTCATTGGATCTCACTATTTATACTGAAACCAGTTGTCGGGAATGAAAAGTGTGAACAAATGAGACAGACCTCGAAAATCGGTCATCCAGCTAGACACTGAACTGGAATGCTTAATTGAAAATATCCACTATTTAGACTCAACCCAGTTGTCGGGAATGAAAAGTGTGAACAAATGAGACAGACCTCGAAAACCGGTCATCCAGCTAGACACTGAACTGGAATGGTTAATTGACAATATCCAGAGGCGCGAACTCGGCAATATATATTGAGATGAAAGCGCGTCAATAATATATATGTGCTTGTGCCCATTTACAACTCTATTCCGTCCCTGCTTTTCATTTCTTGTTATATTTTGTATCACCATGGATTCATGGCCTGCAATTTTGTCCATTATCCTAGTCTCCGCGATAATGGTTTCGGCGAATCCCCAGCAGAATGAGACGAACATTGCTGAATTTATCAAGTTGTTGTGCAAGGTGACCCGGTATCCGCAGCTCTGTGTTACATCGCTTTCTTCGTACGCGGGATCTCTGAAGCCGACGCTGAGCGACCTGGTGAAGGCGGCCATGAACGTGAGCCTCGTTGATGCCCGCACGGTTTCCGTTTGGGCAGCCGACTTGGAAAAGAAAGGCGCCACAACGACGATGAGTGAAAGAGAAAGAGCAGCGCTGCATGATTGTATTCAGAATTTCAATGACACCGTTGAGGAGATTCAGAAATCTCTGAGGGAGATGGAACAGTTGAAGCGCGGCAACTTAAACCCTCAAATGAACGACATGCAGACGTTTATGAGTGCCGCACTCACCAACCAAGATTCGTGCCTCAACGGATTTCAGGGGGCTGCGGGGAATATTAGCGCGACGGTGAAGGTCCGCGTGCAGAAAGACTCAGAGTTGATCAGAAACGCTCTAGCTCTCCTTAACGCGCTCGCTCTTAACGCATTCGCTAACACTGGATCAGTTGATACTGGTATCAATGCGTGAAATATGCCAAAACGGCCAACTGACTACTCTTCTAAATAAATAATGTATGTACCCAACAATGTGTTTTGCTGCCAAGACACCCTTTACTGGTTCCTGGTTTCTGTTTCTTTAAATCGTTGATTGGGTTTGGACTACAATCATGGCGTTATTTCAATCAATGTGAAGAAAATTGTTTTATGCTCATGCTTAAGCTGTTGTTTCTTGGTAGGAATAATAACAATAATTTCATTAAGTTGTTTCATGATAGGAATAATAAAAAAAATTTCATTAATGATATATTTATTTAGGTTTAGGTTTAAACTCTATAGGAAAAAGGGTTTGACTGCTTCAGTTCTACTATCTCAATAGCAATAGCATTTAAGTACATCAATTTTCTTTTTAAATAATAATTTTTTTTTAGCAATAGCATCTAAGTATATCAATTTTTGAAATAATAATTTGTTTAGATTCTTATTTGTAATTTTCGAATTTTTTTAAAATATGGTTTGAGTAATAGTAATTTAAGCATATTTTAGTCGTGAAAATTATTTGATGCACCATTTTTATAGAAAGAATTTTAACGTGTAAGAACATCTTGTTACCATCAACTTATAATATTAATATTATAATTATAATTATAAAATTAATTTTAATTAAATATAGTAAAATAAATTATATAATAATATTTATAATATTAATTTACAATTTAATAATTTTAACATATTAATGTGGTGCCTGCACTTTAAATTTAGAAGTTATGAAAGCATTCATTAAGATAGTCGCTACTCAAGGCACAATTTTTAGAGGGCATAACCAATATCTCCTTACCATTGAAAATTAGTAGCTCATGGTTGAGTTTCTTTAAATAAAATGTCATTTCTCACAATCCCGCAATGAATTTAAAAGTAGAAATTCATGTCTAGCATGTATTTCAATCATGACTCTCCAAAAACAATAAATTGCCTTACATAAATTGGTAATCAAGTGTAGTTGAAGGAAGTGAAAATTTTGGTACTACTTGTGATTTTTTAAAGTTTGGTGGTTTGAGGGGGAGAAGTTCTTCCTGGATATGATTGGGAGGAGAAGTAGACGGTTCACAACGAGTTGGTAATGGTATATCGGATTAAATCAAGAATGTATTGCCAAAGTTTTCAAATTTAGTTTATAATTAAAAATTTTCCATAGCAGCATCACTTGTACTTCCTCTTCATGCCTCTTCATGCAGGAGACTTTCTTGGAGCATATATTCATTTTATGCTTCAATTAATGTTTTCCTGTCGTCGGAAAAAATTAGTCTTAAGTTTCTCTGCTGCAAGAGCTCCATCATCAACAAATAATTGTTCACAAAGGCCTTCCATTTCAACCATCTCATCCACTAGTCTCCATTCTTCATCTTCCTTCCAGGGAAAATTTTAAGGATGGAAAATGCTCTTGAAGTTTAAAACATTGGCCAATCTCACTAGTCCCTAATATCTAAATTATAGAATATTTATTTATATATTTGTAAATTTATTCAAATTGATAATGATTTTATATATAGTATCTATATAATGTTGGGGATTTTTAAGGTAAAATAATTTTATATTGTAAAATTTGGGCTGATCATGGAAAATTAGCCCACCTAGGAATATTGGCCCCTAAAATTTTCCATACTTCCTTCATAAGTACATCATTAGGTTTCTAGTTTTCACCATCAAACTGGAAATACACACTAAAATTCAGATTCAAAGTCATGAGGTTCTCCTTTAGCTGCCTTATTTTCCTCTCCTGCAAGTTATTGTGAACCAGTTTCGTACTCCATTAGGTTATTAACAAATTCCTTTTCAATATTCCTTCTTTCTTCTACGTTCAATAACCAACTCCATTCATAATCATTTGTTTCATGTTCAGCCTTAGGTAAAATATTTTTCCTCACATGTGCTCCTCTTCATTCCAAATTGTCTCCACGTTCATGACTTTTTATATCTACTGCTGAGTTATTTCCTTGAGTTAGGTTACTATGGCCAAATTTCTTACCTCTAAAGAGAGAGGTATATTATTGGTTTCCATTAAACTCCTAACTTGGTGATGCAAGCCCAATTATGAGCCTCCTTAAACCCCACAGTGCCAAGACTGTCTTCAAACGATGCTTCCTTCAACTCTATTAACAATATCCTCTCACGGGATAATGATCCCTTTACATAAAAAGTGGGATGATTTTAAGGACGTGGCTCAATATTTTTATAAATAATTGGAGTCAAGCTCCTTTCCAAATAGCCTAGGAGCAAATAGCGCTCTCACTCTCTCTATATATATATGCCTTAATATTCCTAGCTAGTCTCCCCATCAACGCTTGAGGCCCACCCTTTAATGATCTTGAAAAAATGTAGAGGGCCTTCACAAAATGTTTGTCAAGATAAAAATGTCAAGCAAGACCCACATCTAAATTCTCCTCCTTTTAATGACTCCAACTTAGTATAGTTATCCCGCTTGATGGGAAAATTTTTTATGGAAACTATCAGGGTGGAACCTCTGGGTGGGACCCATAATACCACGTGAGCTGAATCCTTATTATTGGTTGTTCCATACGTTACGTTAGTGCTTAGTCACCCAAATCATTCCTTCGCCTTGATTCTCCCATGCTTCCAAGGTGAAACCTCAAGGCTTGCGCAGTCAAGAACTCGTGCTTTTTCGTTCTGAAATAAATCCTCTAGTTTTCTTTTCACATTCTCTCTCTTGGTGTTCTCAAACCTGTCTCCTGATACTATCAACTAGCGCACTTATTAAAAGAGAAAAAATGACTAAGTGTTGTTTATTCCTTTTATACTCAATTCTTGCTAGGTCTTCATCCCTCGTGACCCTTGTCTCATTCCAATCTATCCCTCTACACTTGTAAGGCACCTCTGTTTTACTAATTGTAAGGTCCCACCTTACCTACCATAATTATTATAGAGAAATATTAAATCAAAATGCGATATTTATTTATTTATTTATTTATTTATTTATTATTTATTTATTTATTTTTATATATAGAGTTATTGGTGTCCTTTACACTACACCCTAACTTCTTCCAACTTATCTTCAAAGCTACAAAGTTCAAGGTTTATCAAGATCCAAAAAATACAACCATAATACTTGCTTCTCAAGACTAAAATCACCCTTAAAATATAAATGATTTAGTGGGATGAATAAATGTCAATCTTTATGAACCACAATTTACAATAAGCTAATTGTTAATTCTATTGTAATTAAATGTGTTCAAGAGTGACTAATAACATGCTTATGAATTATTTTCTTAAAAGGATAATTTAAATTATATAGAGTTGGCATCCCATAATTAGGAATTCATATGTGAGGTGATATTTCAACAAATTACTTACTGCAATTTTGAATTTTCAGCAAGACCCTTTAACTCAATGAGTTATTATACTAGAAATACCTTGATTGCAAATCTTAAATTAGCTTAAGCCTTTTGTTTTATGGACGGTTTATAAACGTAATTAGATGCAACCATTGAACATTATGAAAACTAATTTACAAGTATGAAATGTACAGCCATTGAGGCATTTTGTCAAACACTTACAACCATTATCTCTTTAAGGTGTTTTCACAATAATTAGCTAACATGAATCCAAAGTTAGATGACTTCTTTTTTTGTAAGTTGTATCAATGATTGAACTTAAGATATTAATAGGCTATCAGCCCTATTCATTGTGGAATCTACATCAATGAATATAAATATTTAAAAATTTCAAACATAGCTCACAATGTTTTAAGGTACAACCATTGAAGACTTTTGACAAATAGTTGGCAGTCATAAAACAAGTTGCCATAAGGTTATTTGAATTTTTAAATTATTAACCAATTATACTTTTAAAAGCAATTTCCAAGTGGTTAGCCTATATCAGATTCATCACTACAAATTATCAGGCAGTTCCAATATAAAAAAAAAACCAAACAGCAAAACAAAACAGGCGTTTCTACATGCAACAACAAATCTGCAAAACAGAGCAGATTTGAGAATCGATGTCCGAAACCTTGATATTTGGAATCAAACTTGGGGTGAAATGGCCTATTGGTACGGATACCCCTTGAAGTGGAGCTGAATCGCAACAGAGAGGCCCAGAAATGCGATTCTTGAAAACAACAACTACCCAAGAATCCTAAAATCTCTTTTATGACTTCTGTCAAACACATGGTATGAAAAATTATCTAGAGCTGTAGAAAGAGAAGGAGAATAGAATTTAAGTCATTAAAACATTTTTATCCAATTCATAACAGCCTATTGGATTCATCCATTATGACTTTCTTTCAATCGACTCAACATTATACAAGCAAATACTTCAACAATCGTTACTAAATTTCCTCACATTTGGTGCAACACTTCATATACATGTAAGTTTCAGAAAACAACCAAACAAGCAAAAGCTTATAAACTAAAAAAAATGCAAAATATAATTTGACCCACGTACCTGATAGTGAATTTGTACACTCGAAGAGGCTGGATGTATGCTCCAGCTCCAAGAAGAGCATGCTCCAATGCCAATACCCTTACCAAATCATCATGAACCACCCGGTTTTCCTCCCAACCATATCCAAAAAGAACTTCTCCCCTTGGAACCCCCGAGCTGCAAAAGCTCACAACCAGTATCACAATACAACAGTAGAGAGAGAGAGATGCAAGGCAACTCAGGAAGGTAGTTTTCACTTCCTCTAAATACCACTCATGTTCAACCTCAATAGACACTTAGTAGATTAGTAAGGAATCCAGATTTGTTTTGGAAGAAATTGGATACTCTCCATATCTCTCACAACCTTCCTCAAGTCTCTTCCCCTCTTGGCATCACCCTCCTCCCCCAAGTGAGAATACATGAGACTCATATATAGGAGAAGAAATCAATTCTTGTCATAAAGGAGGAGTAATATGCATGCATTATATTCCATTTAGAGGAGTGTAACTTATGCCATTAAGGAGAGGTATGCATGCCTTATTTAAGGAGAGTGTAACATATGCATTAAAGAGAGTGTAAGAGGAATATTTTATGACATATCTTTAATGAGTGTAAGAGGAATATTTTATGACATATCTTTAATGAGTGTAAGAGGAATATGCCATTCCTAGATGAGTGCATAAAAGAGAGTGCAATGTAATATTTAAAATAGAGAGAGTTACATAGAGCCATGATAGTCATGAAAGAGATAGGTGTGAATTGATTGAATGGATAAAGCTAATTTGTAATTCCCTTTTAATAAAATATCATAGTCTCATAAAAGATAATGATAATACTAATAATATTGAGGATTAAGTCAATATTGAACTATTAGGAATGATTAAAGATAAGTTAAGTGATTTTCCTTCAAGTATACTTGTTTACCCATTGATTGGAGGTGATTTACTATTTTTGGAAAGTCATACTTGAAATAGTAGACATGACTTTCTATTTTTAGAAAGTCACTCCAAAATTGTTAGGAATGAGATTTTATTAAGGAAATTCATATGTGAGCTGCCCATGAGTGGTATTTTTCTTTCGGATAATAGGGATTCCGCACCCCTATTGTATGCATCTTTGTGCCTTAGTAGATTGAGGACTCCGCGCCCTGATCTACTCTAAAGATCCAAGATTCCACACCTTGATCTTTTTAAATATTTAGGACTCCGCGCCCCAAACATTTCATTATAGATTCAAGACTCCGCGTCTTTATATTTCATGGATTTAGGACTCCGCGTCCTAATCCTTTTATCATATATCCAAGACTCCACGTCTTTATATTTCATGGATTTAGGACTCCGCGCCCTAATTTCCATGGCTTCTCATCTACTGTGCTTTGAAACTCCACGTTTCTCCTTATGATACTAATTGTGAGCTTGTACCCATTTGATGGTTCGTTGGTAAGGCCTTGTTTGAAGACCTGACATACATCAAAATCTCATAGATCAAAGGAATCATATGAATTTCATAATGAAATTAACTTAACCACATTTTACCATGAATGGTGTATGACTTCCACAGTCATTTGGGTTTTGAAGAAATGATTTCCACAGTCATTTATCCTTGTTTGAAAATTATCAGGTCCCCTGCCACATCATGCTTAGTACAAGATTATGCACATATAATCATACAAATCATGTATCATCCATAAATCATAATTAACCATATGTTCCACATAACCATGATCGTCCATGGATCTGTGTCTCAATTCTAAATCACCATTCATGTCATACACCTATGTCCAAAATAGGATACCAAAAGAGAAAACATCGCTGATATTATCTTAACCAAAATCAATCCTTGTGCACGCAACTATAGATATTATCATAAGCGCACAACAATCAAGTGACCCAAACCAGGTCATAGCATATAAGCATGTACATAAGTCTTTCATACATAATATTATATCAAAATCACCATCTCTAAGTGTCATCAAAGCTATCTCACTATTAAAAGACACTACATACTCCCCCTCTTGGGCTAAACTTGGCCCGAAGTTTTTCCTACGGTCATAAGATACTTAGTTCTTTTAGATTCTCCTATCAATAAGTTGTTAACCTTATGTATTTGATATTTTTTTTTTTGTTCATGCCAATCCATAGTTTGGAAGCAACTCCATGAAAACTAAACATACCATTCTTAATCAAGTAGAAAATATATCCACGCCATATTAGACATGTGTTGATATAAAATACCAAATATTTCTATATCAAAATTAGCCATACAATTTATAGTACCATATAAAAATACTATTGTATGTAATTGATATGATATCTACTTAATTTATCTATAATAATTTGATATTCTACATGTTCTTCTTTCTCATAATCTATATGAATCCCACATGTGTCATCTTCTTGGTTCTGTAGGATGTTGAGCTTTCCAAGCTATAAATAGAACACACATTGGTTGTACACACAACAATGATGGTCCATACCATATCACAATCAAATTGGCATAAAATAATCCACATACAATTGTGAGTGAAATTATGCAACAAAACATGATGTTATATATAAAACACACTCTTACATCCTACTTTCTTTATGTCATTTCAATCCAATTTTCCTCTTTTAATTCCATAAGACATCCTTGTAATCGAATATCTAGGATTTATATTTACCAAACGTTTACTCTTTAGGCAAAAATACAATATGAGGTTCAAGGCACCAAATATATATATATATATATATATATATATATATATATATTAACAAAAAAACCTAAGGTTAAATACATTCCTCATTGACCCACTTATGTATTATAGATCATACATTTAGTTTGCATAATCTTCATTATTATTCACTTCTCTAACTTGAGAATCAATTATGAAATGAATCTATTAGAAAATCTTCATCTAAAAGCAGATTAATGATATCTTTTTGAAAATGACTTTTAATCAAGAACAAATCTCACAATTATGCAAATATGGTATCTATATTACTGAATCCACCTTGATAACTCTAAGTCAATTTGTTTTCCAACTATGAAATCGCTCATGATTTCTATTCAGTAATTAATCAATTCGTTTGCTTTCATGTTTTATCCCTTACTATTAATACGTATGCAACAACAAACCATGAAAACCATAAATTTCTCAAAATGTGATGAATCTTGTCAAATTTAAATAAGATTTAGACTATCACAAGGGAATTTCTAGCCTAAAGTTAAACCCTTTTGCTTTAAGGAGAATTACCACCCTCTCAAATTATTACAACATTCTGTAGGACTAATAAATACTCATACAACTATACATTTCAACACAAAATTTCTAAATCAAACAATCTCCCCCATTCCACATACAATACAATCATCATCCAATAATCCGAATCAATCAAAATGTGATCTCACTCTCCTTCAATTTTCCCCTCAAAAAATATCACAAGCACATATTCTTTTAAAACAAGAACTCAACTAAGCTTTTCATTAATCACATGCTTTTTTTTTTTTTTTTTTCAAATAAAACAAGTTCTCACCACATAAAATATTTACCTTCTAAACATGTTATTCTCTTCAAAATTTATAAATAATTTGAATTTTGATGCAATCGTCTAACTAAAAATAGTTTAGAGAAATACATGAGTTCAATCCTCATAATTTCTCTAATTAATTTGGTTAAATAGAATGCAACCAATATTCAACTTATAAGATCATTAAAGAGACTATTATGGCTTTCCTAGACCTAATTTGTCTTAAGCCAATAGAAAAGTTATTTCATCAACTTATCACAATAATTTTTTTTCTACATTTCAATAATTTGAAAGACATTTTAGTTCTACCTAAATTCAATATATACAAAAGGATTACAATACTAGAGGATAGATATCTAGTTCACACTTCCATATATCAAGTCAATTATTCCAAACATTCTAAACCACCTAATGGTGTTTAGTATACCAATCTTAGTACCTTCATCTGTAATAATAAAAATAATGGATTTAAAGCTCAAGCAAATTTGTGTTAAATCTCTATCCATAATTACACATAATCATTCCTTAATCATGAATATCAGATTCCATCAAAATATTCTAACTAGAAGAATTACTTAGCTCATAGATATATTTTACTTTGGATTCCACACCCATACCTTACCTCATTACTTATCTCATAGATATATACTAGTATGGATTCCACACCCATATATTTTCTCATAGATATATACTAGTATGGATTCCACACCCATACATTTTCTCATAGATATATGCTAGTATGGTTTCCACACCCATACATTAGATCATAGATATATGTTACTATGGATTCCACACCCATACATTTTCTCAAAGATATATGCTAGTATGGATTCCACACCCATACATTAGCTTAAGGAAAACATAACATTCAAGTGTTCCTTAAAATGGCTTCCACAACCCTTCATGCACCAATCATTTAAGCCTCTTGTTTATTAGGAAGGTTATACCTCAACCTAGTAATTGAGTAATTTAAAGTTATTTGATGCCTAATGTCAACCCAAAATACACAAAATCATGTCAAAGAAATCAGAGAAATTTCATTCTTACTCATTAAGAATGTATTCCCAAATCATATTTTAACACATCTAATTAATACACATTCATTACTCTTGAATCTACATTCACAGTTAAAAGTGACATCCTTCAAGGTAGATTTTAGTTAAGTTTCTTTTAGTGTAGGTATGAAAAGATTCAAGATTATCATGATGAACTCAATCATCAAGTTAATGGAATATCAACCTTAAACTTGTTACTCATTGCCAAAACATACACACCAAGGTCATCATACTATAGTCCAAATTAAGCCAATATTCTTCTTGGTAGATATGATTTCAGCTAGTAAAGATGGCTACTAAGCCCATATCACATTGAAAATGATGCATTAAAAATATATGAAACCATGCATGCACTCCACCTATCTCACTCATTGATTGAAAATCAATTCATTCACATACTTGGGTTTAACCCAAACTTTCTCAAGCACATCCTTTCCCAGCATGTATTTAAGCATTTTAACATATTGTTGATAATATGTCTTAACAAAAATATAAAGGAATATCAGAAATATATATATATATATATATATATATATATATATATATATATATATATTTCATGAGTTTCTAAATGACATAATGATAATAATATCCTCTATGCAACCAATATGCTTCCAAGTCAAGATATACAAGAGCTCAACTCGCATGCAAAATCAACATTCATACATCATCAAACTACAAATAAGCATGTTGGCCCATTAGGCCTAGTGTTGTAACTTGGCTCTGATACCATATGTAAGGTCCCACCTTACCTACCATAATTATTATAGAGAAATATTATATTAAATCAAAATGTGATATATATATATATATATATATATATATATATATATATATATATATTTATTATTATATAGAAGTTATTGGTGTCCTTTACACTACACCCTAAATTCTACCAACTTATCTTCAAAGCTACAAAGTTCAAGGTTTATCAAGATCAAAAAAAAATACAACCATAATACTTGCTTCTCAAGACTAAAATAACCTTTAAAATATAAATTATTTAGTGGGATGAATAAATGTAAACCTTTATGAACCACAATTTACAATAAACTAATTGTTAATTCCGTTGTAATTAAATGTGTTCAAGAGTGACTAATAACATGCTTATGAATTATTTTCTTAAAAGGATAATTTAAATTATATAGAGTTGGCATCCCATAATTAGGAATTCATATGTGAGCTGATATTTCAACAAATTACTTACTGCAATTTTGAATTTTCAGCAAAACCCTTTAACTCAATGAGTTATTATACTAGAAATACCTTGATTGCAAATCTTAAATTAGCTTAAGCCTTTTGTTTTATGGACGGTTTATAAACGTAATTAGATGCAGCCATTGAACATTATGAAAACTAATTTACAAGTATGAAATGTAAAGCCATTGAGGCATTTTGTCAAACACTTACAACCATTATCTCTTTAAGGTGTTTTCACAATAATTAGCTAACATGAATCCAAAGTTAGATGACTTATTTTTTTGTAAGTTGTATCAATGATTGAACTTAAGATAATAATAGGCTATCAGCCATATTCATTGTTGAATCTACATCAATGAATATAATTATTTAAAAATTTCAAACATAGCTCACAATGTTTTAAGGTACAGCCATTGAAGACTTTTGACAAATAGTTGGCAGTCATAAAACAAGTTGCCATAAGGTTATTTGAATTTTTAAATTATTAACCAATTATACTTTTAAAAGCAATTTCCAAGTGGTTAGCCTATATCAGATTCATCACTAAAAATTATCAGCCAGTTCCAATATATAAAAAAAACCAAACAGCAAAACAAAACAGGCGTTTCTACATGCAACAGCAAATCTGCAAAACAGAGCAGATTTGAGAATCGATGTCCGAAACCTTGATTTTTGGAATCAAACTTGCGGTGAAATGGCCTAGTGGTACGGATACCCCCTGAAGTGGAGCTGAATCGCAACAGGGAGGCCCAGAAATGCGATTCTTGAAAACAACAACTACCCAAGAATCCTAAAATCTCTTTTATGACTTCTGTCAAACACATGGTATGAAAAATTATCTAGAGCTGTAGAAAGAGAAGGAGAATAGAATTTAAGTCATTAAAACATTTTTATCCAATTCATAACAACCTACTGGATTCATCCGTTATGACTTTCTTTCAATCGCCTCAACATTATACAAGAAAATACTTCAACAATCGTTACTAAATTTCCTCACATTTGGTGCAACACTTCATATACATGTAAGTTTCAGAAAACAACCCAAACAAGAAAAAGCTTATAAACTAAAAAAAAATGCATAATATAATTTGACCCACATACCTGATAGTGAATTTGTACACTCGAAGAGGCTGGATGTATGCTCCAGCTCCAAGAAGAGTATGCTCCAATGCCAATACCCTTACCAAATCATCATGAACCACCCGGTTTTCCTCCCAACCATATCCAAGAAGAACTTCTCCCCTTGGAACCCCCGAGCTGCAAAAGCTCACAACCAGTATCACAATACAACAGTAGAGAGAGAGAGATGCAAGGCAACTCAGGAAGGTAGTTTTCACTTCCTCTAAATACCACTCATGTTCAACCTCAATAGACACTTATTAGATTAGTAAGGAATCAAGATTTGCTTTGGAAGAAATTGGATACTCTCCATATCTCTCACAACCTTCCTCAAGTCTCTTCCACTCTTGGCATCCTCCCCCCCCAAGTGAGAATACATGAGACTCATATATAGGAGGAGAAAACCAATTCTTGTCATAAAGGAGGAGTAATATGCATGCATTGTATTCCATTTAGAGGAGTGTAACTTATGCCATTAAGGAGAGGTATGCATGCCTTATTTAAGGAGAGTGTAAGATATGCATTGAAGAGAGTGTAAGAGGAATATTTTATGACATATCTTTAATGAGTGTAAGAGGAATATTTTATGACATATCATTAATGAGTGTAAGAGGAATATTTTATGACATATCATTAATGAGTGTAAGAGGAATATGCCATTCCTAGATGAGTGCATAAAAGAGAGTGCAATGTAAGATTTAAAATAGAGAGAGTTACTTAGAGCCATGATAGTCATGAAAGAGATAGATGTGAATTGATTGAATGGATAAAATTAATTTGTAATTCCTTTTAAATAAAATATCATAGTCTCATAAAAGATAATGATAATACTAATAATATTGAACTATTAGGATTGATTAAAGATAAGTTGATTTAATTTCCTTCAACTGAGCTTGATTACTAATTTATGCAAGGAGATTTACTATTTTTGGAAAGTCATGCTTGAGATGCTAGACATGACTTTCTATTTTTAGAAAGTCATTCCAAAATTGCCAGATTGAGATTTATCCATGAGTGGTATTTTTCTTTCGGAGAATAGGGATTCCGCACCCCTATTTCATGCATCTCCGTGCCTTAGTAGATTGAGGACTCCACGCCCTGATCTACTCCAAAGATCTAAGATTCGATAACTTGATCTTTTTAAATATTTAGGACTCCATGCCCTAAATATACAAGACTCCACGTCTTTATATTTCTTGGATTTAGGACTCCACGCCCTAAATATACAAGACTCCACGTCTTTATATTTCTTGGATTTAGGACTCCACGCCCTAATTTCCATGCTTTCTCATCTACTGTGCTTTGAAACTCCACGTTTCTCCTTATGATACTGATTGTGAGCTTTTACCCATTTGATGGTTCGTTGGTAAGGCCTTGTTTGAAAACCTACATACATCACAACCTCATAGATCAAATGAATCATATGAATTTAAAAATGAAATTAACTTAACCACATTTTACCATGAATGGTGCATGACTTCCACAGTCATTTATCCTTGAAGATGATATGGTCCCCTACCACATCCTGCTCATTACAATGTTAGACATATATATAATCATGCAAGTCATGTATCATCCATAAAACATAATTTAACCATTTTTTTATTTTCTTTTCTTTTCTTTTTCCCACATAACCATGAGCATCCATGGGTTTATGTGTCTCAATCCAGGTTCTCCATCCATGTCATACACCTGATACACAAGTCAGATGCAAAAAGAGAGACATATGCATACCATCACATAATCAAATATACCACACATAAGGGAAAATACAACTACATAAAACATTTTTCCCAAACCAAGGGTCAATCTTCCATACATAAACCATGGATATAAAACATTGTTACCCAATATGGTGATCACTATGACATACATAAAGATAAAGAGGAAATACAATCATATATTTATAAAATGTTATTCCTCAATCTAGTGATCAGTATTCCATATATATATAACTCATCAGAAATAACCCTAAATAGGAGTGACAAAATATACTAGGAAAAAAATAGGACACTACACTAATGACCCACAACTCTCTTCAATATGCCTCTGTTCTTCTATAGACTTGGATTTGAAATGTAGACTCTACGCTCTGACTCTTAAATCTCTGCTCTACACTTTCATTCCTCCGCTGCACACTCCTTTTCCCTACAACCATATATATATATATATATATATATATATATATATATATATATATATATATATATATATATATATATATATAGTTTGCTGATTCAGCGAGATTCTAAAGCGAGAATGCCTCACTAAACCATCCATGCTACTGGAATTGCCTTCCTCACATGGAGAACCCTTAGAACCATAATTTGACATTCCCATATCCACAACAATTATGATACGCTCTTTTACTTTGATTGTAATACATATCTAATGCCTATCACATACGATATGTTAAATGAATGGTTTAATTATTAAAAAGTTACGACTTAAATTGATTACTTAATGGAATGCTTATCTCATTTGGATCTGTGATGCAAATGTTTACTACTGTGCTATGTCACGTCTTTGTTTTTATGTCGTTGATCTTCTTAACCCTAATTTGGACGACCTAGATCCCCAAAAATGGACATTGGGAAATACCCACCCTATCGATGCTTGGTATCATTCATTTGCTGCGGTCGACCTTGCGGCTCTCCCTTGCAAGATAGATGTTTTAGTTTTCATTCTTTGTCCCTCCTACCATGGTTTTTTGAAACGACATCAGATTCGGTCATGGTTCTAGCTACCAGAGCCGGTGAGAAAATCATCACCAAAGAAGGCTTCTTGTCGAATTTGTTCACGGGTTTATTTGCCGAATTGAGTTTGGCCACCTTTATCCTACTCCATTCAACAATTTTCGACCATTGTGTTGGAATTTAATTCCAACTGCTCGCATTAATCAAAATAAAGACGAATTTATTATGAAGGGATCCAAAGACGGTAGAGTTAAGGCAGATGTGAAGTTGCAAAGCCGTGGATAAGTATGAAGGCGGTGCAAGCTCCGTTCCTATTTGCAGCAACCACCTGCATTAAAAAACCCACCAGCCATATTTGAATTTTTTCAAAATATGGTTTGAGTAATAGTAATTTAAGGATATTTTAGTTGTGAAAATTATTTGTTGCACCATTTTTATAGAAAGTATTTTAACGTGTAATAACATATTGTTACCACGTACTTATAATATTAATATTATAATTATAATTATAATTATAAAATTAATTTTAATTAAATATAATAAAATAAATTATATAATAATATTTATAATATTAATTTACAATTTAATAATTTTAACTTATCACTACTCAAGGCACACAGCTTCTGGAGGACATAAGCAATATCTCCTTACCTTAAAAATTAATAGCTCATGGTTGAATTTCCTTAAATAAAATCTCATTTCTCACAATCCTGCAATGACTTTAAAAATAGAAATTCATGTCTAGCATGCATCTCAATCATGAATGTTTCTTGATATATATTTATATTTATAGTTTTGCTGCCAAGACACCCTTTATTGCTTTCTGTTTCTTTAAATCGTTGATTGGGTTTGGAATACAATCATGGCGTTATTTCAATCAACGTGAAGAAAATTGTTTTATGCTCATGCTTAACTTTTTGTTTCATGGTAGGAATAATAAAAATAATTTCATTAAGTGATATGCTTTTGTTTCATCCTAGGAATAATAACAAAATTTTCATTAAGTGATATATTTTTTTATTTCGAATCATAGTTATCAAGTTCTAATTTGATATCTCTTATAATTATAAAGATGCGTGGAACAAACTCAATTTCAAATATAAAATTTACAAAAGGCCTTCTCTCACATTATTTGTATCAATTGGCATGTTCTGGCATTAAGCCATCGTTTTTGTTTTAAGCCTCTCGCTTACACACTCAATCTCCACACACATATCTTCCCCTCTATTCTAAGTATTAATTTTACATACAAAGGGATTATGAACTAATTCAGTTTAAATAAAAAAATCCTCACCTAAACTTCTAATTTAGTATTTCTTAGACCTACAAATATTTCATTGATATAAATTTCTTTATTTCTCTAATATTCTTGGAAATTTCTGTCCAAATCTCTTTAATATTCTAGGAAGTTTCTCTACAAATCTCTCTAATATTCTAGAGATCTTTTAGAATATATTTTCTTACAATAATCCTCACTTTCATCACTTACATGGAATTTTAAAAAGGAACATAGAAAATACATTTAAATAATTAAATATATCTTAACTTGGGAGCCAACTACCATGGTAAAGAAATAACCTCCAAGTCTAGTCAAAATAACTTTGACTTGGAAGTGGAATGCTCCTTAATCAAACTCCCAAGGTGAAAAAATATCATGGTATCCTGACCATGTGTATGTTGATGAAAAGACTCTTTGATCCCAAACTTTGGTTTTTATCTGATATTTCTCCTAGATATGTTGATGTTTTCCAACTGCTTCTTCTAATTCTCCACGCTTCTTTATCTTATGTTGTTGTTGTCCACTTACTCTACAGATGTGTAGTTCTTGTGTTAGGTATTCATTCTTACTATTCACCACTTTCTGGTTGTTTTTCTTTCTCATGAATGCTTTCCTCATCAAAATCCATAGTTCCTCAACTTTTGGATGAACCTTATTATTGTTGCTATTTTCCGTCTGTTGGATGTCTTCAATTGCAAAATTTTCAAAAAAATGTTGTTCATATATATGTTATTCACACTCTGCAATATGTTTCTCACTACTTTTGAACACATTTCCTTTCTCTTTCAACTTTCTCTTTATAATGTAAATGTGCAAAATTCTCAAAATAAATGTTGTTCATATATAATGAATTCAATTCATACAATTAAAAATCACCTTGGATTGTGTCTTCAACCTCTATACAATATGGTAGATTTTAAATTATACCTTGCTCCAGATTTCTCTACTGCAAGAACTCCATCATGAAAATAAAATTATTCACAAAGCCATTCCATTTCAACCATATCTTTCACTAGTCTCCATTCTTCATCTTCCTTTATAAGTACATCATTTTGTCATTGGTATTCACCTGTAAAACCTGAAAATATACACCAAAAGTAAGATTAAAAAACATGAGGTTCTCCTTTAGCTACCTCATTTTCCTCTGCTCCAAGGAGACCTAAACTATTTTCATAGTCCATAAGCCTATTAACAAAATCCTCTTAAATATTCTCTCTTTCTTCTACATTTAGGAACCATCTCCATTCAATTTTTTTTTTTTTATGTTCAGCCTCTAGCGTGTCTTATTCCTTTTCGATCATGCTCAAAAAATGCATAAATCTCTGTCCTCACATGAGCTCCTCTTATTTCCAAATTTTCTCCTCGTTGCTAAATTTGTATAACTTCTGTTGAGATATTCCTTCAGCTAGGTTTCTTTCTTTGGCCAACACATTCTTCACTATCCACATTCTACAAATTATCGCACTTCTCTTTTCCTAATTTCCCCAAATTTATTATTCCTTCAAAAATAAGTATATACTATCCACATTCTACAAATTATGGCACTTCTCTTTCTTTCCTTAATTTCCATTAAAAAAAAACTAAAAATATATTGATAAAAAGAAAACAAATCAAATCAATTAGGCCTCTCCATTTCATCTTGCAATTTTGAAAAATTTCAACCGGATTTGTTCATAACTTCTTCTTGTCATGGGAGTTCCTTGACACTCTTCATCTTCAATCATATGTTGTCTCCCACCAACATGGTTATGTCCTTGTAGAAATTTCACCTTTTCTGGTATTCCGCCTGCAAATATACATTTAAAAAAATAATTAAAACCATAATCATGAGACTCTTTAGTCTTAGTTGGACTATCTCAAATAGCAAATAAAATATAAGTACATCAATATTTTTTCTAAAATAATAATTTACTTCGATTTTATTTGTAATTTTTTTTTTTTTAAATACATGTCTAATTTATAGTTTGAGTAATGGTACTTTAGGAATATCTAAGTTGTCAAAACCATTTGGTGAGTCATTTTTTAGAAAGAATTTTGAATTTGTAGTAACACCTTGTCACCATATACTTTAAACCCTTTAAGACTAAAAAATTAATTTTTTTATTAATATTATAATTATAAAATTAAAATAAATTATATAGTAATATTTATAGAAGAAGTGTATAATGCAATTTTTTTGGAGAGGATTGGATGTTTCCAGGAATGATGGTCATGCCATAGCATGACAAATTATGGTTTATCGTGAATTTTGGGAAGCTACATTTTCCTAGCTCTTCCCCACCCGTTTACATACATGGTGTCGCTCTTGAGGTCTAACAATGAACCTCACCTGCCTCACTTTTACTATTTGATCGATACAACTCAATTAAAGCATGGAAAAATATGGGAATGACTCAATTAAAACATTGACAGATACTTTCCAGATGTTGCACGCAAATCTATTTTGAATTTCAAATTTCAGTTTTGAGTGCCCCTCTATTTCAAATTTGAAATTTTAGTTTTACACCACCCAAAACACTACATGAATTTCCATGGCCGAGAGGTTGGATTCCTAGTGTATTTCTTCGATGGCTACTTGGTAACCAGTTGCTTCTTTGTTTTTGATGCAAGAAGTTTTCTTAAGTTTTTTAATCCATGGATGCAACTGTCAGATGCTTCATAATTTCATGTTGCATGTGGAAAACAATGACACTTTCCCTCGGGTAACGTCAGTCTCTCCTTTTCATCGACCTTTCTTTCATGTTTGGAAATAATGAAATTTTGAAACTTAGCACCCTCTTCAATCAATTTTTTCCTCTCGGCCTATCAATTAGTACCGGAACTATAATACTAATTTCTCTAACTAAAATTATGTTTCCTTGCTGCTGAAACAAGATGTCACTATTAGAAATGAAATTGTGGAAGGAGGAACCATGGAAAGTGAATGATGTCTTCAATGTGCGGGAAAAACATAGCCATAGGAAAATCATTTTTTTGGATCTCCAAGATTTCTTCAATGGCTACCACTTCAGAATGGGGAAGCAGCTGAGCAGAGAGGAAATGGAGGGAATGATATTTTTTGTTGATTTAGACAACAACTCAGTGGTATTATCAGTGGTATTTTGAGTTTTAGTCGATGTGGGAATTGTATCCATTTGAGGATTGTATCCTTAATTCCTTTATGTGAGGATTGGATCAATTTTCAAGGATAAAGCTATGATATTCACTTCCAGGAAGATTTAATGCTTGCAATTTGGGATATGACTTCTCGATATGAGCAAGATACGATAAATATGGGAAGCCATGACTCTTTTGATCATGTCTGGTTGTTATCTAGTTTGAATTCTCTTGTGCGGAACCAATCCCTCATGGTGATCTAAGAATCGTGAAGCTCCTGAGGATTTCGATCGCTATAAGAGAGAATTAAGGAAGCTCATTAAAAATATGATAGGAATGTAGGAACTCTTGGGAAGGGGGCTATAATTTATGGCGGAGGAATGGGATTGTTGTGCAAATATGGTAGATCATAAACTTTATTAGATGTATAATAATATCGAAGGAAGGCTCATCTCTATGCAGATATAAATTCTTCTTCTAAAGGCTAGACAACAAGAATCATCATGGAGCTCAGATGAAGAATAAAAACAGGGTTCCTTAGAACCAATATTTTCATTACACGACATGGATATTGTACGAGCAGAGGGAGAGGATGGAGAAGCTCGTGGTGAGAAGGTGCCACCTGAAAATTTTGTACAATGTTTGAT
The DNA here is from genome assembly GCA_034641835.2 of Pinus albicaulis. Taxonomy (NCBI): domain Eukaryota; kingdom Viridiplantae; phylum Streptophyta; class Pinopsida; order Pinales; family Pinaceae; genus Pinus; species Pinus albicaulis. The sequence goes on from CM076582.1 coordinate 1,271,299,862, forward strand.
AATAGATTGGAAGTTTGGCTTACCATCCAAAAATTCCCTTTCATACATGACAACCATGCTTAATTGTACATAAAGTGTCCCAAGAGAGAGGATTTAAAATAGTGGTGCCTAGTATAAAATATTAAAACGACTTGTATATATATAATCCTATTCTAATTTTTTCTATCCAATGGGACTTTTACTTCCTTATGTTATTTTTGGGTAAGGTGAGACCTTACAACGAGATTATTGGTTTCCATTGAACTCTTACTTCGGTGATGCAAGGCCAATTATGAGCCTCCTTAAAACCCCACAATCCCAAGACTGTCTTCAAACGATGATTCCTTCATGCCTATTAACAATATCCTCTCATGAGATAATGATCCGTTTTATATAAAAAGTAGGATGATTTGAAGCATGTGGCTCAACCCTTTTAAAAATAATCACAGTCAAGATATTTTCCAAATAGCCTAGGAGTAAATACCTCTCTCTCTCTCTCTCTCTCTCTCTCTCTCTCTCTCTTTCTGTGTGTGTGTGTGTGTGTGTGTGTGTGTGTGTGTGTGTGTATGCCTTAATATTCCTAGCTACTCTGCCCATCAATGCTTTAGGCCCACTCTTTAAAGATCCTGACACAATGTAGAGGGCCTTCACAAAATGTCCGTGAGGATAAAAGTGTCAAGCAAGACCCACATCTGAATGCTCCTCTTTTTAATGACTCCAACACAGTATAGTTACCCCGCTTGATGTGAAAAACCTTTATGGAAACTGCCAGGGTAGAACCTTTGGGTGGGACCCATAATTCCATGTGAGCTCGATCCTTATTATTCATTGGTTCATACACCAGGTTAGTGCTTAGTCACCCCACTTATTCCTTCGCCATTATTCTCTCATGCTTCAAGATGAAACATCCAGGCCCACGCATTCAAGAACTCATGTTTTTTCGTTCTGAAATAAATCATCTAGTTGTCTTTTCTCATTTTTTCTATTGGTGTTCTCAATCTCGTCTCCTGATACTATCAATTAACAGACATCTTAAAAGAGAAAAAAATTACTAAGTGTTGTTTATCGCTTATATATTCGATTCTTGCTTTCTCTTCATCCCTCGTGACTCTCAACTCATTCCAATATATCCCTCTGCACTCTTAAGGTGCCTCTTCTTTACTAACGCCCCACACCTCTCTTCAGTATGCCTCTCTTCTCCTATAGACATGGATTTGTAATGTCAACTCTATGATCTGACTCTTAAATCTTGGCTCTACACTTTCACTCCTTCGTTGCACACTCTGATTCCCTAAAACCAACTATATATATATATATAGTTTACCAAGTCAACGAGATTCTAAAGCGAGAATGTCCCACTAAACCATCTATGCTACTAGAGTTGCCTTCCTCACATGAAGAATAAGAACATAAGATATTAGAGGAAGAAATAAAGAGACAATAAAAAGAAGAAGAAAGACGGAGAATGAAAGAAAGCAGAAGAAGAACAAGAATAAAACTAGCTACTGGAAGAAGAGACCAAGAAATTGTCGGAAAATGAACTTTCTCAAGAAATTTAATATCTGATAGTAATCCAAGATATGGAGGTAGAAAAAGAGCAGTAAAACAAAGATGTTGATCTCACACCTTCCACATAGCAAATGAATACTGAGACTCCCCCTCACCCTACAACAAAGAAAGCTCCAAGTGAAGAAGAGGAAATTTTTCCTCTTGATGATGCTTCGGTCATGGATACATACAATATAAATTATGCTGAGCTTCAAAAGAATATTGTACAAGCGAGAAAGAAACATTTCCTAGATGATATCACATCTTCTGCATTTTCATAAATTGGGTGATTGTGACAGACATAGGGAGAAATCTAGAAGCCATTTTTGCATCCAACTTGGCCTTCGCAGGTGCTTCCAAGTCAAACATAGAGTATCTCATGTTCGAGAATAAAGAAATGGAAAATAAATTATATGCTGCAAGGAAATAAGTTGAACAACTTCGAGCAGAGGTATAGAAAGAAAATCCCGCATAGGTCTATCTTGAAGAACTTAAGGCAACCATACTTGGAGAATTATCGACATTAGGGGGGACTATGAGAAGCCTCTATGAGGCGCTTCTCACAATGCATAAATAATTTGTCCGCTTGCACGACATGTAGCAGGAGTGAAAAGATAATGCTAAAGCCCTCAAGGTTGTTCATACAACCATAAATATCATGCATGAGTGGTCAATGTAGTACAAAGAGGCATGTTCAGAGTTGGTGAAGAATAAAAGACAACATATTGAGTTGGAGAAAGCATAAGTGCAGATTATCACCCAAAGTAATAAATATGTGGGCTCATTCATCACCAACGTTTAGGCCTCATATGCACAGTTATAAAACAACATGGATTTAATGGTGAAGTCACATAAGATACCTTTATTTGGCTCAATCATCGAAGCCAAATGCAGGAATTAGATCAAATATGAGGTAAATACTTGGACCAACTAAGACATGTTGTTATCAAGGGAGATACTGAGGTGAAAAAACATCATATGCAGAGGTATATTGGTGGCTATATCTAAATGAATACCATTTTGCTCCTGCTGAAGAAGTAAACTCAAATTGGTTCTAAGGTACTTTTCCCATGTGCTTGTGCCCACATACATCTGTATTCAGTCCCTGCGTTCACCTTCGCTTCTTTTCCATTCTTGTTCTTACTTCTTATATTATGTTACCATGGATTCATGGCTTGCAATTTTCTCCATTATTCTAGTCTCCTTGATAATGGTTTCAACAAAAGACGTGAATCCCCAGCACAATGACACTAACATCGTTGAATTTATCAAGTTGTCGTGCAAGGTGTGTTGAGATTCAACAATGTGATGAGCTTGGTGAAAAGAGTCACCTTCACTAAGTGGGCCCGCAAGCTATTTTTGGTGCAAGTCTATTTTTAGACTATGTCCATTTTTAGACATGTCGATCATATTTTAGAAGTTGCAGGATGCTATTTGTGGATGGTTGATCAAGTTGGAAAAATAGATGAAATTATATTTTTATAATATTGGGAGAAGTCTATTTATAGATCGTCAATCTAAAAATAGATGCATGTCGATTATTATTAGCTCTTAATAATAATCAGACTCTAAAAAACAACTTATTCTCTTGGAGCACTTCAGTTCAGTGCACAGATGTGGCACAGCAGTTTACAGAAGGAATTACGTTATTCCTGAGAGTTTGTTGGAGCTATTACATGGAGGACTCAGTTAGAAATCAAGTGGCAGAGTTATGACACAGTTGGAAGAAGTAGCTATGTAGTTGTATTTAATTTAACACAATTAGACTCAGTTGAGCTAGTTGTATCTAGTCTAACTGATTGATACACTAGAGAGAGTGGAGTGAATTAATTCACAAATAATAACTCATTAATAAACTGAACAATACATTAGTTAACTATAGTGCATGGAAGTTTTAGTGGAGACCAGTGGAGAGATAGGTGAGAGGGCAAGATAGACTATCTGTTGGGACTACGAGTGATGCATTGATTGCATCCAACACACAGTGGATATGCCAATGAGGATTGTGCATTCAATCCAAGAGTAATTCGAATTCATTAAGAGCTATTATTTAGTAGAGATTGTGCAGTGGAGGCAGGCTCGAAGGTGGCATAGATCGGTGCATGGATTTTCAATATTGGGCCTGATTAGTGTATGACAATTGTGCTGTATTGAGAGCTTGTGATAAGATTTGTATGTCTGTATGAGATTTTCATATGATCTCCATGTTACATAAAATATATTTGGGGTTTTCAGCTTCAGGCTTTCCTAGTTAAAAACTGTGTTATGTGAGATTGATAATTTTTGTTTATGCTTCAAATGTGTGTGAAATTAATTTTTCCGCAAAATATTAACAAGTGGAATAGATTCAGTATCTTGCATAAAGTTAAATAGTGTGAGATCGGGTGGATCTTGGACATATGCGTGCTTAGTGCATATAATTTCTACAAGGTGACCTGGTATTTGTAGCTTTGCGTTACATCGATTTCTTCGTACACGGGATATGTGAAACCCACGCTGAGTGACTTGGTGAAGGTGACCATGAATGTGAGCTTCGTTAATGCCTGAATGGTTTATGTTTGTGCAGGCGACTTGGAAAATAAAAGCACCATGATGATGTGCAAAACAAAAATAGTGGCACTGTATGATTGTATTCAGAATTTCGATGACACCATTGAGGAGATTCAGAAATATGTAATGGATATGGAGCAATTGAAGTGCAGTAACTTCAACCATCAAATGAATGAATTGTAGACATTTATGAGTACCACTCTCATTGACCAAGATTCCTACCTCAATGGATTTTAGGATGTGAAGGCAGCAGGGAATATTAGTGCGACAGTGAAGGTCTACATGCAGAATGAGTCAAAGTTTATTAGTAACGCTCTAGCTCTTCTTAACAGGTTCTCTCTTAATGCATTCGCTAATACCGGAGTTGATAATGCTATTAATGTGTGAATTCCAAAAGTTGAATTTTAAATCGAACTGTAAGAAGGCAGAAAACAAGAAAAGATAGAGAGAGGACCAACTGTGGACGATATTGGTAACTTAATTTTTGTTGGAGGACATCGTGAAAATTTCCATGTAGGAGGTGAAGTGCAACACCTTGATGGAAAAAGGTTACTGCTAGCCTGGTAGCTGTGGAGCTCAAATGTTTGGAAAGCTGGGAGCATGATTGTGGAGCCTGAGACTTGTGTGAAGAGACGAACTTCTACCATAGACGATGGGAAGTCATCCTAGCACATGTTCATTGTAGGAGATGGACATCTTACAGTCATAGGTGGCATCCCTTCATTCCCTATGTTGGTGTTCATCGTCGCATCGAAGAAAGAACACAGTGGGTTGAAGCCCCTGAGTACCTGGGGAGTAACAGTGGGTAGATTGAGAGTTGTTCACAGGTGGAGCTATGAACAACTCGACAGGAGTCACTATGTGTTGCGGCCTTGATGGACGAAGGGAAAACTAGAGAGAACATTGGATTGCCGAGGTTCAATGGACAGATGGACTTGTAGCATTGGTAGAGGTAGGAGTTGCAGATCGGGAGTTGAAAGACCGGAAAGGTACAGGCTATGAATAAGAGGGTTGAGATATTTCGCTAGAGACACATGCTTATATTATCTTGTTTTGTATCTAGTAATAGTGGATATATGAGGGTCATTATCCCTGGAATAGGAGCCCTATATTTTTGTATTATATGTTGTTAATATAAAAAATTTGGGTTGAAAAATTAAAAAAGTTATCTATATTTTTTGCATGTGTGATTTACTGTTGTTTATATTCTGTTGTGCAGAGTGGTTCTTGTTGAGACTGTTGGTTTGGTTGGGTCAAAAATTTCAAGACTCTAACTTAGACCTAAGGTCATGGAAAATAAACAGAACCCTAGCCACCTCAACCCACTAGATCATGCCTCCTCATCAATGGGGCTAAGGATCCCCTTCCATTTCCATGAATGGATCGTTTCCTTCTATAGGTGTTCATTTTTGCACATGGTGTTTGTTGTTACACTGCCAAGCTCATCTCTATCCATGAGATTCACTTGGGTTATTGTTATCCAACCTTCAAGTTGTCACTAATTATGCCTTGTTTTTGGCTGCAGGTTCATTGGTGCTTTGTGGGGTCAACATTAGTCTTGTTTGGGATTTGTGGGCTATTTTTATTGTGTGGGGTTTATGCTTATTTTCATCTTATTTTACGTGGGTGTTGGTATAGGGGTTCCTTTTTAGGTCTTCTCTGAGCCCCTTGGCTCCATTTCTTGTTTCCATTATGGGTGTGATGGTGTGGCTATTCAAGCCAATATGTTCCTTTTTCATGGGCCTTTCACCCCTTATTCATTCATATTTTCTGTTGGGGTTTGCACACCTATGTTATGCTTGGCTTCCGTTTGTTGAGCTTTATCTGGTGCTCCCCTCAAGGTTCCTTGACAGGCCTGCATACCTTGTTTCTAGTTCTTTTTTATATTTTTTGTGGCCTAGGTCTTATTTTCCCTAGGTTTTTCATATTTTTTTTTAATGTAAAACATCATTCTGGTCTTAATAAGGGAATTATTTCTAGAATGTGCTTACCCGTATAAAAAATATAATTTTTCTCTTCTTTAATGAAAAACATTACACACTATTTTTTATATGGGGAAAAAACGACAATTTCATTTACTTTAAAATTATAACATTAATAGGGATGACATGAGCAAGAGGGTAATCCATTTTTCCAGAGAAAAAAAAGAATATAACTTTTCTTGGGGCTTAGGATTGGAACTAGTAATCAAGCTTAGTTCTGAGTGTTTTGTGCTTTGGAAAGATCTCCACATTTTTTAAGGGAAAAAGGAATACAAAATTTGAGGATCCTCGGACACTCAATGTTAGTAATAATACAAATATGTAAGTCGATAACAAGAAGCTCATCCTTTATCCCCTAATTCTCCATCAAATTACTCTGCTAGCATCAAAACTTGAGGAAGTCATGCTCCACCACATCCTCTGAACTCACAAAGATAAGGAAGATATCCTAGGAAATCGATGTTCCCAACTAGAAGAAGGTGTTATTGAGCTCCAGGATGGAGCCAGGTTAATTGTGCCAATCTGTAATCAATTATAATAAATGAAATGTTTTGGTAGATTTATTAAATTAAACTCTTTGTTAGTTGAATTAAGGAGAATAAACACAAGCTGCTTGTTGGAACCATATCACCATAGGATGGATGATGAATGAGGACAAATGTGAGTTTGGTCTATCCAAAACATGTTTCATAACATGCATGGTGACATCCACACTTTAAGTATTAGTGAAGAATGGGGAGTTATTTTAAATACTCAGTGGTTTTCTCGGTTGAAATCGATGTGGGAATTGCATTCATTCGAGAAGTGCCTCATTAGTGCCTTTATACGATCCCCTCACATGAGGACTCAATAATTGGTCGGGGACAACTCTATGATGCTTGACTTGTAAGAGGATTTAGTGCTTGCAATTTTGGAGATTCCTTCTCGATATGAGCAAGATTTATTAAATAAGGGACGTCATGACACTTTTGAGCATGTCGGGTTTTTATTTTGTTTGAATTCTCTTTTAAGGAATTTTTCCTTGATGGTGATGGAGAATTGTGAAGCTCGAATTTCGATCGCTACAAGAGAGCAGTAGGGAAGCCATTTAAAAATATGATAGGAATGTATGAATTGTCAGGAAGGAGACTGGATTTTATGGTGAAGGAGTGGGATTATCATGCAAATATGGTAGATCATAAACTTGATTAGATGATATGAAGAACTCTAATATCGAAGAAAGTATCATCTGTATGGAGACATGGATTATGCTTGTAAAGACTAGACAAAAAGAGTCGACATGGATCTCAAAGGATGAAAGAAAACATGGTTACCTGGAACCAACATCGTAATTGTAGGACATGGATGTTGTAGGAGTGGACAGAGATGATGTAGAAGCTCATTGAGAGTAGGTGCCACCTGAGAAAAAGTCAAATCCTAGCCCCTCTTTGAAAAATTAGACAATAATATGGTATTTTTTTGCAGATATGAACAATTTTTGTGAAATTCTGTAGAATATATAGATATTTTCAATGTAATATTGTAAAAGAGGAGTTTGTGACACTATGAAAAATAAGCTTTGGTTGTATTGGAATTTTGAAGTTGTTGATGTAAGAGATGAATGGAAATGAAGATGGCCATGAAAACTAGTCTTTTAAATATAATATAATAGCCACTTTGTTTAAAAAAATAAAAATACTAACTTTAATAAAAAAATCTACCAAATCTTATAATTATATTTAAATTATAAAATAGCAAAATCTTGGCTAGAGAGTTCCTCTTGATGCAACTAGCCTAGATCCATTTTAGAACCATTTTCACTCTAAACTAAGTTTACATCTCAAGAGAGTGAATCTCTTTCAGCCCTTGGTAGATCCAGAGTTAAGATGCATCTAGGATGGTTTAATTTCCCCACTGACATATGTCATATTCCACATGAATACCATGGGTAAATACCATGTGCCAATAACATGAGGCAATACCATGGGCGAATACCATGTGCCAATAGTATGAGGCAATACCATGGGCCAATACCATGTGCCAATACTATGAGGCGTTAATACTTCTACTTATAACATAAATAGTGGTGGGAAGTGGTAAGTATATTTATTTACATCTTGTTACAATCAATTTTTTATACAAATACTTGCTGCAATAACAATAAGTACAAAATAATTCTTGAACTAATCGTATTCTACATAAATAATTCTAAATATTGATAAAGAATAATAAAATTCAATCCATATTGTTAAACAAATTGCAAAATATTTAGTTCAAAACAAGGTAATACATCAAATGAGTAATGCCATGACTATTACAAGTATAATTAGCTCAACAATTTATGAATAAATTAGAGCTATAAATATTTCAAAAAAAAAAATCAAGTTTGCTAAATCAAAATATACAACCAAAAATCCATTTAAAACAACTAAAAGTAAAATAAAATATATCCAAAACATTTGGCCAAATTCCGACCAGGAACTCCAAACCTAGCATATTTACCGAACGCCTATTGTAAAATAAAAACAACATTGAAATGAATTTTTGTTCTACATTTTCATGCTCCTCCGATATTTACGATGGCCTCATTAGATCTCACTATTTATTCTCAAACCAATTCTTGGGAATGAAAAGTGTGAACAAATGAGATAGACCGCGAAAGTCGGTCATCCAGCTAGACACTGAACTCGAATGGTTAATTGACAATATCCAGAGGCGCGAACTGGAATGGTTCATTTCTTGCTACATTTTGTATTTTGTAGGTATAGAGGACTTCGGAGAAAGTGGATAAGGTCACTTCAAGACAGTGTGGAGAGCCCAGATTGGGGGCCGAGTTGTTGTAGGAGAGTGTGGATTACGTGCAGGATTGTTTTGTGGTCAAAAAAGGTTCGTTGAGGGTTGTTTCCAAGGGTCAGATTGTAGGGCTTGTAGGCTAAGGAGCCAAGCATCAAAACATGGTTGTTTAAGGGTTGTGTACGTCGTATTTAAGGTAGTCTGAGACCCACAAATTTCTATTGTGCTAGGATGCAGGACATAGCTAGCATCTAAGGATGTTTCAAGGCCCGCATTGAAATTAAAAAATCCTCCTTTAGTCAACATGGATGTGGAGGGGCCTATCCTTGGAGGACTGAAACCATTAAAGGCTTCTTTTTTGAAAACGTGGAAGGTTAAGGGTTGAAGTTTGCGCTCTAAGTAGAGTTGCAGGAGCAACAAGCAAGCGTTGAGGAAAATAAGGTTTTGTGGAGGATTGTTGGGTCAAGGGTTGACTGTGATTGGATCATGAATTGCTTCCTATTGGTTCCATGTGGATGATCTTCCAAGGAAGATAAGGATCTTCCTAGGAGCAGAACCAACAGTGTAGTATTGGGTCAAAGTGTTGACTATTATGTGAATTAGTTTGATTGGCAGCTTGAGGAGGCCTTAGGAGTTGGTTGAAGGAGCCTACGTGGATTGTTGGAAGTCTCACTAAATAGCAAGGTGACATCAGGCACATCATATCGGAAGGAAAGGGGAAAAAAAGAAGGCGTGTTGCAGATGGATCGATGTATGACAAATTTATGGTGTCCAAGGTGAGGACATATTTATGTGCCCATATTTTTACAATAGCTCCTCTATTGTAGAAGAAAAGAGCAGATTGGTGGAGTCTGTGGGTAGCCATGTGAAAGGGTCTCCCAAGTGTGGGGATTCCCTATCTAGGATAATATGCTATAGTGTGGAATTGGTCTCTCATGGATTTTTGGACGGTAGCATGAGAGAGGACAAAGTGTGGACAAGATTAAGTTGTTATCGTCTACTGGAGGAAAATGTGATAGTGGCCATGTAGGAGCTGAAGTGCAACATCTTGATGGAAAAAGGTGACTACTAGCCTCGCAGTTGTGAAACTCAAGGTTTTGGCCAACCAACAACAAGATTGTGGAGCTTGAGACTTGTGTATGGAGAAGGACTTCTACCGCATATGATGGGTGGTCCTCCTAGCCTGTGTTCATTGTAGGAGATGGACATCTTACAGTCATAGGTGGAAGTCCTCCATGTCCTATGCTGGTCTTAATCTTTGCAGCAGAGGAATACCATAGTGGGTTGAAGTCCCCGAGTAGCTGAGAAGAAGTAGTGGGAAGATTAAGAGTTTTTCACAAGTGGAGATATGAACAACACGATAAGAGGCTTGATGGGTTTTGTCCTTGATGGAAGAAGGGAAAAATAGAGAGAAGATTTGATCGCCAAGGTTCAGTGGCTAGACGGACTTGGAGCATTGATAGAGGTAGGAGTTGCAGATCAGGAGCCGAAGGACTGGGCAGGTAAAGGGTATGACTGAGAGGGCTAAGAGATTGCACTACAACTAGATGGTCAGAGTATATTTTTTGTATTTGATACTAGTGGATGTATGAGGGTGATTATCCCTAGTATGGGAGCCATAGAATATTACTGTATATGTTGTTAATATAACGAAGTTGGGTTGAAAACTTAAAAAGTTGTCTATATTCTATGCATGTGTCATTTATTGTTTTTTATATTCCGGTGTGCAAAGTAGTTATGGTTGAGACTCTTGGATTGGTAGCATCAGTGATATTAAGACTCTCACCTAGACCCAAGGTCGTGGAAAATCAACATGCTATTAGAGGGTGTCTGAAATACTTTTAAAGTGAGGGAATAAGAATGTGCACAACGAAGCATCTCGGAGGGAGTTTTTGGTGTCTAGATCGTGGAGTTGAGGGTTCAGCTAAAGACATGAAGATGTGGTCTTAATAGGTTACATGCTGAGGTGGGTTGGGAGTTTTGGTGGATTTGTAGTGATTCTGGTGAACAACATTTTTTTTTAGGGAATATTGATGATCATGGACTTCCATTGATTTGTCATGGATGGTTGGGACAGCTCAAGGTTTTCTTTCACATGGATGAGATCAAGTTGATCGAGATGGCTTCATTTGATGGACTATATGTTGGGATCATGATTTTCATTGGAACAAAACCTGTAGGCATTAGTATCCGCTACAATCGCCAGAGTTAGGATCCACGAGAGGTGGTTAGTCCATGTTGCGAAACACACGGGGAGTGTTGAACCCAATTTCCAACAATCTCCCCCCAACATGAGCCAAGTGAATTTTGAACTCGAGACCTGTTGCTCTGATACCACTTGTTGGGATCATGATTGTCGTTAGACCAAAACTCGTAGGCATTAGTCTCCACTACAATCGCCAGAGTTAGGATCCATGAGAGGTGGTTAGTCCATGTCATGAAACACATGGAGAGTGTTGAACCCAATTTCCAACACTATATATTGGTAGGCTAGACTCTTCATCAAATCGTGGCATTTCATATCTGAGATTGGTGGGATTTTCACTAGTTGTATTTGATCTAGGAAGATGAGTGCTTGAAGGAATAAGCCTTTGGAGATCATGTAGGCTCAAAGGGAGTCTAACCTTAGAGGGGGCATACCTATGGAGGTTTGGGATCTTCAGGTTTAGATGTGATGAGGCAGAGTCACTACCGAGATTGTCAGATTAATTTACAAGGTATGTTGTAGTGATGGATGGCAGATGGGTTACTGTCATCGTCAGAGATGATGATGGTTACTTCCTAGCCTTGGAAGTACCTCCCTCGCTTAGAGGGAGTGTTGATTTTTGTGTAGCTTGGGAGGTATTCCAAGCCCTAGTGATCAAGGTTTAGAGATCAAATGGTCACAAATGGTCTTGTGGGCCTGAGATCCAAGCTTGGGGGTTTTGTACCCATTGTGATTTAGGTTGAAACCATGATGGATTTATGACATGTGATGGATGGGGATGATAGTTCTCGGCAAGACAATTTTAACTCAATAATAATCATCTGATTCCGAGTTTTCGTTAGAGAGAAATGAATTTTTGAAGTTGACTAATTAATTATTGGTTGTCAAGTCATGCAGGCTTGATGTAAACGATTGCAATAGAAGGGTGAGTTGGATGAGCAGCAAGAAAGCATGGAGGAAAAAAATGTTTTATGGAGTAGTGTTGGGTCAAAGGTTGATAGTGATTGGATCATGCCTTGTAGCCTATTGGTACCATGTGGATGATCATCCGAGGAGGAGAAGGATCTTCCTAGGAGCAGAATCAACAATGTAGTATTGGGTTAAGTTTTTGACTATTTCATGGATCAGTTTGATGGGAAACTTCATGAGGCCTTAGTACTTTGTTGGAGGAGCTGACATGATTTTTGGTAGGCCTACCAAGCATCCAAGGGGAGAGCAGGCACATCAAATCATAAGGAAAGATGTCATCAACAAGGTGTGTTGTATATGGACCCATGTATGTTGGATTGATGGTGCCCTAGGAAAGGACATATTAATGTGCACAATTTTGTGCAATAGCTCCAGGTCTATTATAGAAGTAAATTGAATATATGTGGAGTCTATTGGAAGCCATGTGTAAGGCTATCCCAGGTGTGGAGATGCCCTAACTAGGATCAGATGCTATAGTGTGGACTTGGTCTCTCATGGATTGTTGGACGGCAGCATGAGAGAGGATAAAGTGTGGACGATATTGGTAACTTATGTTTTGTTGGAGGACATCGTGATAATTTACATACGAGAGGAGAAGTACGACACCTTGATGGAAAAAGGTGACTGTTATCATAGCAGTTGTGGAGCTAAAGGGGTTGGAAAACTGGGAACATGATTGTGGAGCCCGAGACTTGTGTGTGGAGAAGGACTTCTACCATAGATGATGGGCAGTCCTCCTAGCCCATGTTCATTGTAGGAGATGGAAATCATAGGTCACATCCCTTCATTCCTCATGTTGGTGTTCATTGTTGCAGCGAAGGAAGAACATAGTGGGTTGAAGTCCCTGAGTCACTAAGGAGAAGTAGTTGGTATATTGAGAAATGTTCTCGAGGTGTTGTGCCCTTGATGAACGACGGGAAAACTAGAGAGAAGATTGGATCATTGAGATTCAATGGACATATGGACTTGTAACATTGATAGAGGTAGGAGCTGCAGATTGGGAGCTGAAGGACCGGAAAGGTATAGGGTATGAACAAGAGGGCTGAGATATTGCACTACAACGACATGCTTAGAGTGTCTTGTTTTGTCTCTAGTACTAGTGGATATATGAGGGTCGTTATCCCTAGAATGAGAGCCCTATACTATTGTATAATATGTTGTTAATATAACAAAGTTGGGTTGAAATATGAAAAGGTTGTCTATATTCTGTGCATGTGTGATTTACTGATGGTTATGTTCCGTTGTGTAGAGTGGTTCTCCTTGAGACTCTTGTTTTGGTGGCGTCAATGATTTTAAGACTCTAACATAGACCCAAGGTCATGGAAAATAAACATAACCCTAGCCGCCTCAACCCATTAGTTCATGCCTCCTCATTGATGCGGCTAAGGATCCTCTTCCATTTCCATGAATGGATTGTTTCCTTCTATAAGTGTTCATTTTTACAAAGTGTATTTGTTGTTACACCACCAAGTTCATCTCTGTGCATGGGAATCTCTTGGGTTGTTGTTATCCAACCTTCAAGTTGTCACTAACTATGCATTTTTTTTTGCTACAGGTTCATTGGTTCTATGTGGGGTCAACTTTAGTCTCATTTTCGATTTGTGGCCTATTTTTTTTTGTGGGGTTTATTCTTATTGTCGTCATATTGTATGTGAGTGTTGGTATAGTGATTTATTTTTAGGTCTTCTCTGAGCCCTTTGGCTCTATTTATTGTTTCCATTCTGGGTGTGATGGTGTGGGTATTCAAGGCAATATGGTCCTTTTTCATGGGCCTTTCACCCATTCTTCATTCATATTTTCTGTTGGGGTTTTCAAACCCAATTTGTAATGTTTGGCTGCCCTTTTCTGAGCTTTATCTGGTGCTCCCCTCAAGGTTCCTCGATAGGCCTGCGTACCTTGTTTATAGTCATTTTTTATATTATTTGTGGCCTAGGTCTTATTCTCCCTAGGGTTTTCATATTTTTTTTGAATGTAAAGCATCATTCTCGGTCTTAATAAGGGAATTATCTCTGGAATGTGCTTACCCATATAGAAAATGCATTTTTTTCTTCCTTAATGAAAAAAGTGATAATTTTATTTACTTTAAAATTATAACATTGATAGGGATGACATGAGAAAGAGGGTAATCCATTTTCTCGAAGAAAGAAAATAATATAACTCTTCTTGCAGCTTAGGATTGGAAACTAGTAATCAAGCTAAGTTATGAGTGCTTTGGAAATATCTCCACCTTTTTAAGGGACAAAGGAATAAAAAATTTGAGGATCTTGGGACACTCAATGTTAGTAATAATATAAATATATAATTCAATAACAAGAAGCTCGTCATTTCTCCCCTAATTTTCCATCAAATTAATTTGTTGGCGTCAAAACTTAAAGAAGTCACTCTCCACCACATCCTCTGAACTCCCAAAGAGAAGGAATATATCCTAGAAAATTGGTGTTCCAAACTAGAAGAAGGTGTTATTGAGTTGTACGATGGATCAAGGCTAATCGTCCCATTCTTGTAATCAACTATAATAAATGAAACATTTTGGTAGATTTATTAAATTAAACTCTTTGTTAGTCAAATTAATGAGAATAAACACAAGCTCCTAGTTGGAATGATCTCACCATAGGATGGATGATGAAAGAGGACAGATCTGAGTCCAGACTATCCAAAACATATTTCATAACATGCATGGTGACATCCAAAATTTAAGTATTAGTGAAGAAGGGGGAGTTGATTTAAATACTCAGTGGTCTTCTCGGTTTCAATCGATGTGGGAATTGTAGTCATTCGAGGAGTGTCTCATTAATGCCTTTATGCGATCCCCTTTAATGAGGACTCGATAATTAGTCAGGGATAGTTATATGATGCTTGACTTATAAGAGAATTTAGTGCTTGAAATTTTGGAGATTTCTTCTTGATATGAGAAAGATCTATTAAATAAGGAAAGTCATAACACTTTTGAGCATGTTTGTTTTTTATTTGGTTTGAATTCTATTTTAATGAATTTTTCCTTGATGGTGATGGAGAATCATGAAGCTCTTAGGGATTTAGATCGCTAGAAGAGAGCATTAGGCAAGCTATTTATAAGTATGATATGAATGTATGAACTGTTGGGAAGGAGACTAGATTTTATGGTGGAGCGGGATTGTCGTGCAAATATGGTAGATCATACACTTGATTAGATGCACTCTCATATCGAAGAAACTATCATCTATATGGAGACATGGATTCTGTTTCTAAAGACTAGACAACGAGAGTCGACATGGATCTCAGAGGATGAAAGAAGCATGGTTACCTAGAACCAATATCATCATTGTAGGACGTGGATGTTGTAGGAGTGGAGGGAGATGATGTAGAAGCTCATGGAGAGTAGGTTCCACCTAAGAAAAAGTCAAACCTTGGCCCCTCTTTGGAAAATTAGACAATAATATGGCATGTCTTGTAGATATGAACAACTTATAGAAATTTTCAATGTAATATTGTAAAAGAGGAAGCGTGGGACACTAGGAAAAATAAGCTTTGGTTGTATTGGAATTTTGAAGTTTTTGATGTAAGAGATGAGTGTAAATGGAGATGGCCATGAAAACTAATCTTTTAAATATAATATAATAGCCACTTTGTTTAAAAAAAGATACTAACTTTAATAAAAAAAATCTAACAAAATTTATAATTATATTTTCGCTAACACCGGATCAGTTGATATTGGTATCAATGCGTGAAATATGCCAAAACGACCAACTAAATACTCTTAAAAATAAATAATATATTTACCCAACAATGTTTCCTAATATATATTTATATTTATAGTTTCGCTGCTAAGACACCCTTTACTAGTTTCTAGTTTCTGTTTCTTTAAATCGTTGATTGGGTTTGTACTACAATCATGGCAGTTATTTCAATGTGAAGAAAATTGTTTCATGCTCATGCTTAAGCTTTTGTTTCAAGGTGGGAATAATAACAATAATTTCACTAAGGGATATGCTTTTATTTTATGGTAGGAATACTAACAAAAATTTCATTAAGTGATATATTTATTTAAGTTTAGGTCTTGGTTAAATGGTGATGAGGTGGGTTGTTATAGCAGTCATCATAGAGTGATGTATATGGACATGTTGTTGAAAATGGAGTAAAAACAAAAAAAAAAAAAGTAAAAAGGAGAAAAATGAAAAGTACTACCAAACTTACAAAAAAAGAAGAAGGTTTAAACCCTATAGGAAAAAGGGTTTGACTGTTTCAGTGCTACTATCTCAAATAGAAATAGCATATAAATACATAAATTTTCTTTTTATAGTATTAGTGTACAATTTAATAACTTTAACATCCAATTTATAAGTTATGGAAAATGTTCATTAAGACAGTCACTACTCAAGGCACACTTCTAGAGGGCAGAACCAATATCTCCTCACCATTGAAAATTGGTAGCTCATGGTTGTTTCTCACAATCCCAGAATGACTTTAAAACTAGAGAGTCATTTTTGGAATGCATCTTAATCATGACTCTCCAAAAACGATAAATCATCTTACATAAATTGGTAATCAAGTGTAGTGGAAGGAAGTGAATATTATGGTATTTTTTTGTGAGTTTTTAAAGTTTGGGAGTTCGAGGGGGAGAAGTTCTTCTTAGATATGGTTGGGAGGAAAACTAGATGGTTCAAAATGAGTTGGTAATGGTATTGGAGCTTAAACATACTCTCATATTTTTGGAGTTATACATATATACGCTCTCACTTATGTTCATAAGTATTCTTGAAATTTTAGTTTATTATTTTAAAGTGCCATAGAAATTTCAATTTATTGGATATTGCAACCTCTGAATAATTATGAGATATTTTAGAGTTATTTCTTACCTAACCAAAAATGAATGGTAGTTATAGTTGAGAATCTACATGCACGGGATTAAAACAAGGATGTATTGCCAAAGTTTTAAAATTAAGTTTATAATTTAAAAATTTCCATAGCAACTTCACTCATACTTCCTTATTCATGCATGAGAATTTCTTCGAGCATATATTCATTTTATGCTTCAATTAATTTTTTCCCATCTTTATTCCCCATCAATCAAATTTGAGCAGGCGACGCCTCCTCGATGGATTCCTTGGGTTTCTGTAACCCTGTAATTGAAGTCGTTTGGGCTCCTCGCCTCTCTTACGGCTGCAATACTCGGCTCGCTGGGATCCATAGAATTAGCTCTCATTTTCACTGGTAATGGTGAATCCAGAAGGGGGTAGGCGCACCCCCCCGAAGGTTCATATAAAAATAGTCAAAATGCACCCCTTAATGCTCACACTATGCCCTTTGCACCTGTAGGTTCATCAGAAGACCTAACAATAGAAAAAAAGGAAAAAGTGGCAGAAGATGACAAAACGGAACAAAAGAAGGTCTCTTCCTCTACTTGTATTCTGATTGCTGCAGAACAACCCAAAATCTACCTTCTTGCCCACCGTATCAACGCCAGAATACAATACATGAAGGACCATGCCCTTATTGGAAAATTTATCAGCTTCTAGCTCACTCAGAAAATGTTCCAAGGGTGGATCGTCTCCAAATCGAAGCCTAAAGGGCATGTCATCCTTCATCTAGGACCAAAAGGATTCTTCAATGCCATATTAAACTGCATTGAGGACAGAACTCACATCATGGATGGTGGACCTTATTTCTTCAACTCCGCAGGCCTATTCCTAAGGGACTGGGTTGAAAGGTTCAGTCCAAACAAGGAGGACTTCAACTGGGCTTCTGTATGGATCCAAATGTATTCTCTTCCGTAATATTTATGGGATGAGGAATCCATAAAAAAAATCGACAACTACCATGAAGAATTTATCAAGATAGAAGAAAAAACCAAGCTCAACTGACACATTTCTTATGCCAGAATCTGCATCTATATGCACCTAGCCAAAGCTCTCCCGGATTCGGTAAGTCTTTTCCATGATGATTTTGAATGGGTCCAAACTATTGATTAAGAACATGTGCCTTTTCGCTATCGTTGATGCCACGAGCATGAGCATATCTTCAGTGAATACCCACTCAACCAACCTCCAAAACCTCCCCCTGGCTCAGATAAGATAGATCCCGAAGGCTTCACCAAAGTTCCCACTCACAAGAGGCATGCCCATAAACCTACCTCTAGCCCCAAAGCTTCTCGCCCCTCTAACAACAATAGTTTTGATATTATTGCGAACTAATATAACTTGGAAGGTGAAAATTATCTTCAAACTCATGAATCCTCCAAAACGGCCATACCTGAGAAAAACCAGAACTCACCTCTTATTATCTCCTCTCCCCTCCCGTAGGGAGATAATTCATCACATGATCATCAGAAAGGTCAATCCAGCAAAGATAAATCGGTAGATCTCGGGACCTCATCCCTCATGGATGTAGATGAAAAAAAACCCCAAGAAGCACAGGATGAAGGCACCAAAGTAGATATGGATTGACCCTCCCATATGGAGGAAGAACCGAAAAGCATTGATCTCGACGATCTGGACATCCTGGGATTAGAGGTTGCATGCAAAAATAGAGAATACCACAAGATCCCACACAGGCAGATTAACAACCTCGAATTAAACCTCTTGAGAGCACAACGAATCCCTTCCCTGGGTATACAGGCAGGAATCCTGTTGCATGCTAGAAATATCTTTAAGGAGTAGCGGAAAAGAGGGAGACACATAGATCTACAATTAATAATCATTCTTATAGAATTGTTAGTTGAATCAGGGCGATACCCCAAGCTGACGAAGTTCTACAGAAAAGTCCTTCATGGTTGTCAATGAAGCTAACCTCATGGAATATTTGAGGGCTAAATAGCCCCACTAAGCACCGAATGATAAAAAACAAAATCATGTAAGACAAATCTACCATTTTCTTCATGCAAGAAACCAAATGCACTAGTAGCACTCTAAACTCTATCATTACCAAGCTCTGGCAAGGATGCCATACCACTACAGTCGATGCCACTGAAGACTTAGGAGGATTATACATTGCCTGGAACCCCCTCCTCATCTCCTTGACTGACATCAACACCTCTCATAACTTCATTCAAGCCTCCTTCCATCTTATAGGCAGTGGGCATCGACATCCATGGAAATATTAATAATATCTATTTTCCTCAACCCTCTGCCCAAAAAATTGATATATCAAATTCCATTGAGATCATAAATTCCCATCGTCTCCACCCCCTTTGGATCATTGGAGGTGAATTTAATATGATCAATAAACTAGAAAAAAAAAGAGGAGGATGTTTCAGACTAGAGGCCGATAGCATCAGCTTCAAAGAATTCATTCAGAGAAATTGGCTAATCAACCTCCCGTCTTCCAATGGTATTCACACTTGGAACAATAGCAGAAGAGATTCTCAATAGATAACTTCTAGGTTGGATAGATTCCTCATTTCATATAATTCAATTCATCTTGGAGGAGACATCTACGCATCCATCCTACTGGCCTCAAGCTCCTATCACTGGGCTATCCAACTACAATGGATTCGCCCTGGTGTTACGAGAAACAAGCCTTTTCGCTTTGAGAAATTTTGGCTCTCTCACATGGGATACAAAGAAATGGTCACTTCTTGGTGGAGCAGTTTCATACCACCAGTAGGATCCAAGATGTGCCAATTCCAACAGAATCTAAAGTATCTTAAAAAATATATTAAAAGATGGAATCACTCCTCTCTTGTTAACATATTTCAGAATCAGAAAGAAATGGAACAAGAAATGGCTAAACTACAGCTGCGCATCATTCAAGAGGGCACATGGGATCATAATGCAAATAATGAGTACATAATGAAAATAATTTTCATCCAAAGGGTTAGATTTATTCATAATGAATTCAGGGAGAAATATGGTGGAGATAAGGCACAAGTTAGTCTAACATTTCAGAAGGAATGCTTAATGGAAACAGGTTATCGAATTGATAAAAATATCAAAGAAAAAAATGGAAAAATGAATTCAAATATATTCAGAAGCATGGATAACATTTTTCAGTTTTCATTCAGAACTGGGGATATATGGGATCTAATTGATGAGATTTTTGAGTGGTGGGAGAATATTTCCATAAAAAATCAGAAGGTTAAAAAGAGTAAAGCCATAATATGTACCAACAGTAAGACAAGTCCTGAAATGAAGCAACTTCCAAAGGATACTATTATCACACCTTGGAGAATAAAGCAAGGAGTGGAGGATGAGAAACTAGTCAAATGAGTACTTGTCAATTTATGCAGATGTTTTATGCTTGATGCAACTTTACTTTCTCTTCAATTTTAGATAGAAATCACATAAGAAATAAAGTAAAATGCTAATAGAACATACCAGTAGATCAACATAAGACAAGCCAAATATATATATTTGTGTTTGTTCGTTACGACAATCAGTGGGATGCTTCAACTAGCAAAGTCTTATCAGTCAGCTAGCCAAGTATATGTGTCACATCACCCTCATCATAAAATCTTATTCAACCAAAGTCAACGCAACCCAAAAGTCAATGTTGTCTAGAAAGTCAATGTTGTCCAGAAAGTCAATGCTATCTAGAAAGTCAATGCAAAACAACAGCAAGTCAAAGTCAATGCAACATTGTCAATGGTCAATATTTTGACCTCGGTTCTTGTGCCAAATAGTACAGACTGCAAAAATTGAAGTTTTTGCCAAAATTTAGATCCTTTTGACCATGCGTTGACCAAAGTCAACGCTGGTCAAAGTTGCTGTGGATGCCCTAGTTTTAGCAGAAAAGTGAACGTCCTTCTTCCCACGTGCGAACATATCATTTTCCTTGAAGTAGCTCGAACCAATCAGAAGAGGAGAGAGAATGTGAGATGATGAAATGAGTGAAATGTCCTCCAACGTTGACCTTATTTTTATCCATCAGTGAGGGTGTGTGACACATTTGTTGGGGGTGTAAAACCTTAAGGCCGACCTGCAGATATTTTGAATATATTAAAAATAAATTCAAAATAAATGTTCTGCTCATTGGATCAAGATGACCTTTAGATCGATCTTGCACCTCTCCGAAAGAGGAACCCAATAAAAATATTGGTATCTTCATATGAGCATCACAATATGGAGTTTGGACCTAGTTGTCCAAATTTAACACTCCCTATCAATTAGGGAGAACTCCATCCACCTGTGCAATCCAAACATCGTGCATCATCCTGCCATAACTTTCTTTCTTGGCCTCTTTATTTCAAAACAGAAGTGGGTCAGTCACAAAGACATCATTCTCGACTGACAGATTTAGCCCAGAGGTCAGAAATCTCTATAGGACTCACAAAGAGTCTCATACCAACCCAAAGTTGGTTTATCTGACTCGAAGTCAGTAGGAGGCCCGAAACCTCTCTTGGACTCAAGAGTGTCATAAATACTAACCCGAAGTTAGTCTCACTGACCCGAAATCAGTTGGAGGTCCGAAACCTCACATGGAATCAAAGAGTCACATACCAACCCAAAGTTGGTTTATCTGACCCGAAGTCAGTAGGAGGTCTGAAACCTCACTAGACTTGATCCCAAGTCAAGTGGTTGGACATGTGCCATCCTATATAGAGAGTATGGCAATCTCTGATGTGTCCATCAGTCTTTACTACTAGTCTCTAGATTTTCCCACCTCATTGGACAAATGAGAGATACTTCCCATGAGTTCGGAACTCAAATGGGTAGGATGGATACGGGGCATAGATAATGAGAGGTAAACCAACTCAATCATCACAATGGTGGGGTAGAGGCACACGAACAAGGTTTGGCAAGACTAGCCCTGTGGTTTCTTATAGCTCTGAGAAGCTATCTGAAAAGTCCCCCAGAGCTCCAAGAGCTCATCATCCAATAGGACCGTCAGAATAGGGTCGTTCCACAATTCCAAGATTCTCATGGAAGGTTAGGAACATGACCTTCCCTAAGGGCATTGTGAGAATATCTGCAACCTGCTCATCAGTTCCTATATGATCGAGCCTTACGACACCTTCTTGTACCATATCTCGGATAAAGTGGTACCAACCATCAATATGCTTAAATCAATCGTGGAACTCGAGATTCTGTGACAAACGAATCCCCCTCTAGTTATCGCAAAGGATAATGGTGGCATCTAGCACATGCTCAAACAACTCATTGAAGATATTTTACAACCAACTAAATTCACAATGGGCCATACATGCCGCAATGTATTCGGCCTTAGCCATGCTCAAGGCTACTGACTTTTGTTTCTTGCTCGAAGTAGATCTACGTGTGAAGAAACATCTAGATGTGCTCTTGCGATCCACCACACTATTAGCCGAATCAACATCAGTATATCCAAGGAGAGTCATGCTCCCGACAGTGTATCTCAACCCATGGTCTATCGTGCCACAAAGATATCTCAAGAGTTTCTTGGCACCAACCCAGTAAATGTTATGATCAACCATGTGTTGACTCAAAGTGTTCACTGCACAACATACGTCCAGATGGGTGTTCACTAAGAACATTAGGGCCCCTACGATTTGACGATACTCAGTAGGATTTTCTAACACGGGCCCAACAATGCTGCCACTCAACTTCTTAAAGTTGAGCTCCATCGGTGTTGACACAGACTTGCAGTCCACCATACTAAATCTTTGCACAAGCTTCACAATGTATTTTCCTTAAGAAAGGAAAATATTTCCAGGTCTCTGCAACACCTCCAAGCCTAGGAAGTAGTGCATCAGTCCTAGGTTTTTCATCTTGAACTCAGCAGCGAGCTCCCTCTTACACTGATGAATGAGAGGGTCAGCACCTATCAGGAAGAGGTCATCTACATACAACACCAGAATGAGAGGCTTCTCTCAATCAAACTTGAAGTAAAGGTTCAGATTAGCATTACTACGATTGAAGCCCAGCTTCATCAGGTAGTTATCTATCCTCTTGTACCAAGCTCTAAGTGCTTGCTTCAGCCCATAGAGGACTTTCTTCAACCCATAGACATGGGTGTCTTGATCATGGACTTCAAACCCCATAGGTTGTACATATACCTCTTCCTTTATCGCACCATGCAAAAATGTCATCTTCACATCCAACTGATGAAGACTCCATCCCTGTGTAGCAGAAATGGCTATGATAGATCGAATGGTGGTATATCAGGCCGTAGGTGAAAATATTTCATCATAGTCTATGCCTTACTTTTGAGAGAAGCCATAGGCAACGAATATTGCCTTGAAATTTTTAGCACTTCCATCAGTCTATCCATGCTTGATCTTGTAGAGCCATTTCGAGGTGACAACTACTTTGTCCTCTGGTCTTGGAACCATATCCCAGACATCATTCTTCATTATGGACTCATACTCCTTGTGCATAGCATCCTTCCATACTTGATGCTTTACGGCTTCCTCAAAAGATCTAGGTACAAATTGTACAATAGTACTCATGGCTACTAGATACCCTTGGTATCTACTTGGCATCTTGCTTTCACAGAATGTCCCCCTTGGGGCCATATGTCCCTCGGCATCCTCGAGAGTGTCCCTAAGACATGATGGTCTCTTCCAAGTGATGGAGGTGGATCAATTGAGTCCATCGGTCCTTCAACATCAAGCATCGTCTCATCCTTCGGTCCTTCTTGATTTCTAGGCCTTTCTTCATGGTCTTCCTCAGATCTCAGAAGATTGACTACTTTCCTCAAGGAAGCATCTTTGTCAAAAGTGACATCATGGCATGTCTCCAATTCCCTTTGACCAAGCACATAGAATCTCTAGGCCTTCAAGGCTTCATTGTAGCCCAGAAACATCATAATCTCCCTCTTGATGATAGCTCCTCTCCAAAAGTTCCTGAACTCATTCATTTCATATAATAAGAACATCTTCCCAAGGATGTCATGGGAAACATACCAGACATATCAGAATGTATCAATGCAACACATCAGATGTATTTGTGATGCTTGAGGTGAAATGTCCCCTTGTGTGTTTTCCTTTGCCACAACCTTGCCATACACCTTCATGATTATTTGAGAACTCGGGCATCCTTGTCACCACCTTCCTTGCTTCGGGAAGTGATTTGTAGTGAAGGTGTCCAAACCTCCAGTGCCATAGTATCACATGTCATCACTCCCAGTGGACTTCCTCCAACATGGTAGAGTGTATCAACTCTAATCCCAATCTTGATGGCTTCCTTGAAGCTCTTCTTGCACATGTGCACCTTTCCATCAATGAATTCCACATTGAAACCTTTGCCTTCCATGGACGATATATACACAAGGTTCTTCTTTAAATTAGGTACATAGAGTACATCCTGCAAGCAGAGGACTTGACCTTGAAACAAGTGGAGGGTCACAGTCCCGATACCTTTCACGGGATATGTAGCATTATCTCCAAGGATAATTTCCAAATTAGTATCCTTCTCAACTATATCAGAGAGTGCTTCCTTGAACCCATTGATGTGCCTTGAGGCACCACTATCCATCAACCAGACAGCGATAGTGCCGGGTGGAGATGCAGTAGAGAAGGAAGATATAAGAATGAATTCATATCTTTTATCAACAACATTTGATTTCTCATACCTGGAATTTCTCGACCCTTTGAAAGGTTGATTATTTCCATCGGAGGAAGCCTTCCTCTTTCCCTTGAACCTGTTGTTCCTTTTATTTCCATTCCTCCGGTTGTTGTTGTCATCATCATCAGGAGAATCCTTCTTGAAAGGGAATTCTCTAGTATAATGACCTGGCTTATGACAAGTGGAACACTTGCCCTTCTTTTCTTGGGCCCTGCTCTTCCTTTGTTCTTTGGACCAAAAACATTCTTCTTTCTAGAATGAGTAGTGTAGGAAGAATTTCCTTCATTTCCATCTCCTTCATTCTTGTCTCTTCTTGTACGCATATCGATGGTACTTTTTCAAAGTCAGGTATCACATTATTATTTAGAATGGTGGTGTTGAACACATGCTATTCGTATGGGAGCCCTCCAAATGCAGTGAGTACCATCTCTCGATTAGCTATTATCTCCCCAATAGACAACAAATTGTTCCTGATCTCGGTTAGCTTCAGAAAGTATGATTGAACAAACTCATCCTTTCCTTTCTTCATATTCGTCAATTGATTCTTGAAGAATAGTACTTGATTCACACTCTTTGCCTTGAACATGTTTACCAAATTATCATACATTTCTTTTGATGTGCCCAACTTAGAGATGTAGGCAACCAAACTCTTGTGAATTGAGTCCCTGATCATTAGCTTTTCTTTGATCTTCCCCTTCTTATACTTTGTCTTGGCGACAGTAGTTGCAGTGGATGGAGGCTCTTGGATTTCACCCTACACATAGTCCATGACATATTGGTCTTCCAACATAATATCCAATGTCATTGTCCAAGCATGGAAGTCATATTTCCCAGCAAATTTATCATCAGCCTTGAAGCCATTGTAGTTTGAGGAACCCATCCTCTTCCTCAGTGATCGCTACAAATTAGGGCTTTGTCTTCACCTCAGCTCTAAAACCATGTTAATTTATACAAATGTTCTATCATTGATGCAAATTTACTTTCTCCTCAATTTTAGACAGCAATCACATAAGAAATAAAGTAAAATCTTGATAGAACATACTAGTAGATCAGTAGAAGATAAGCCAGAAATATATATTTGTGTTGGTGCATTATGGTGATCAGCAGAATGCTTCAACCAGCGAAGTCTTATTAGTCATCCAGCCCAATATATGTGTCACATCACCCATATCGTATAATGCAAGTCGACCAAAGTCAACACAGCCCAAAAGCCAACGTTGTCCAGAAATTCATCGCTCTTTAGAAAGTCAATGCAGGACAACAACAAGTCAAAGTCAATGGTCAACCCTTTGACCTCGGTTCTTGTGCCAAATAGTACGTACTGCAGAAATCAAAGTTTGTGCCAAGATTCATCTCCTTTTGACCATGCGTTGACCAAATTCAATGTTGGTCAAACCTGCGGTGGATGGCCTAGCTACAACAGAAAAGTCAACGTCCTTCTTCCCATGTGTGAACAGAATATTTCCCTCCAAGTAGTTCGAACCAATTAGAAAAGGAGAGAGAATGTGAGATGATGAGATGAGTGAAATGTCCTCCAACATTGACCTTATTTATATCCATCAGTGAGGGTGTGTGACACAGTTTTTGGGGGTGAAAAACCTTAAGGCCGACGTGCACATATTTTGAATATATTAAAAATAAATTCAAAATAAATGTTCTTCTCATCAGATCAAGATGATCTTTAGATCGATCTTGCACCTCTCCGAAAGAGGAACCTAATAAAAATATTGGTATCTTCACCTGAGCATCACAACATTGAGTTTGGACCTAGTTGTCCAAATTTAACAATACTATCTCATGTGAAATCCGGTGAATTATCAATGGATAAAATGTGCGCAAAATTTCAAAAGTAAGTTTCTTGAATTATTTCTTATTTTCCTTTCATTATAATTTTCCTTCAAATAAAACATAATATTCTTGGTAGAATTTGTTATACATGTTACTATATTAACTATTTTAACTTTATTTATTCACTCAGAAATTTTTTATGAAAATACAATACATACGGTTAAAATGTTGAATGAGAAAGTTGGGATCATGTTGTGTGTCACTACCCAGAATCAAGTTCTACAACAACACTTAAAGATTTTTATATTGCATTCAATAAGGTATGTTTATTTATAAATTCATTTTATTCATATTTAAACTATTTTTATTTTATTACTTATACATATATATTTTTATGTGATTAAAGATGTCGACGAAGGATGGAAATGGAGTACCAGATACTTTCAAAATATTTATTGAAAAAATTAAGTTGGGAAAGATGAGAAAGAAGCATCTTATGAATGTTAAACTTGATCCTACTCTTAATCATTTCATTTGGAATGGGCTTGACATTAACCAATATCAAATAATACAAGAAGACTGTGAAGACATTACAAAACTAATACTTAGAAGGGGATATGCCCTAGTTATTGTAGATAATCTTCATGGTTTCACTTTCCCAAACATTGACTATGATAGTAAACCATATACTTATCAAGATTTTAGTAAAGTGGTTACAGTTTTTCAAGAAGTGACAACATCACCACTTTGGAGATTTGTGACATTTCATTGAGACACATAGTTTGCAATGTTATTAACAAGCTTCAAGAGAAAAAAAAATCAAGGATGTAACTTACATGGTAAGACTTTGAAATTGTATGTTTGATTACTGTTAATTTTTTTTATTTATGTACAATTTAATTGAAATTTTCCTATGTTATGTTACATGAATAAGTCAAATATTGTTTCTTCCGAAGATCGGCCTATTATAAATGATTGTGAGTTCATCCATGTTGAATGTTGGACAAAAGAGAATAGATATAAGCGTATTCTTATGAAGCGAATAGATGGGAAGAGTCGTAGTCAAGTATTGGTTCATGATGCAGTTGTAAGAAAAATAACATATGAGGATAAAGATGAAAAAGGAGATATAGTTAAAATTTATCAAAAACCGCAAGCATTGATTAACTATCTTATAGATCTATGTTCAAATGAAGGAGATTCGGTTTTGGATTTATTCTCAGGTTAAGTTTTATTATACAAATTTGAATTTAAATATTTTATTTTTTACTTTTTATGTGTTTATACTAATTTTCTTATTTATTTCTTTTGTGCTTGATGATTAGGTACAACACTATCATTTTCCTACAAAAAGGAATAAATTGCATTTCCATTGAGAAAGACCCAGTGCAATGAAATTTATTCAATAAAGAATTAATGTTCTTCAATTTCTTCTAGATGCAAAGCAAGAAGTTGGTTTGAGGAAAGATCATTTTAATGAATCACATATGGAAAAAAAAGCAAAGGAACCTCAACCACCATTATATGGAATGATTGGAAAAGGACACTTTGGAAGATTTGCAGACATGAAAGATCCATTAGAAGATGGTAGTGACCAAAATGAAGCAGAAAATGTTGTGAAAGAAGACATTAATGATGTTCTAGAAGATGTTGAACATGGATTAGTTGATATTGTTGATGATATTTAAGTTATGCTCGCAAATAAAAATCAATTTTGTGATCTATTAATCAGTTTTACTTATAATGTTTAGACTTTGATAGTTTATGAGAAGAATCCTTATTTTTTTCAAAAAAACCCATGATTTCTATTATTTCTTCACATAAAATTCAACAAAAATGCTATTTTCTTAAGTTTTTATGTTAATATTTTCGCAAAAAATTAGTTTGTTTAATATTTTTTTTTAAATAAGAAGTCTCTACAAGTGTACTTTTTGCATTTCATTTATATTGAAAATGTGTATTTTTTTTCATATGGTTGAAAATAATGGTTTTTTAGCGACAATTATTTGATGTGAATTGAAATATTAATTAACAATACATAAACATATAGAAAATATAAACTTTATAATATTGAACCTTTTTAAAAAAAATTATGTGAAAAAATGAAGATTTCATTACAAATTTTAATTTAAAAGAAAAAAAAAACTTTTTAAAACACAAGTATATAAATGCACTTAAAAATAAACATCTCAGGGAAGAAGAAGACATTAGAAAATGTATAGTGTCAAAATCAATCATCTAAAAAAAATTGGGTGATGATACACCACCACTATTCAAAATCAACATAAAAAACATCACATTAAAAAAAATAAAAAAATAAAAATAAAAAATAAAATAAAAAATAAAATAAAAATATTAAAATAAATAAAATAAAAATAAAGTGCCAATAACATGCTCCAAAAAAGAAGAAGTGATTTTGCATCACCACTTTTAAAAATCTGGTGTTTTTCTTGCTACCTCAAAAAAGTAGGTACCAATTCAGTTACCTATTTGATCGATAAATATTTTAGAGATGATGATGGTTACCTCCTAGCCTTGGAATTACCTCCCTCACTAAGAGGGAGTGTTGATTTTTGTGTAGCTTGGGAGGTACTCCAAGCCTTGGTGATCAAGGGTTGGAGGTCAAACAGTCACAAATGGTCTTGTGGGCCTGAGATCCAAGCTTGGGGCTTTTGAACCCATCGTGATTTAGTCCAAAACCATTATGAATTTATGACATGTGATGGATGATGATTTATGACATGTGATAGATGAGGATGATAGTGCACAACTAGATAATTTTAGCTCAATGAAAATCATCCAATTCTGTGTTGTCATTAGAGAGAAATTAATTTTTGAAGTTGAATAATTAATTATTGGTTGTGAATTCATGTAGGCTTGATGTAAATAACTCCAATAGAAGGATTACTTGGATGAGCAACAAGAAAGCGTGAAGGAAAAAATGTTTCATGGAGTAGTTTTGGGTCAAGGTTTGACCGTGATTGGCTCGTGACTTGCAGCCTGTTGGTGCCATGTGGATGATCTTCTGAGGAAGAGAAGGATCCTCTTAGGAGCAAAACCAACAGTGTAGTATTCGGTCAAAGTGTTGAATATTACGTGCATCAATTTGATGGGCAGCTTGAGGAGGCCCTTGTAGTTGGTTGGAGGAACGCACATGGATTTTTGGGAGGCCTACCAAGCATATAAGCTAAGAGAAGGCACATTAAATCGGAAGGAAAGATGCCATCAACAAGGTGTGTTGCAGATGGACCCATGTATGTTGGATTGATGGTGCCCTAGGAAAAGGCATATTAATGTGCACAAGTTTTTGCAATAGCTCCTCTATTACAAAAGTAAACGAAATTTACGTAGAGTCTATGGGGAGCCATGTGTAAGGGTATCCCAGGTGTGGGGATGCCCTAACTGGGATCAGATGGTACACTGTGGACTTGGTCTCTCGTGGATTGTTGGAGGGTAGTGTGGGAGAGGACCAAGTGTGGACGATATTAGTAACTTATTTTTTGTTGGAGGACATCAAGATAATGTCCATGTAGAAGGCGAAGTGCGACACCTTGATGGAAAACGGTGACTGCTAGCCTGGGAGTTGTGGAGCTCAAGGGTTTGGAAAACTCTAAGCATGATTGTGGAGAGTGAGACTTGTGTGCAGAGAAGGACTTCTAGACTAGATGATGGGCGGTCCTCCTAGACCATGTTCATTGTATGAGATGGACATCTTACAGTCATATGTGGCATCCCTTCGTTCCTTATGTTGGTGTTCATCATTGCAGTGAAGGAAGAACATAGTGGGTTGAAGTCCCTGAGTAGCAGAGGAGCAGTAGTGAGTAGATTGAGAGTTGTTTACAAGTGGAGCTATGAAAAATCGACAGGATTCTCGATGTGTTGCACCCTTGAAGGATGAAGGGAAAAATAGAGAGCGGATTGGATCGCTAAGGTTCAATGGTCAGATGGATTTATAGCATTGATAGAAGTAAGAGCTACAGATCGGGAGCTAAAGGACCGGAAAGGTACAAGGTACGAACAATAGGGATGAGATATTGCACTACAACAACATGCTTAGAGTATCTTGTTTTGTATCTAGTACTAGTGGATATATGCGGGTCATTATCTCTAGAACGGGAGCCCTATACTATTGTATTATATTTTGTTAATATAACAAATTTGGGTTGAAAAATTAAAAAGTTTTCTATGTTCTGTGCATGTGTGATTTACTGATGTTTATATTCCGTCGTGCAGAGTGGTTCTCGTTGAGACTCTTGGTTTGGTGTCGTCAATGATTTTAAGACTCTAACTTAGACCCAAGGTCATGGAAAATAAACAGAACTCTAGCTGCCTCAACCCACTAGTGCATGCCTCCTCATCGATGGGGTTAGGGATCATATTCCATTTCCATGAATGGATCGCTTCCTTCTATAAGTATTCATTTTTGCACAGGGTGTTTGTTGTTATGCTGCCAATTTCATCTCTGTGCATCAGATTCGCTTGGATTGTTGTTATCCAACCTTCAAGTTGTCACTAATTATACCTTTTTTTGGTTGCGCGTTCATGGGTTCTTTTTGGGGTCAAAATTAGTTTCATTTTGGATTTTTGGCCTATTTTTGTTGTGTGTAGTTTAATCTTATTTTCGTCATATTTTACATGGGTATTAGTATAGGGGTTTCTTTTTAGGTCTTCTCTTAGCCCTTTGCCTCTATTTCTTGTTTCCATTTTGGGTGTGATGGTGTGGCTATTCAAGGAAATATGTTCCTTTTTCATGGGCCTTTCACCGATTCTTCATTCATTTTTTATGTTGGGGTTTTTAGACCTAGTTTGTAATGCTTGACTTCCCTTTGTTGAGCTTTGTCTGGTGTTCCCCTCAAGGTTCCTTGAAGGGCCTACGTACCTTGTTTATAGTTCTTTTTTATATTTTTTGTGGCCTAGGTCTTATTGTCCATAGGGTTTTGATATTTTTTTTATGTAAAGCATCATTCTTGGTCTTAATAAGGGAAGTATTTCTAGAATGTGCTTACCCATATACAAAATGTAATTTTTTCTTCTTTAATAAAAAACACTACACATTTTTTTTTTTTATGGAAAAAAAACAATTTTATTTACTTTAAAATTATAACATTAATAGGGATGACATGAGCAAGAGCGTAATCCATTTTCTCGAAGAAAAAAAAGAATATAACTTTTCTTGGGGCTTAGGATTGGAATCTAGTAACCAAGCTGAGTTCTGAGTGCTTTGGAAAGATCTCCACCTTTTTAAGGGACAAAGGAATAAAAAATTTGAGGATCCTCGGACACTCAATGATAGTAATAATACATATATATAAGTAGATAACAATAAGCTCATCCTTTCTCCCCTAATTTTCCATCAAATTACTCTACTGGCGTCAAAACTTGAGGAATTCATCTCCACCACATCCTATGAACTCGCAAAGAGAAGGAAGATATCCTAGAAAATCGGTGTTCAAAACTAGAACAAGGTGTTATTGAGCTCTAGGATGGATCAAGGTTAAGAGTGCCAATGTTGTAATAAGCTATAATAAATTAAATGTTTTGGTAGATTAATTAAATTAAACTTTTTTTTAATTGAATTAAGGAGAATAAACACAAGGTTCTAGTTGGAGACGATGTAGAAGCTCATGGAGAGCAGGTGCCACCTAAGAAAAAGTCAAACCCTGGCCCTCTTTGGAAAATTAGACAATAATATGGTATGTTTTGTAGATATGAACAACTTTTGTGAAATTTTGTAGAGTATATAGATATTTTCAATGTAATATTGTAAAGGAGGAAGCTTCCGACACTAGGAAAAATAAGCTTTGGTTGTATTGGAATTTTGAAGTTGTTGATGTAACATATGAATGTAAATGAATATGGCCATGAAAATTAGTATTTTAAATATAATATAATAGCCACTTTGTTTAAAAAAAAATACTAACTTTAATAAAAGAAATCTAATGAATTTTATAATTATATTTAAATAATAATTTAAAAACTATATATATTTGAATTATTAATATTATATTTACTTTAAAAAATATAAATATTATTACTTTAATTATTAATTAAAATAACTAATTAAAATTGTAAAATGTATTCATCAAAATTTTATATACATATAGATTAGTAATATATATAAGCAACTGACATTCATCATAACTCTAGATCTATCAAGTCCTGAGAGGGATCCAATCTCTTTTAGATGAAAACCTTTTTTATAATGAAAAGAGTTTTGATCTCGTTGGTGCCTTGTAGATCTAGAGTTAACATGGATCTAGGTTATTTTAATTATTAGCCTTTAAATAGGCCACATTAAAGAAAACTTCCATGGGAAAATACCATGAGTTGGAGGATTTTATTTATTTTTAAAATATTATATCTAACTAAGCCGTTAGGTGTCACTATTTTAAAACAACACCCCTGTTTCCTTGCTGTCCTTTGTATGCATATTTAGATGTTTTTTTAGATTATTAAACTCTTCTTGTTCATTGATTTGAAATCAAGTTAGTTATTATTTATTAAAGTTGGTTATGAGCTTGGTGTTTCCCAACCGTTTATATGTTTTATGGAGCCCTTCTACGTTCCTATCGACGCCATTGATCATGTTCTTGCAATCCTGCCATGTGCTGCGACACCACTGATCATGTTCTCCCCCTGGTCATGTTCTCGCAATCCTTTTCGGTGCTACCATCACCCATTCCCTTGAAGACCTGGTAGAGCTCGTCTACAGAAATGGAGCGGTTGTGGTCGAGGTCGAAAACATGGAAGAAATTTTTCAGATCTTCCAAGCAGTTGGCGCTGTCATTCCCTTTGGTATTTAGATCGATGAACTCCTCCAGGTTAATGAACTTGTCCCTGTCCGCGTCTACCTCCTTCATCATGTGCCCTAGCTCCTGCAACCCACACGGTAGCCCATTGAGCACATAATTTCTCCTAGCTTCGAGTACGAGATCTTGTCATCGTCATTGGCATCGAATCGCTTGAACATGTCCTCCAGCTCCTCCTTATTATGCAGAGCTCCCACTTGCAATTCTGATACAGAGGAGGACTCCGATCTTCTCCTCCTCAGCGATCAAGTGCTACTGCCCCTGGCACTTGCTTTGCCTCCTCCACCTTTGTTTTTCTTGCTAGACGATTGACTGAGTAGATTATTCCCCATGAGTCTATGTCTCCTGGTCATACACTTGTCATGACTTATAAAAACCTTTCTCTAGATAAATTTTTATTGTCTTGCTTTAAATTTTGCCCCAACCTAGTGAGGATAGGAGGGAGAAGTAAGGAACCTGACTTCATTCCCCAAAATTTTTCTTCTAAAATTAGAAGAACAAATGAACATCACTTCGATTGGATTGAATGTACACATAATTTGGAACATGTGCAAGAAGAAACAGAAATAGCTCTACAACAACTATGTGAGAGTATCTTTTTGAATGTGGAGTCCTTAATGGATTCCATGTCTGAAAAGTAGGTGAGGCAATTGATTTCTAAGAATGAGTTTGGTAGAGACTTCTTAAAGAAATTTCCCGAAGAAATCTCTCTTCTGGAATCTATTCGAGTTGGAGTTGGTAGAGGGTATGAAACTAGAAATCTTGTGACCTCGCTATATAAAAATCCCTCTAAGAACATTAGGGAGTGGATTCCCAGGAGGGAGACCTTCGAACTGGTAGAAAATTATTTCTCTATTGTTAAGTCACTACAAAGATTGGACGAGACTGGATATTCTAATACTAGTAATACTTGATCAGAAGACGGTGAGAAAACAAGTGACGACGAAGAGTATGAAATAGAGATAGTTGTTCAAAGTAATCATGATACAAGAAATAAGTCATGGTTGGAAGAAAACTTCTTTCCTTGCAGAAGGGAAGCAAACGATAGTTGGTCCTCTGGTGGGGCTAAACAACTTCATATGCATGTAAGATTTCAAAAACTTGATTTATTGATCCTCTTTTATTTAAGTTCCTAAATCTCGAACTCCTGATACAAAATTCACGTTTCGGTGTTGCAGATAGATTTAAACAGATATTAGTGACTACTATACAAGAATCCACGGCAATTAAATCAAAACCTTCAGGTTTTATTAGTTAACATGATCACCCAAAAAAAATATGAAAAGGCTTTGAAAAGCTTTGCAGATATTAAGAGCAAGTACGTTGAAATTTGCGATGTTATGCAGGAGATCAATCAGCTATGACAGCTATAAGTGCTTCACGGGTCAAATATTGTGGGTATGACAACCGCTGTAAGGTTTCACATGTTCTTTAGAATATATTATAACTTTTAAATAGAATGTAAAGGATCGCAATAAACTTCTGATTTCACAAAGCGTTGCAGAAAGCAACATTGTATCGGGACGTTCTTAAAAAGCTTCAACCAACAATTATTTTTGTTGAAGAAGATTCCAAGATTTTGGAACCTCAACTGCTAGTAGCGCTTGAACTAACCATTCAACATCTAATTAGATCAAGGTTCCATTTTTTGGTGATATATGGAGTACATGCCATTTATTTTAAAAATCATTAACCTTAAATAATGGCTTTAAAGAACACTCCACTTTTTCTCTTGAAATTCGCTTCATCTAGATGAGATGCTCAGTTAGATAATTTATCCACCAACCTGTTATGATACCTTAAACCATGATTGAATATGATGCATATATTTTTTAACTCTATGAATAATTCAAGCAATATTTCCATCATATGGAATGGAAAATCTATGCATAAGCCCAAATATATAGCTAAGTCTCCAATGATTATGATGTCTTTTCTTCACCTAGAATTCATTTGCTTTAATCCTTGCAATAAATTAATGAATTCAAATTGATTATTGGTGGCTAGACCTACTCTCCATTCAAAAAAAAATTAGCTTAGTATTTTCCACTAGGACAAAAAATTACACCCCCCAAACACACACTTACTACCCCTCTCATTTTATATTGATTTTAATCCTTTGAACAAATTTTATTAAGTCCATTGTGTTCTTAATTTTATTGAAGTAAATTACGTTTTCTATAAATTTTGAATTTTCATTTATTTCGTTATTGTCAATAATTTTTTTTAAATAGCTTGATAGCTTGCTAACAAGTTTGTAGTCCCACTAATGGGTAATTATAAGGTCTTGTGAAATATAGTCACACTTCCTATTCCTTGTAATATTCTATTTTATTCTTTAGACACTCTCTAATCCTTGTATGAGATGCCAATTGAATAATTTAAAATAGCACTAGAATTGAAGCCTCCCTATATAATTGAATTTCATAAAATTTTAAAAATTCAAATACCACCCATTCACATTAGATGAGCATGCCATGTGAAAGTTTTTCAATCATACATCTAAGTTTAAATATCTTTGATGCATATTATTATTATTTATTAATAGCAAATCCTTTCCTAAAAATCAGAATCATCTTCGTGAAGGCTTGTTGTTTCCCCATCTATAATTTGTGTGATATATACATTAAATTGGTACAAGGTCAATAAAATAAATTAAGCCATATATATTGGAATGAATATATATATTTTTAGGGCTATGGATGTCCATTTCTAGTGAAGAATGGTTTTTGATTCCAAGGTGACTCCCTTTTTCCTATGGATGCTCATAGGAATTCGAGAAACATAGAAGGGACGTGAAATAACCTATCTACTCTTATAATCAAATTGTTAAGTAAAATCATGTGATCATGATTCTTATCTAAAACAATGGGTGAAGCTTCAAATGGATTCAACTCCATAATTTCTATCTTAAATAAGAGTTTCTAAATTACTAAATCTATGTTAGGATGCTCATAGGAAGTGGAGAAACATAGAAGGGAAGTGAAATACCCTATCTACTCAAATGATCAAATTTTAAAGTAAAACTGAAGGTAGATTATGATTCTATTCAAAAAAACAGGGTGAAGTCAAATGATTCAACTCCTGTATCTCTATATTAATTAAAAGCCAAATTGTCAACCTATGTTAGTGTGATACTTTCAGCTTCATTTCATGAAGGAAGGAATCAAAGAATCCATTTGTGAGAGTTTGGAAGGTATCGTAGGTTGGCTTTCATTAAAAAGATAACAACAATTAACGATTCAAATAGATTTTCTATTTTAGGTCTACCCTTATGTATGTTCATTTATTATTCTCATCAACGTAATTAAGTTTTGAAAAAGACTTAGGAACCCTCTTTTATCTTGTTATTCTTAATGTGCTTTCTTTTTGCATTTGTATAGACCTTGGTTCCTTATTTTCCTTGTAACCCCAAAAATTATTTTCCAATGAATAAGTTATATGATCCTTCATGTTTCACTTGCTTTATTATGACTTAAGTTCATTCTTTAGTTGCATGGATTAGTTATGTTTCATGAATTAGTTTCATTCAATTTCTTCTTCCTCAATTCATTTTTAGTTAGCTTAGTTCCCTACCTTTTGAAAACCCTCAAAATCTCAAGATCAAGATTGACTTCACAATTTGAAAAGAATTGTTGTCTTGGTTTATAAGTTATTTCTTGATTTTTAGATCAAGCCTAACATTATAATCATGTCTCTTCCCTTCCTTGATTGTTTAATACATTTCTCAATATTAAAATTTGTCCCAATGGTTTAAGGTTCGGTTTCAAATAATGCTTTTAAAGTTCAATATCATTATGAATCCTTTCCCATTCATATTTTCTATTTCATTTCAAATTTCACTCCGACTTATAAATCAACCCAAATTTACCAATTGGGTGATTTTTCCAATTTTAGTGCTCAATATCTCTCGGGATCTCTAGATTATGTCTAATTCAGATCAAGCCACCACTCGAACTATTATTCAAACACTTTAAACCTTGTTCTCACATTTGATGAAATATTACTAATTTTTTTTAGCTCAAGTTCATGATTGGCCCCAATTTCCAAATCAGGCCTCTCTTCACTATGTAATTTATTTCTTGTAATGATTTGGTGATTGGCCTTATCTACCAACATGGTGCCTCTCTATACTAAATCACCTTATGTCAGTTTGGTGATTGACCCTCACTACAAAACTAGGCCAAATTTACTAATTGGGTGATTTTTCCAATTTTGGTGCTCAATATCTCTCGAGATCTCTAAATTATGTCTAATTTTCAGATCAAGCTGCCACTCGACCTATTATTCAATCACTTTAAACCTTTTTCCCAAATTTGATGAATATTGCTATTTTTTTTTAGCTCAAGTTCATGATTGGCCCCAATTTCCAAATTAGGCCTGTCTTCACTATGTATTTTATTTCTTGTCATGATTTGGTGATTGGCCTTATCTACCAAGATGGTGCCTCTTTATACTAAATCACCTCATCCTCATGTTAGTTTGGAAATTGACCCTCACTACAAAACTAAGGTCTCCCTCCTTGAACATTAAGAAAATCTTGATTGCCAAATTAATATTTTGCTAAATACATCCTAATTACCAAACCAATTCCCAAATTGGTCTTGATTTATAAATACATCCTAATTACCTATCCAAAACACCCATACCCCCATCCAACTCAATGTTATGCAAGAAAATTTTAATTTGAATTTCTAAAAGGAGTTAGTTTAGTAGAATAATTGATTTAGTTTTACGTCGTAAGGCATCACTATTTGAAAAAAACACCCTTGTTGCCTTTTAGTCTTTTGTGTGCATCATTGTGTGCATCGTTCGATGTTTTGTTAGACGATTAAACTCTCCTTATCCATTCATTTGAAGTCAGGTTAGTTAGTTAGATGATTAAACTCTCCTTTTCTATTGATTTGAAGTCAGGTTAGTTATTAGTTATTAAAGGTGGTTATGAGCATGGCATTTCCCAATCATTTATATGTTTGATGAAGCCCGTCTCTGTTCTCCTATCAATGCCATTGATCATGTTCTTTCAATCCTCCCTGGTTCTGTGACGTCACTCATCATGTTCTCGCAATATTCTCGGGTTCTGTTGTTTCCCATGCCCTTGAGGACCTGGTAGAGCTCGTCTACAGAAATGGAGCTGTTGCAGTCAAGGTCGAAAAAATGGAAGGCATTTTTAAGATCTTCCAAGTAGGTGGCCCTGTCATTCCCTTTGGTATTTAGATCAATGAACTCCTCCAGGCTAATGAACCTGATGATGGTGCAATTACTAGTTTTTATTTATTTTTAAAATATTGTTTCTAATTTTATTTTATATTGTTTTATTTTGACTAAGTGTTATTGAGCTCTAGGATGGATCAAGGCTATTCGTGCCAATATTGTAATCATCTATAATAAATGAAATATTTTGCTAGATTGATTAAATTAAACTCTTTGTTAGTCGAATAAAGGAGAATAAACACAAGCTCCTACTTGGAATGATCTCACCATAGGATGGATGATGAAAGAGGACAGATGTGAGTCTAGTCTATCCAAAACACATTTCATAACATGCATGGCGACATCCAAAATTTAGGTATTAGTGAAGAAGGGGGAGTTGTTTTAAATATTCGGTGGTCTTCTCGGTTTTAATCAATGTGGGAATTGTAGTCATTCGAGGAGTGTCTCATTAATGACTTTATGTGATCCCCTTTAATGAGGACTCAATAATTGGTCGGGGATAGTTCTATGATGCTTGACTTATAAGAGGATTTAGTGCTTGCAATTTTGGAGATTCCTTCTCGATATGAGCAAGATATTTTAAATAAGGAAAGTCATGATAATTTTGAGCATGTTTTTTTTTATTTGGTTTGAATTCTCTTTTAAGGAATTTTTCCTTGATGGTGATGAATAATTGTGAAGCTCTCAGGGATTTCGATCACTAGAAGAGAGCAGTAGGGAAGCTATTTATAAGAATGATATGAATGTATGAATTGTTGGGAAGGAGACTGGATTTTATTGAGGAGCGGGATTGTCGTGCAAATATGGTAGATCATACACTTGATTAGATGCACTCTCATATCGAAGAAATTATCATCTATACGGAGACATGGATTCTGTTTCTAAAGAATAGACAACGAGAGTCGACATGGGTCTCAGAGGATGAAAGAAGCATGGTTACCTCGAACCAATATCATCATTGTAGGATGTGGATGTTGTAGGAGCGGAGGGAGACGATGTAGAAGCTCATGGAGAGCAAGTGCCACCTGAGAAAAATTCAAACCTTGGCCCCTCTT
Source organism: Pinus albicaulis (assembly GCA_034641835.2). NCBI lineage: Eukaryota > Viridiplantae > Streptophyta > Pinopsida > Pinales > Pinaceae > Pinus > Pinus albicaulis. The sequence goes on from CM076582.1 coordinate 1,271,339,192, forward strand.
TGGAAAATTAGACAATAATATGGCATGTCTTGCATAAATGAACAACTTATAGAAATTTTCAATGTAATATTATAAAACAGGAAGCTTGCGACACTAGGAAAAACAAGCTTTGGTTGTATTGGAATTTTGAAGTTATCGATGTAAGAGATGAATGTAAATGGAGATGGCCATGAAAACTAGTCTTTTAAATATAATATAATAGCCACTTTGTTTTAAAAAAAATTACTAACTTTAATAAAAAAAATCTAACGAAATTTATAATTATATTTAAATAATAATTTATAATATATATATATATATATATATATATATATATATATACTTTAAAAACATATAAATAATATTACTTTAATTATTAATTAAATAACTAATTAAAATTGTAAAATGTATTCATCAAAATATTATATACATATAGAGTAGTAATATATATAAGCAATCTAGATTCATCATAACTCTACATCTACCAAGCTATGAGAGGGATCAAATGTCTTTTGAGATGCAAACTCCTTTTAGAGTGAAAAGAGTTTTGATCTCGTTCGTGTGTGGTAGATCTGGAGTTAACATGGATCTAGGTTAGTTAAATTATTAGCCTTTAAATAGGCCACATTAGAGAAAAGCTCCATGGGAAAATACCATGACTTGGAGAATTTTATTTATTTTTAAAATATTATTTCTAATTTATTTTATATTGTTTTATTTTGACTAAGTCAAAATGTTAAACATTACAACAACTCTCACATACTCGGTTGGAGAGTTCCTCTTGATGCAACTAGCCTAGATCCATTTTGACTCTCGAGTCAGTAGGAGAGTTCCTATCCATTTTGACTCTCTATCTACCTAGCACAAGATCTAATCTCTTTTCACTCTAAAATACGCTTCCATCTCAAGAGAGTTGATCTCTTTCAGTGCTTTGGTAGATCTAGAGTTAAGATGCATCTAGGCTGGTTTAATTTCCCCAATAACATATGTCATATTCCACATGATTACCATGGGTCAATACCATGAGCCAATACCATGGGTGAATACTTCTACCTATAACATAAATAATGGTGGGAAGTGGTAATTGTATTTATTTACATCTTGTTACAACAATTTTTTTATACAAATACTTGTTTAAATTATGGTATGGTAGGTAGTAAGTGATGGTAAACATGTTATTCAAGAGTATGAGCTATATTCAAGGATTTTAGTTTTTGATAGTTTAAAAATATAAAAATATATTAAATCATGGCATAAATATTGCAACTGGATCCAAAAATTATGGCATAAAAACATAAGGCAGTTATCCACATACCATTATGTTGTGCAAATAATTCTTGAACTAATCATATTCTAGATAAATAATTTTAAATATTAATAAAGAATAATAAAATCAACCCATAATGTTAAACCAGTTAAAATTTCTTTTGTTCAAAACAAAACAAAGTAATACATCAAATGGGTAATACCATGACTATGATAAGCTCAACATTTTATTGTTCATAAACTCTTAAAATTTACTGTTCATAAACTCTTATAATAAGCTCAACATTTTTTACTGTTCATAACTTTTAAAATTTATAAATCAATTTCAGTTGTAAAATTTCAAGTCTGCTGAATCAATATATACAACCAAAAATCCATTTAAAACTACTAAAAATAAGCAGTCAAACAAAAATTTGGCCAAACTCCGGCCACGAACTCCAAAACCTAGCATATTTACCTAACGCCTCTGGTAAAATAAAAAATAACATGGAAATTAATTTTTGTTTTACATTTTCATTCTCCTCCGATATTTATGAATGCCTCCTTAGATTGCACTATATAGACTAAAACCAGTTCTCAGAAATGAAAAGTGTGAACAAATGACACAGACCTCGAAAATCAGTCATCCAGCTAGTCAAATGACATAGACCTCGAAAATCAGTCATCAGCATCAGTATATCCAAGGAGTGTCATGCTCCCGACAGTGTATCTCAACCCATGGTTTATCATTCCACAAAGATATCTCAAGAGTTTCTTGGCACCAACCCAGTGAATTTTATGATCAACCATGTGTTGACTCAAAGTGTTCACTGCACAACATATGTCTGGATGGGTGTTCACTAAGAACATCAAGGCCCCTACGATTTGACGATACTTAGTAGGATTTGCTAACACGGGCCCAGCAGTGCTGCCACTCAACTTCTTAAAGTTGAGCTCCATCGGTGTTGACACAGACTTGTAGTTCACCATACTAAATCTTTGCAGAAGCTTCACAACGTATTTTCCTTGAGAAAGGAAAATCTTGCCAGGTCTCTGCCACACCTCCAAGCCTAGGAAGTAGTGCATCAGTCCTAGGTCTTTCATCTTGAACTCAACAGTGAGCTCCCTCTTACACTGATGAATGAGAGGGTCAGCACCTATCAGGAAGAGGTCATCTACATACAACACCAGAATGAGAGGCTTCTCTCTATCAACCTTTAAGTAAAGGTTCGGATCAACATTACTACGATTGAAGCCCGACTTCATCAGGTAGTTATCTATCCTCTCGTACCAAGCTCCAAGTGCTTGCTTCAGCCCATACAGGGCTTTCTTCAACCTGTATACATGGGTGTCTCGATCCTAGACTTCAAACCCCAGAGGTTGTTCTACATATACCTCTTCCTTTATCGTACCATGCAGAAATGCCGTCTTCACATCCAACTGATGAAGACTCCTTCCCTGTGTAGCAGAAAGGGCTATGATAGATCGAACGGTGGTATATCGGGCCACAGGTGAAAATATGTCATCATAGTCTATGCCTTCCTTTTGAGAGAAGCCACGGGCAATGAATCTTGCCTTGAACGTTTCATCACTTCCATTAGATCCATGCTTGATCTTGCAGAGCCACTTCGAGGTGACAACTGCTTTGTCCTCTGGTCTTGGAACCATATCCCATAGATCATTCTTCATTATGGACTCATACTCCTCCTGAATAACATCCTTCCATACTTTATGCTTGATGGATTCCTCAAAAGATCTAGGCTTAGATTGTACAATAGTACTCATGGCTGCTAGATACCCTTGGTATCTACTCAGCATCTTGCTTTCACAGAATGTCCCCCTTGAGGCCATATGTCCCTTGGCATCCTCGAGAGTGTCCCTAAGCCATGATGGTCTCTTCCAAGTGATGGAGGTGGATCAATCAAGTCCATCGGTCCTTCAACATCAGGCATCATATCATCCTTCAGTCCTTCTTGATTTCTAGGCCTTGCTTCATGGTCTTCCTCAGATCTCGAAAGATTGACTACTTTCCTCAACGAAGCATCTTTGTCAAAAGTGACATTGCGGCATATCTCCACTTCCCTTTGACCAAGCACATAGACTCTATAGGTCTTCAAGGTTTCGTTGTAGCCCACAAACATTATGGTCTCCCTCTTGTTGCTAGCTCCTCTCCAAAAGTTCTTAAACTCGTTCGTTTCATATAAGAAGAACATCTTCCCAAGGATGTCATGGGCAGGAATATCAGAATGTATCAATACAATACATCAGATGTCTTTGTGATGCTTGAGGGGAAATTTCCCCTTGTGTGTTTTCCTTCGCCACAACCTTGCCATACACCTTCATGATTATTTGAGAACTCGGGCATCCCTGTCACCACCTTCCTTGCTTCGGGAAGAGATTTGTAGTGAAGGTGTCCAAACCTCCGGTGCCATAGTATCACATGTCATCACTCCCAGAGGACTTCCTCCAACATGGTAGAGTGTATCAACTATAATCCCAATCTTCATAGCTTCCTTGAAGCTCTTCTTCCACATGTGCAACTTTCCATCAATGAATTCCACATTGAAACCTTTGCCTTCCATGGTCGATATAGACATAAGGTTCTTCTTTAAATTAGGTACATAGAGTACATCTTGCAAGAGGAGGACTTGACCTTGAAACAAGTGGAGGGTCACAGTCCCAGTCCGTTTCATGGGATATGTGGCATTATCTCCAAGGATAATTTCCAAATTAGTATCCTTCTCAATTATATCAGAGAGTGCTTCCTTGAACCCATTGATGTGCCTTGAAGCACCACAATCCATCAACCAGACATCGATAGTGTCGGGTGGATATGTAGCAGAGAGGGCAGATACAAGAATGAATTCATTTCTTTTATCAACAACATTTGATTCCTCATACCTGGAATTTCTTTACCTTTTGAAAGTTTTATTATTTCCATCGGAGGAAGACTTCCTCTTTCCCTTGAACCTGTTGTTCCTTTGATTTCCATTCCTCCGTTTGTTGTTGTCATCATCATCAGGAGAATCCTTCTTGAAAGGGCATTCTCTAGTATAGTGACCTGACTTGTGACAAGTGGAACACTTGCCCTTATTTCCTTGGGCCCCTACTCTTCCTTTGTTCTTTGGACTACCAAAGTTATTCTTTTCTAGAATGAGCAGCGTAGGCAGCATTTCCTTCATTTCCATACTTCTCCATTATTGTCTCTTCTTGTACGCATCTCGATAGTACTTTGTCAAAGTCAGGTATCACATTATTATTTAGAATGGTGGTGTTGAACACATGCCATTCGGATGGGAGCTCTCCAAATGCGATGAGTACCATCTCTCGATTAGCTATTATCTCCCCAATAGACAACAGATTGTTCCTGATCTCGGTCAGCTTCAGAAAGTATGATTCAACAAACTCATCCCTTCCTTTCTTCAGATTCGTCAATTGATTCTCGAAGAATAGTACTTGATTCACATTCTTGGCCTTGAACATGTTGACCAAATTATCATACATTTCTTTTGATGTGCCCAACTCAGAGATATAGGCAACTAGACTCTTGTGAACTAAGTCCCTGATCATCAGCTTTGCTTTGATCTCCCCCTTCTTATACTTTGTCTTGGCAGAAGTAGTTGCAGTGGATGGAGGCTCTTGGATTTCACCCTGCACATAGTCCATGACATATTGGTCTTCCAACATAAGATCTAATGCCATTATCTAAGCAAGAAAGTCATTTTTCCCAGTAAATTTATCATCGGCCTTGAAGCCATTGCAGTTTGAGGAACCCATCCTCTTCTTTAGCGATTGCTACAAATTAGGGCTTTGTCTTCACCTCAGCTCTAAAACCATGTTAATTTATGCATATGTTCTATGCTTGATGCAACTTTACTTTCTCTTCAATTTTAGATAGCAATCACATAAGAAATAAAGTAAAATGTTGATAGAACATACCAGTAGATCAGCCGAAGATAAGCCAGAAATATATATTTATGTTGGTGCGTTATGGCGATCAGTAGGATGCTTCAACCAACAAATTCTTATTAGTCAACCAACCTAATATATCTGTCACATCACCCTCATCATATAATCCAAGTCGACCAAAGTCAACGCAGCCCAAAAGCCAACGTTGTCTAGAAAGTCAATGCAGAAAACAGCAAGTCAAAGTCAATGCATCACAGTCAATGGTCAACCCTTTGACCTCGGTTCTTGTGCCAAATAGTACGTACTGCAGAAATCAAAGTTTGTGCCAAGATTCAGCTCCTTTTGACCATGCATTGAGAAAATTCAACACTGGTCAAACCTGCGGTGGATGCCCTAGCTGCAGCAGAAAATTCAACGTCCTTCTTCCCACGTGTGAATAGAAGATTTCCCTCTAAGTAGCTCGAACCAATCAGAAAAGGAGAGAGAATGTGAGATGATGAGATGAGTGAAATGTCCTCCAACATTAACCTTATTTATATCCATCAGTGAGGGTATGTGACACATTTTTTGGGGGTGTAAAACCTCAAGGCCAGCATGCACATATTTTGAATAGATTAAAAATAAATTCAAAATAAATGTTCTTCTCATCAGATCAAGATGATATTTAGATCGATCTTGCACCTTTCTTAAAGAGGAACCCAATAAAAATATTGGTATCTTCATCTGAGCATCACAACATTGAGTTTGGACCTATTTGTCCAAATTTAACAATACTATCTCGTGTGAAATCCGGTGAATTATCAATGGATGAAATGTGCGCAAAATTTCAAAAGTAAGTTTCTTGAATCATTTATTATTTTAATTTCATTATAATTTTCTTTTAAATAAAACATAATATTCTTGGTAGAATTTGTTATACATGTTACTATATTAATAGTTTTAACTTTATTTATTCACTCAGAAGATTTTTATGAAAATACAAGAACATATGGTTAAAATGGTGAATGAGAAAGTTGGGATGATGTTGTGTGTCACTACCCAGAATCAAGTTCTACAACAACACTTAAAGATTTTTATATTGCATTAAATAAGGTATGTTGATTTATAAATTAATTTTGTTCATATTTAAACTATTTTTATTTTATTACTTATACATATATATTTTTATGTCATTAAAGATGTCGAAGAAGGATGGAAATGGAGTACCAAATACTTTCAAAAGATTTATTGAAAAAATTAAGTTGGGAAAGATGAGAAAGAAGCATCTTATGAATGTTAAACTTGATCCTAATCTTAATCATTTCATTTGGAATGGGCTCGACATTAACCAATATCAAATAATACAAGGTGACTGTGAAGACATTAAAAAACTAATACCTAGAAGGGGATATGCCCTAGTTATTGCAGATATTCTTCATGGTTTCAATTTCCGAGACATTGACTATGATAGTGAACCGTATACTTATCAAGATTTTAGTAAAGTGGTTACGGTTTTTCAGGAAGTGACAACTCACCACTTTGGATATTTGTGACATTTCATTTAGACACACAGTTTGCAATGTTATTAACAAGCTTCAAGGGAAAAAAAAATGAAGGATGTAACTTACATGGTAAGACTTTGAAATTGTATGTTTGATTACTATTAAATTTTTTTATTTATGTACAATTTAATTGAAATTTTCCTTTGTTATGTTACAGGAATAAGTCAAATATTGTTTCTTCTGAATATCAGCCTATTATAAATGATTGTGAGTTCATCCATGTTGAATGTTGGACAAATGAGAATAGATATAAGCATATTCTTATGAAGCAAATAGATGGGAAGAGTCATAGTCAAGTATTGGTTCATGATGCAGTTGTAAGAAAACTAACATATGAGGATAAAGATGCAAAAAGAGATATAGTTAAAATTTATCAATAACCACAAGCATTGATTAACTATCTTATAGATCTATGTTCAAATGAAGGAGATTCGGATTTGGATTTATTCTCAGATTAAGTTTTATTATACAAATTTGAATTTAAATATTTCATTTTTTATTTTTTATGTGTTTATACTAATTTTCTTATTTTTTTTTTTTGTGCTTAATGACTAGGTACAACACTATAATGTTCCTACAAAAAGGAATAAATTGCATTTCTATTGAGAAAGACCCAGTGTAATGCAATTTACTCAACAAAGAATTAACGTTCTTCAATTCCTTCCGGATGTAAAGCAAGAAGTTGGTTTGAGGAAAGATGATTTTAATGAATCACATGTGGAAAAAAAATAAAAGGAACCTCAACCACAATTATATGGAATGATTGGAAAATGACACTTTGGAATATTTGCAGACATGAAAGATCCATTAGAAGATGACAGTGACGAAAATGAAGCAGAAAATGTTGCGGAAGAAGACATTAATGATGTTCTAGAAGATGTTGAACATGGATTAGTTGATATTGTTGATGATATTTAAGTTATGCTTGCAAATAAAACTCGATTTTGTGATCTATTAATCATTTTTACTTGTAATGTTTAGACTTTGATAGTTTATGAGAAGAATCCTTATTTTTTGGAAAAAACCCATGATTGCTATTATTTTTTGACATAAAATTCAATAAAAACGCTATTTTCTTAAGTTTTTTTGTGAATATTTTCCCAAAAAATTAGTTAAATTAATATGTTTTTTTAAATAAAAAGTCTCTAAAAGTGTATTTTTTGCATTTCATTTATATTTAAAATGTGTATTTTTTTTCATATGGTTGAAAATATTAGTTTTTTAGCGACAATTATTTGATGTGCATTGAAATATTAATTAACAATACATAAACATATAGAAAATATAAACTTTATAATATTGAACCCTTTTAAAAAAAAATATGTGAAAAAATGAAGATTTCATTACAAATTTTTATTTAAAAGAAAAAAAAAAATTTAAAACACAAGTATATAAATGCACTTAAAAATAAACATCTCAGGGAAGAAGAAGACATTAGAAAATGTATAGTGTCAAAAGCAATCCTCTAAAAAAAATTGGGTGATGATACACCACCACTATTCAAAATCAACATAAAAAACATCAAATTAAAAAAAATAAAAAATAAAAAATAAATAAAAATAAAAATAAAGTGCTAATAACATGCTCCAAAAAAAAAAGTGATTTTGCATCACCAATTTTCAAAATCGGGTGTTTTTCTTGCGACCGCAAAAAAGCAGGTACGATTTCAGTTACCTATTTGATTGATAAATATTTTAGAGATGATGATGGTTACTTCCCAGTCTTGGAAGTACCTCCCTTGCTAATAGGGAGTGTTGACTTTTGTGCAGCTTGGGAGGTACTCCAAGCCCTGGTGATCAAGTGTTCGAGGTCAAACAGTCACAAATCGTCTTGTGGGCCTGAGATCCAAGATTGGGGGTTTTGAACCCATCGTGATTTAGTCCAAAACCACGATGGATTTATGACATGTGATGGATGAGGATGATAGTGCTCAGCCAGACGATTTTAGCTCAATGAAAATCATCCAGTTCTGTGTTGTCATTAGAGAGAAATTAATTTTTGAAGTTGAATAATTAATTATTGGTTGTCAAGTCATGTTGGTTGGAGGAGCCCATGTGGATTTTTGGGAGGCCTACCAAACATATAAGATAAGAGCAGGTACATTAAATAGGAAGGAAAGATGCCATCAGCAAGGTGTGTTGGAGATGGACCCATGTATGTTGGATTGATGGTGCCCTAGGAAAGGACATATTAATGTGCACAAGTTTTTGCAATAGCTCCTCTATTACAAAAGTAAACGGAAGATACATGGAGTCTATGGGGAGCCATGTGTAAGGGTATCCTAGGTGTGGGGATGCCCTAACTAGGATCAAATGCTACACTGCGTACTTGGTCTCTCGTGGATTGTTGGAGGGTAGCATGGGAGAGGACCAAGTGTGGACGATATTGATAACTTCTTTTTTGTTACTTGGATTACTTGGATGAGTAGCAAGAAAGCGTGGAGGAAAAAATGTTTTATGGAGTAGTTTTGGGTCAAGGTTTGACCATGATTGGATCGTGACTTGCAGCCTGTTGGTGCCATGTGGATGATCTTCTGAGGAAGAGAAGGATCTTCTTAGCAGCAGAACCAACAGTGTAGTATTGGGTCAAAGTGTTGAATATTACGTGCATCAATTTCATGGGTAGCTTGAGGAGGCCCTTGTAGTTGGTTGGAGGAACCCACATGGAATTTTGGGAGGCCTACCAACCATATAAGCTAAGAGAATGCACATTAAATCAGAAGGAAAGATGCCATCAGCAAGGTGTGTTGCAGATGGACCCATGTATGTTGGATTGATGGTGCCCTAGGCAAGGACATATTAATGTGCACAAGTTTTTGCAATAGCTCCTCTATTACAAAAGTAAATGGAAGATACGTGGAGTCTATGGGGAGCCATGTGTAAGGGTATCCCAGGTGTAGGGATGCCCTAGCTAGGATCAGATGCTACACTGTGGAATTGGTCTCTCGTGGATTGTTGGAGGGTAGCGTGGGAGAGGACCAAGTGTGGATGATATTGGTAACTTATTTTTTGTTGGAGGACATCATGATAATTTCCATGTAGAAGGCGAAGTGAGACACCTTGATGGAAAAAGGTGACTGCGAGCCTGGGAGTTGTGGAGCTGAAGGGTTTGGAAAACTCGGAGCATGATTGTGTGCAGTGAGACTTGTGTGCGGAGAAGGACTTCTAGAATAGATGATGGGCGGTCCTCCTAGCCCATGTTCATTGTATGAGATGGACATCTTACAGTCATATGTGGCATCCCTTCATTCCTTATGTTGGTGTTCATCATTTCAGTGAAGGAAGAACATAGTGGGTTGAAGTCCCTGAGTAGCTGAGGAGCAGTAGTGAGTAGATTGAGAGTTGTTCACAAGTGGAGCTGTGAACAATTGACAGGAGTCTCGATGTGTTGCACCCTTGAAGGATGAAGGGAAAAATAGAGAGCGGATTGGATCGTTGAGGTTCAATGGTCAGATGGACTTATAGCATTGATAGAAGCAAGAGCTACAGATCGGGAGCTAAAGGACCATAAAGGTACAAGGTACGAATAATAGGGATGCGATATTGCACTACAACCACATGCTTAGAGTATCTTGTTTTGTATCTAGTACTAGTGGATATATGTGGGTCATTATCTCTAGAATGGGAACCCTATACTGTTGTATTATATTTTGTTAATATCACAAATTTGGGTTGAATAATTAAAAAAATTTCTATGTTTTGTGCATGTGCTATTTACTGATGTTTATATTCCGTCGTGCATAGTGGTTCTCGTTGAGACTCTTGGTTTGTTGTTGTCAATGATTTTAAGACTCTAACTTAGACCCAAGGTCATGGAAAATAAATAGAACTCTAGCTGTCTCAACCCACTAGTGCATGCCTCCTCATCGATGGGGCTAAGGATCCTCCTCCATTTCCATGAATGGATCACTTCCTTCTATAGGTATTCATTTTTGCATAGGGTGTTTGTTGTTACCCTGCCAATTTCATCTCTGTGCATCAGATTCGCTTGGGTTGTTTTTATCCAACCTTCAAGTTGTCAATAATTATAACCTTTTTTTGGTTGTGTGTTCATTGGTGCTTTTTGGGGTCAACATTATTCTCATTTGGGATTTTTGGCCTATTTTTTTTGTGTGCAGTTCATTCTTATTTTCGTCATATTTTACATGGGTGTTGGTATAGGGGTTTCTTTTAAAGTCTTCTTTTAAAGTCTTCAAGGTAATATGTTCCTTTTTCATGGGCCTTTCACCGATTCTTCATTCATGTTTTCTGTTGGGGTTTTTAGACCTAGTTTGTAATGCTTGACTTCCCTTTGTTGAGCTTTATTTGGTGCTCCCCTCAAGGTTCCTTGAAGGGCTGCGTACCTTGTTTCTAGTTTTTTTTTTTTTTTTTTGCTGGCCTAGGTCTTATTGTCCCTAGGGTTTTGATATTTCTTTTTATGTAAAGCATCATTCCTGGTCTTAATAAGGGAAATTTTTCTATAATGTGCTTACCCATATACAAAATGTTATTTTTTATTTTTTAATAAAAAACGCTACAATTTTTTTTTTCTATGGAAAAAGAAAAAACAATTTTATTTACTTTAAAATTATAACATTATTAGGGATGACATGAGCAAGAGCGTAATCCCTTTTCCTGGAGAACAAAAAGAATATAACTTTTCTTGGGGCTTAGGATTGGTATCTACTATTCAAGCTGAGTTGTGAGTGCTTTGGAAAGATCTACACCTTTTTAAGGGACAAAGGAATAAAAAATTTGAGGATCCTCAGACACTCAATGATAGTAATCATACAAATATCTAAGTAGATAACAATAAGCTCATCCTTTCTCCCCTAATTTTCCATCAAATTACTCTACTGGCGTCAAAACTTGAGGAAGTCATCTCCACCACATCCTATGAACTCGCAAAGAGAAGGAAGATATCCTAGAAAATCGGTGTTCGCAACTAGAACAAAGTGTTATTGAGCTCTAGGATGGATCAAGGTCAATCATGCCAATCTTGTAATGACCTATAATAAATGAAATGTTTTGGTAGATTAATTAAATTAAACTCTTTGTTAATTGAATTAAGGAGAATAAACACAAGATTCTAGTTGGAGACGATGTAGAAGCTCATGGAGAGGAGGTGCCACCTGAGAACAAGTAAAACCCTGGCCCTCTTTGGAAAATTAGACAATAATATGGTATGTTTTGTAGATATGAACAGCTTTTGTGAAATTCTATAGAGTATATAGATATTTTCAATGTAATATTGTAAAAGAGGAAGCTTCCGACACTAGGAAAAAATAAGCTTTGGATGTATTGGAATTTTGAAGTTGTTGATGTAACATATGAATGTAAATGAAGATGGCCATGAAAATTAGTATTTTAAATATAATATAATAGCCACTTTGTTTAAAAAAAAATTACTAACTTTAATAAAGAAAATCTAACGAATTTTATAATTATATTTAAATAATAATTTAAAAACTATATGTATATATTTTAATTATTAATATTATATTTACTTTAAAAACATATAAATATTATTACTTTAATTATTAATAAAAATAACTAATTAAAATTGTAAAATGTATTCATAAAATTTTTATATACATATAGAGTAGTAATATATATAAGAAACCTAGATTCATCATAACTCTAGATCTATCAAGTCCTGAGAGGGATCAAATCTCTTTTAGATGCAAACCTTTTTTATAATGAAAAGATTTTTGATCTCGTTGGTGCCTTGTAGATCTAGAGTTAACATGGATCTAGGTTATTTTAATTATTAGACTTTAAAGAGGCCACATTAGAGAAAAATTCCATGGGAAAATACCATGAGTTGGAGGATTTTATTTATTTTTAAAATATTATATCTAACTAAGTCGTTAGGCGTCACTATTTTAAAACAATACCCCTATTTCCTTGTTGTATTTTGTATGCATATTTAGATGTTTTTTTAGACGATTAAACTCTCCTTGTCCATCGATTTGAAATTCGGTTAGTTATTAGTTATTAAAGTTGGTTATGAGCTTGGTGTTTCCCAACCGTTTATATGTTTGATGGAGTTCGTCTCCGTTCCTATCGATGCCAATGATCATGTTCTCGCAATCCTCCCTTGTGCTGCAATGCTGCTGATTCTCCCCCTGATCATGTTCTCACAAACCTCTCCAGTGCTACCATCGCCCATTCCCTTGAAGACCTGGTAGAGATCGTTTGCAGAAATGGAGCGGTTGTGGTCAAGGTCGAAAACATGTAAGGCATTTTTCAGATCTTCCAAGCAGGTGGCCCTGTCGTTCCCTTTGGTATTCAGCTCGATGAACTCCTCCAGGCTAATGAACCTGTCCCTGTCCGCATCTACCTCCTTCATCATGAGCCCCAACTCCTGCAACCCACACGGTAGCCCATTGAGCACATAATTTCTCCCAGCTCCAAGTACGAGATCTTGTCATCGCCATTGGCATCAAATCACTTTAACTTGTCCTCCAGCTCTTCCCTATTGTGCAAAGCTCCCACTTGCAATTCTAATACAGAGGAGGACTCTGATCTTCTCCTCCTCAGCAACAAAGTGCTACTGCCCCCAGTGCTTGCTTCGCCTCCTCCGCCTTTGTTTTTCTTGCGAGATGATCAACTGAGCAGATTATTCCCCATGATTATTTGCCTCCTACTCCTATACTTGTCATGACTTATAAAAACCATCCTATGGATCAATTTTTATTGTCTTTCGTTAAATTTTGTCCCAACCTGGTGAGGATAGGAGGGAGAAATAAGGAACCTGACTTGATTCCCCACAATTTTTCTTCTAAAATTAGAAGAATGAATGAACATCTCTCTGATTGGATTGAATGTACACTTAAGTTGGAACATGTACAAGAAGAAATGGAAATATCTCTACAACAGCTATGTGAGAGTAGCTTTTTGAATGCAGAGTCCTTAATGGATTCCATGCCCGAAAAGTAGGTGAGGCAATTGATTTCTAAGAACGATTTTGGTAGAGACTTCTTAAAGAATCTCTCTTCTGGAATCTATTCGAGTTGGAGTTGGTAGAGGGTATGAAACTAGAAATCTTGTGACCTCACTATATAAAAATCTCTCTAAGAATATTAGGGAGTGGATTCCCAAGAGGGAGACCTTCGAACTAGTAGAAAATTGTTTCTATATTGTTAAGCCACTACAAATATTGGACGATACTGGATATTCTAATACTAGTGATACTTGATCAGAAGACGGTGAGAAAAGAAGTGACGACGAAGAGTATGAAATAGAGATAGTTGTTCAAAGTAATCATGATACAATAAATAAGTCATGGTTGGAAGACAAATTCTTTCCTTGCAGAAGGAAAGCAAACGATAGCTGGTCCTCTGGTGGGGCTAAACAACATCATATGCATGTAAGCTTTCAAAAACTTGATTTATTGATCCTCTTTTATTTAAGTTCCTAAATCTTGAAATCCTAATACAAAATTCACATTTCGGTGTTGCAGATAGATTTAAATAGATATTAGTGGCTACTATATGAGAATCCATGGAAATTAAATAAAAAAATTTGAGTATTATTAGTACACGTGATCACCCAAAACAAATATGAAAAGGCTTTGAAAATATTTGCAGATATTAAGAGCGAGTACAATGAAATTTGCGAGGTTATGCAGGACATCAATCAGCTATGGCAGCTATAAGTGCTTTGCGGGTCAAATATTGTGGGTATGACAACCACTGTAAGTTTTCACGTGTCCTTTAGAATATATTAGAACTTTGAAATAGAATGTAAAGGATCGCAATAAAATTCTGATTTCACTAAGCATTGCAGGGAGCAACATTGTATTGGGACGTTCTTAAAAAGCTTCAACCAACAATTATTTTTGTTGAAGAAGCTTCCGAGATTTGGGAACCTAAACTGCTAGTAGCACTTGAACTGACCATTCAACATATAATTAGATCGAGGTTTCCTTGTTTGGTGGTATATGGAGTACATGCCATTTATTTTAAAAATCATTAAATTAACGTTAAATAATGGCTTTAAAGAACACTCCACTTTTTCTCTTGAAATTCCCTTCATCTAGATGAGATGCTGAGTCAGATAATTTATCCACCAACTTGTTATGATCCCTTAAAGCATGATTGAATATGATGCATATATTTTTTAACTCTATGAATAATTCAAGCAAGCTTTCCATCATATGGAATGGAAAATCTATGCATAAGCCCCAATATATAGCTAAGTCTCCAATGATTATGATGTGTTTTCTTCACCTAGAATTCATTTGTTTTAATCCTTGCAATAAATTAATGAATTCAACTTGAGTATTGGTGCTTAGACCTACTCTCCATTCAAAACCAAGTAGCTTAGTATTTTCCACTAGGAAAAAAAATTACACCCCCCAAACACACACTTACTACCCCTCTCATTTTATCTTGATTTTAATACTTTGAACAAATTTTATTAAGTCCATTGTGTTCTTAATTTTATTGAAGTAAATTACGTTTTCTATAAATTTTGAATTTTCATTTATTTTGTTATTGTCAATAATTTTTTTTAAATAGCTTGATTGCTTGCTAACAAGTTTGTAGTCCCACTAATGGGTAATTATAAGGTCTTGAAAAATATAGTCACACTTCCTAGTCCTTGTAATCTTCTATTTTATTCTTTAGGCAGTCTCTAATCCTTGTATGAGATGCCAATTGAATAATTTAAAATAGCACTAGAATGGAAGCCTCCCTATATAATTGAATTTCATAAAAATTTAAAAATTCAAATACCTCCCATTCACATTAGATGGGGATGCCATGTGAAAGGTTTTCAATCATACATCTAAGTTTAAATATCTTTTATGCATATTATTATTATTTATTAATAGCAAATCCTTTCCTAAAAATCAGAAGCATCTTCGTGAAGGCTTGTTGTTTCCCCATCTATAATTTTTGTGATATATACATTAAATTGGTACAAGGTCAATAAAATAAATTAAGCCATATATATTGGAATGAATATATATATTTTTTAGGGCTATGGATGTCCATTTCTAGTGAAGAATGGTTTTTTATTCCAAGGTGACTCCATTTGTCCTATGGATGCTCATAGGAATTGGAGAAACATAGAAGGGACGTGAATTACCTATCTACTCAAATATTCAAATTGTTAAGTAAAATCATGTGATTTGATTCTTATCTAAAACAACGGGTGAAGCTTCAAATGGATTCAACTCCATAATTTCTATCCTAAATAAGAGTTTCTAAATTACTAAATCTATGTTAGGATGCTCATAGGAAGTGGAGAAACATATAAGGGAAGTGAAATACCCTATCTACTCAAATGATCAAATTGTTAAGTAAAATGATGTGATTATGATTCTTATCTAAAAGAATGGGTGAAGCTTCAAATGGATTCCACTCCATAATTTCTATCTTAAATAAAAGTTTCTAAATTACTAAATTTATGTTAGTGTGATACTATGCCTTCATTTCATGAAGGAAGGAATCAAAGAATCCATTTGTTAGAGTTCTAAGGTATGAAAATATTGTCTTTCTATTAAAAGATATGAATAAATAGTAATGATTCAAATATTCTTAGGTTCACCCTATGTGTGTCCATTTATTGAGCCCTCATCAACCCAATTAAGTTTTGAAAAAGACTTAGGAACCCTCTTTTATCTTGCTATTCTTAATGTGCTTTCTTTTTGCATTTGTATAGACCTTGGTTCCTTATTTTCCTTGTAACCCCAAACATTATTTTCCAATGAATAAGTTATATGATCCTTCATGTTTCACTTGCTTTATTATGACTTAAGTTCATTCTTTAGTTGCATGGATTAGTTTCGTTTCATGAATTAGTTTCATTCAATTTCTTCTTCCTCAATTCATTTTTAGTTAGCTTAGTTCCCTACTTTTTGAAAACCCTCACAATCTCAAGATCAAGATTGACTTCACAATTTGAAAAGAATTATTGTCTTGGTTTATAAGTTATTTCTTGATTTTTAGATCAAGCCTAACCTCATAATCAAGTCTCTTCCCTTCCTTGATTGTTTAATACATTTCTCAATACTAAAATTTGTCCCAATGGTTTAGGGTTCAATTTCAAATAATTCTTTTAAAGCTCAATATCATTATGAATCCTTTCCCATTCATATTTTCTATTTCATTTCAAATTTCACTCTGACTTATAAATCAACCCAAATTTACCAATTGGGTGATTTTTCCAATTTTGGTGCTCCATATCTCTCGGGATCTCTAGATTATGTCTAATTCAGATCAAGCCGCCACTCGACCTATTATTCAAACACTTTAAACCTTGTTACCACATTTGATGAAATATTGCTAATTTTTTTTTAGCTCAAGTTCATGATTGGCCCAAATTTCCAAATCAGGCCTCTCTTCACTATGTAATTTATTTCTTGTAATGATTTGGTGATCGACCTTATCTACCAAGATGGTGCATCTCTATACTAAATCACCTGATGTCAGTTTGGTGATTGACCCTCACTACAAAACTAGGCCAAATTTACCAATTGGGTGATTTTTCCAATTTTGGTGCTAAATATCTCTCAAGATCTCTAAATTATGTCTAATTTTCAGATCAAGCTACCACTTGACGTATTATTCAAACACTTTAAACCTTGTTACCAAATTTGATGAAATATTGCTAATTTTTTTTTAGCTCAAGTTCATGATTGGCCCCAATTTCCAAATTAGGCCTCTCCTCACTATGTAATTTATTTATTGTCATGCTTTGGTGACTGGCCTTATCTACCAAGATGGTGCCTCTTTATACTAAATCACTTCATCCTCATGTCAGTTTGGAAATTGACCCTCACTACAAAAATAGGGTCTCCCTCCTTGAACATTCAGAAAATCTCGATTCCCAAATTAGTATTTTGCTAATTACACCCTAATTACCAAACCAATTCCCAAATTGGTCTTGATTTCTAAATACATCCTAATTACCAATCCAAAACACCCGTACCCCCATCCAACCCAATGTTATGCAAGCAAATTTTAATTTGAATTTCTAAAGGAGTTAGTTCAATAGAATAATTGATTTATTTTTACGTCGTAAGGCATCACTATTTGAAAACAACACCCTTTTTTCCTTTTAGTCTTTTGTGTGCATCTGTGAATGTTTTGTTAGACGATTAAAATCTCCTTGTCCATTGATTTGAAGTTAGGTTAGTTAGTTAGACGATTAAACTCTCCTTGTCTGTTGATTTGAAGTCAGGTTAGTTATTAGTTATTAAAGTTGGTTATGAGCTTGGTGTTTCCCAATTGTTTATATGTTTGATGAAGCCCGTCTCTGTTCTCCTATCGACTTCGTTGATCATGTTATCGTAATCCTCCTCAGTTGTACGACGTCACTGATCATGTTCTCGCAATATTATCGAGTGTTGTCATTTCCCATGCCTTTGAGGACCTGGTAGAGCTCGTCTGCAGAAATGGAGCTATTGCGGTCGAGGTCGAAAACATGAAGGAATTTTTAAGATCTTCCAAGTAGGTGGCCCTATCATTCCCTTTGGTATTCAGATCAATGAACTCCTCCAGGCTAATGAACCTGATGATGGTGCAATTGCTAGTTTTTATTTATTTTTAAAATATTGTTTCTAACTTTATTTTATATTGTTTTATTTTGACTAAGTAAAAATGTTGAAGATTACAACCACTCCTGCATACTTGGCTGGAGAGTTCCTCTTGATGCAACTAGCCTAGATCTATTTTAGATCTCCTTTTACTCTAAACTAATTTTACATCTCAAGAGAGTTAATCTCTTTGGACGGCTAGGCTGGTTTAATTTCCCCACTGACATATGTCATATTCCACATGAATGCCATGGGTCAATATCATGTGCCAATGCCATGAGGAAATACCATGGGTCAATACTATGTGCCAAAACCATGAGGCAATACCATGGGTCAATACCATGTGCCAGAACCATGGGTCAATACTTCTACTTATAAGAGAAATAATGGTGGGAAGTGGTAAGCGTATTTATTTATATCTTGGTACAATCATTTTTTTATACAAATACTTGCTGCAATAACAATAGTTACAAAATAATTCTTGAACTAATCATATTCTAGATAAATAATTTTAAAAATTAATAAAGAATAATAAAATTCAATCCATAATGTTAAACAAGTTGCAAAATATTTTTTTCCAAACAAAGTAATACATCAAATAAGTAATATCATGATTATTACAAGTATAATTATTGTAAAATCTCTTTTGGTAATAATCACATATAATGGAACGTTGTAAAAAAGTATAATTAGCTCAACAATTTATGGATCAATTAAAGTTGTAAACATTTCAAAAAAAATTCAAGTTTATTGAATCAATATATACAATCAAAAATCCATTTAAAACAACTAAAAATAATATAAAATGTATCCAAAATATTTGGCCAAATTCCGACCAGAAACTCCAAAACCTAGCATATTCAATTTATGAATCAATTAAAGTTGTAAATATTTCAAAAAAATTTCAAGTTTATTGAATCAATATATACAATAAAAAATCCATTTAAAACAACTAAAAATAATATAAAATGTATCCAAAACATTTGGCCAAATGCTGACCAGGAACTCCAAAACCTAGCATATTTACCGAACACCAATGGTAAAATAAAAAATACCATTGAAATGAATTTTGGAGTTGTCTTTAGTGCGATTTTTTGAAGTTTCAGGTGCGAGAATCCGCTGAAAATTTTTGAGGTAAAATCTTGGTTTTTATTATTCAAATTCGTTTTTGACTCTATATATGGATTCAACACCCTCAAAAACCTGTAGGGCATTTTGATTGTGCAAAGTTAGCAATCAAACTTCTCTTTTCAATAAATTCCTGCCGGAATTTAGAGAAATTACACCATAAAAAGTCACCGTAAAAGCCTTCAAAAAGTCGCACTAAGATGAATTTTTGTTTTACATTTTCATGCTCCTCCGATATTTACGAGAGCCTCATTGGATCTCACTATTTAGACTGAAAATTTTGGTACTACTTGTGATTTTTTAAAGTTTGGGGGTTTGAGGGGGAGGATTTCTTCCTGGATATGGTTGGGAGGAAAAGTAGATGGTTCACAACGAGTTGGTAATAGTATATCGGATTAAATCAAGAATGTATTGCCAAAGCTTTCAAATTTACTTTATAATTAAAAATTTTCCATAGCAACGTCACTTGTACTTCCTCTTCATGCCTCTTCATGCATGAGATTTTCTTGGAGCATATATTCATTTTATGCTTCAATTAATGTTTTCCCATCCTCGTTTTTGGAAAAAATTAGTCTTAAATTTCTCTTCTGCAATAGCTCCATCATCAACAAATAATTGTTCACAAAGGCCTTCCATTTCAACCCTCTCATCCACTAGTCTCCATGGGTCAATATCATGTGCCAATGCCATGAGGGAATAGCATGGTTCAGTACCATGTGCCAAAACCATGAGGCAATATCATGGGTCAATACCATGTGCCAAAACCATGGGTCAATACTTCTACTTATAAGATAAATAATGGTGGGAAGTTGTAAGCGTGTTTATTTATATCTTGGTACAATCATTTTTTTATACAAATACTTGCTGCAATAACAATAGTTACAAAATAATTCTTGAACTAATCATATTCTAGATAAATAATTTTAAATATTAATAAAGAATAATAAAATTCAATCCATAATGTTAAACAAGTTGCAAAATATTTTGTTCAAAACAAAGTAATACATCAAATAAGTAATATCATGATTATTACAAGTATAATTAGCTCAACAATTTATGGATCAATTAAAATTGTAAATATTTCAAAAAAAGATCAAGTTTATTGAATCGATATATACAATCAAAAATCCATTTAAAACAACTAAAAATAATATAAAATGTATCCAAAACATTTGACCAAATTCTGACCAAAAACTCCAAAACCTAGCATATTCAATTTATGAATCAATTAAAGTTGTAAATATTTCAAAAAAAATTCAAGTTTATTGAATCAATATATACAATAAAAAATCCATTTAAAACAACTAAAAATAATATAAAATGTATCCAAAACATTTGGTCAAATTCAGACCAAGAACTCCAAAATCTAGCATATTTACCGAACGCCCACGGTAAAATAAAAAATACCATTGAAATGAATTTTGGAGTTGTCTTTAGTGCGACTTTTTGAAGTTTTATGCCGGAATCCCGTGAAAAAATTTGAGGTAAAATCTTGGTTTTTGTTATTCAAATTGGTTTTTTGACTATATATATGAATTCAGCACCCTCAAAAATCTTTAGAGCACTTCAATTGTGCAAACTTAGCAATCAAACTTCTCTTTTCAATAAATTCCTGCCGGAATTTAAAAAAATTACATGTAAAAGTCTTCAAAAAAAATCGTAGTAAAGACTACTCGATGAACTTTTGTTTTACATTTTCATGCTCTGATATTTACGATGGCCTCATTGGATCTCACTATTTAGACTGAAACCAGTTGTCGGGAATGAAAAGTGTGAACAAATGAGACAGACCTCGAAAATCGGTCATCCAGCTAGACACTGAACTGGAATGCTTAATTGAAAATATCCACTATTTAGACTCAACCCAGTTGTCGGGAATGAAAAGTGTGAACAAATGAGACAGACCTCGAAAACCGGTCATCCAGCTAGACACTGAACTGGAATGGTTAATTGACAATATCCAGAGGCGCGAACTCGGCAATATATATTGAGATGAAAGCGCGTCAATAATATATATGTGCTTGTGCCCACTTACAACTCTATTTCGTCCCTGCTTTTCATTTCTTGTTATATTTTGTATCACCATGGATTCATGGCCTGCAATTTTGTCCATTATCCTAGTCTCCGAGACGACCATCGCTGAATTTATCAAATCGTCGTGCAAGGTGACCCGGTATCCGCAGCTCTGTGTTACATCGCTTTCTTCGTACGCGGGATCTCTGAAGCCGACGCTGAGCGGCCTGGTGAAGGCGGCCATGAACGTGAGCCTCGTTGATGCCCGCACGGTTTCCGTTTGGGCAGCCGACTTGGAAAAGAAAGGCGCCACAACGACGATGAGTGAAAGAGAAAGAGGTGCGCTGCATGATTGTATTCAGAATTTCAATGACACCGTTGAGGAGATTCAGAAATCTCTGAGGGAGATGGAACAGTTGAAGCGCGGCAACTTAAACCCTCAAATGAACGACATGCAGACGTTTATGAGTGCCGCCCTCACCGACCAAGATTCGTGCCTCAACGGATTTCAGGGGGCTGCGGGGAATATTAGCGCGACGGTGAAGGTCCGCGTGCAGAAAGACTCAGAGTTGATCAGCAACGCTCTAGCTCTCCTTAACGCGCTCGCTCTTAACGCATTCGCTAACACCGGATCAGTTGATACTGGTATCAATGCGTGAAATATGCCAAAACGGCCAACTGACTACTCTTCTAAATAAATAATGTATGTACCCAACAATGTGTTTCGCTGCCAAGACACCCTTTACTGGTTCCTAGTTTCTGTTTCTTTAAATCGTTGATTGGGTTTGGACTACAATCATGGCGTTATTTCAATCAATGTGAAGAAAATTGTTTTATGCTCATGCTTAAGCTGTTGTTTCTTGGTAGGAATAATAACAATAATTTCATTAAGTTGTTTCATGATAGGAATAATAACAAAAAGTTCATTAATGATATATTTATTTAGGTTTAGGTTTAAACTCTATAGGAAAAAGGGTTTGACTGCTTCAGTTCTACTATCTCAATAGCAATAGCATTTAAGTACATCAATTTTCTTTTTAAATAATAATTTTTTTTAGCAATAGCATCTAAGTATATCAATTTTTGAAATAATAATTTGTTTAGATTCTTATTTGTAATTTTCGATTTTTTTTAAAATATGGTTTGAGTAATAGTAATTTAAGCATATTTTAGTTGTGAAAATTATTTGATGCACCATTTTTATAGAAAGAATTTTAAGGTAAGAACATCTTGTTACCATCAACTTATAATATTAATATTATAATTATAATTATAAAATTAATTTTAATTAAATATAGTAAAATAAATTATATAATAATATTTATAATATTAATTTACAATTTAATAATTTTAACATATTAATGTGGTGCCTGCACTTTGAATTTAGAAGTTATGAAAGCATTCATTAAGATAGTCGCTACTCAAGGCACACAACTTTTAGAGGGCATAACCAATATCTCCTTACCATTGAAAATTAGTAGCTCATGGTTGAGTTTCTTTAAATAAAATGTCATTTCTCACAATCCCACAATGAATTTAAAAATAGAAATTCATGTCTAGCATGCATTTCAATCATGACTCCAAAAACAATAAATTTCCTTACATAAATTGGTAATCAAGTGTAGTGGAAGGAAGTGAAAATTTTGGTACTATTTGTGATTTTTTAAAGTTTGGTGGTTTGAGGGGGAGAAGTTCTTCCTAGATATGATTGGGAGGAAAAGTAGATGGTTCACAACGAGTTGGTAATGGTATATCCAATTAAATCAAGAATGTATTGCCAAAGTTTTCAAATTTAGTTTATAATTAAAAATTTTCCATAGCAGCATCACTTGTACTTCCTCTTCATGCCTCTTCATCCATGAGACTTTCTTGGAGAATATATTCATTTTATGCTTCAGTTAATGTTTTCCCGTCCTTGGAAAAAAATAGTCTTAAGTTTCTCTGCTGCAATAGCTCCATCATCAACAAATAATTGTTCACAAAGGCCTTCCATTTCAACCATCTCATCCACTAGTCTCCATTCTTCATCTTCATTCCAGGGAAAATTTTAAGGATGGAAAATTCTCTTGAAGTTTAAAACATTGGCGAATCTCACTAGTCCCTAATATGTAAATTATAGAATATTTATTTATATATTTGTAAATTTATTCAAATTGATAATGATTTTATATATAGTATCTATATAATGTTGGGGATTTTTAAGGTAAAATAATTTTATATTTTAAAATTTGGGCGGATCATTTTTACAAAAAATGGAAATAGGAGAACCTTTTTTTTTGGGCCCACCTGTGAATATTAGTCCCTAAAATTTTCCGTACTTCCTTCATAAGTACATCATTAGGTTGCTAGTCTTCACTAGAAAACTACAAATACACACTAAAATTCAGATTCAAAATCGTGAGGTTCTCCTTTAGCTGCCTCATTTTCCTCTCCTGCAAGCTATGGTGAACCAGTTTCGTACTCCATTAGGTTATTAACAAACTCCTCTTTAATATTCCTTCTTTCTTCTGCGTTCAATAACCAACTCTATTCATAATCATTTGTTTCATGTTCGGCCTTAGGTAAAATATTTTTCCTCACATGTTCTCCTTTTCGTTCCAAATTGTCTCCTTGTTCGTGACTTTTTATATCTACTATTGAGCTATTTCCTTGAGCTAGGTTACTATGGAAAAATTTCTTACCTCTACAGAGAAAGGTATATTATTGGCTTCCATTGAACTCTTAACTCGGTGATGCAAGCCCAATTATGAGCCTTCTTAAAACCCCGTAGTGCCGAGACTGTCTTCAAACGATGCTTTCTTCAACTTTATTAACAATATCCTCTCATGGGATAATGATCCCTTTTATATAAAAAGTGGGATGATTTGAAGGATGTGGCTCAATCATTTTATAAATAATTGGAGTGAAGCTCCTTTCCAAATAGCCTAGGAGAAAATAACACTCTCACTCTCTCTCTATATATATGCCTTAATATTCCTAGCTAGTCTTCCCATCAACGCTTCAGGCCCACTATTTAATGTTCTTAACAAAATGTAGAGGGCCTTCACAAAATGTCTTTCAAGATAAAAATATCAAGCAAGACCCACATCTGAATGCTCCTCCTTTTAATGACTCCAACCCAGTATAGTTATCCCGCTTGATGGGAAAAACCTTTATGGAAACTACCAGGATGGAACCTCTGGGTGGGACCCATAATACCACGTGAGATCAATCCTTATTATTGGTTGGTCCATATGTTAGGTTAGTTCTTAGTCACCCAAATCATTCCTTTGCCTTGATTCTCTCATGCTTCCAAGGTGAAACCTCAAGGCCCGCGTAGTCAAGAACTCGTGCTTTTTCGTTCTGAAATAAATCCTCTAGTTTTTTTTCACATTCTCTCTCTTGGTGTTCTCAATCTCGTCTCCCGATACTATCATTTAGCATAGATATTAAAATAAAAAAAATGACCAAGCGTTGTTTATCCCTTTTATACTCAATTCTTGCTAGGTCTTCATCCCTCGTGACCCTTGTCTCGTTCCAATCTATCCCTCTACACTTGCAAGGCACCTCTGTTTTACTAATGCCCCACAACTCTCTTCAATATGCCTTTGTTCTCCTATAGACTTGGATTTGAAATGTAGACTCTACGCTCTAACTCTTAAATCTCTGCTCTACACTTTCGTTCCTTCACTGCGCACTTTTTTTCCCTACACACACACACACACACACACACACACACACACATATATATATATATATATTTTGCCGATTTAGCGAGATTCTAAAGCGAGAATGCCTCACTAAACCATCCATGCTACTGGAATTGCCTTCCTCACATGGAGAACCCTCAGAACCATGATTTGACATTCCCATATCCGCAACAATTATTGTACGCTCCATTACTTTGATTGTAATACATATCTAATGCCTATCACGTACGATATATTAAATGAATGGTTTAATTATTAAAAGGTTATGACTTAAATTGATTACTTAATCGAATGCTTATCTCATTTAGATCTGTGATGCAAGTGTTTACTAATGTGCTATGTCACATCTTTGTTTTTATGTCATTAATCTTCTTAACCCTAATTTGGACGACCTAGATCCCCAATAATGGACATAGGGAAATACCCACCCTATCGATGCTTGGTATCATTCATTTGATGCGGTCGACCTTGCGGCTCTCCCCTGCAAGATATATGTTTCAGTTTTCATTCTTTGTCCCTCCTACCATGGCTCTTTGAAACGACATCAGATTCGGTCATGGTTCTGGCTACCAGAGCCAGTGAGAAACTATGTGCCAAAGAAGGTTTCTTATCGAATTTTTTCACGGATTTATTTGCCGAATTGAGTTTGACCACCTTTTTCCTACTCCATTCAACAATTTTCGACCATTGTGTTAAAACTTAATTCCAACTGCTCGCATTAATCAAAAGCACAGCGAAGTTATTATGAAGAGATCGAAAGATGGCAGAGTTAAGGCAGATGTGAAGTTGCACAACCATGGATAAGTATGAGGGTGGTGCAAGCTTCGTTCCTATCTGCAGCAACTACCTGCATTAAAACACCCACCAACCATATTTGAATTTTTTTAAAATATGGTTTGAGTAATAGTAATTTAATGATATTTTAGTTGTGAAAATTATTTGATGCACCATTTTTATAGAAATTATTTTAACGTGTAAGAACATCTTGTCACCATCTACTTATAATATTAATATTATAATTATAATTATAAAATTAATTTTAATTAAATATAGTAAAATAAATTATATAATAATATTTATAATATTAATTTACAATTTAATAATTTTAACATATCAATGTGGTGCCTGTACTTCAAATTTAGAAGTTATGAAAACATTCATTAAGATAGTCACTACTCAAGGCGAACAGAAGCAATATCTCCTTACCATTGAAAATTAGTAGCTCATAGTTGAATTTCCTTAAATAAAATCTCATTTCTCACAATCCGCAATGACTTTAAAAATAGAAATTCATGTCTAGCATGCATCTCAATCATGAATGTTTCCTGATATATATTTATATTTATAGTTTTGCTACCAAGACACCCTTTATTGGTTTCTGTTTCTTTAAATCGTTGATTGGGTTTGGACTACAATCATGGCATTATTTCAATCAAGGTGAAGAAAATATTTTTATGCTCATGCTTAACTTATTGTTTCATGGTAGGAATAATAACAATAATTTCATTAAGTGATATGCTTTTGTTTCATCCTAGGAATAATAACAAAATTTTCATTAAGTGATATATTTTTTTATTTCGAATCATAGTTATCAAGTTCTAATTTGATATCTCTTATAATTATAAACATGCATTAAACAAACTCAATTTCAAATAGAAAATTTACAAAAGGCCTTCTCTCTCATAATTCGTATCAATTGGCATGTTCTGGCATTAAGCCATCATTTTTGTTTCAAGCCACTCTCTTACACACTCAATCTCCACACACATATCTTCTCCTCCATTCTAAGTATTAATTTTGCATACAAAAGGATTATGAACTAATTCAGTTTAAATAAAAAAAATCCTCACCTAAACTTCTAATTTAGTATTTCTTAGACCTACAAATATTTCATTGATATAACTTTCTTTATTTCTCTAATATTCTTGGAAATTTCTCTCCAAATCTCTTTAATATTCTATAAAATTTCTCTCCAAATCTCTCTAATATTCTAGGAAACGATCCTTTAGAATATATTTTCTTACAATAATCCTCACTTTCATCACTTACATGGAATTTAGAACAAACATAGAAAATACATTTAAATAATTAAATATATCTTAACTTCGGAGCCAACTACCATGGTAAAGAAATAACCCCTAATTCTAGTCAAAATTAATTTGACTTGGAAGTGGAATGCTCCTGAATCAAACTCCCAAGGTGAAAAATACTCTTTGATCCCAAACTTTGGTTTTTACTTGATATTTCTCCTAGATATGTTGATGTTTTCCAACTGCTTCTTCTAATTCTCCACCCTTCCTTATCCTATGTTGTTGTTGTCCACTTACTCTACAAATGTGAATTTCTTGTGTTAGGTATTCATTCTTACTATTCACCATTTTCTGATTGTTTTTCTTTCTCATGAATGCTTTCCTCATCAACATCCATAGCTCCTCAACCATTTTTTCAATTTCTACTTTTGGATGAACCTTATTATTGTTGCTATTTTTCGTCTGTTGGATGTCTTCAATTGCAATATGTTTCTCACTACTTTTGAACACATTTCCTTTCTCTTTCAACTTTGTCTTTATAATATAAATGTGCAAAATTCTAAAAAAAAATGTTGTTCATATATAATGAATTCAACTCATACAATTAAAAATCACCTTGGATTGTGTCGTCAACCTCCATGCAATATGGCATATTTTAAATTATACCTTGTTCCATATTTCTCTACTGCAAGAACTCCATCATGAAACAAAATTCTTCACAAAGCCATTCCATTTCAACCATATCTTTCACTAGTCTCCATTCTTCATCTACCTTCTTAAGTACATCTTTTTGTCATTGGTATTCACCTGTAAAACCTGAAAATATACACCAAAACTAAGATTAGAAAACATGAGGTTCTCCTTTAGCTACCTCATTTTCCTCTGCTCCAAGGAGACCTAAACTATTTTCATAGTCCATAAGCCTATTAAAAAAAATCCTCTTAAATATTCTCTCTTTCTTCTACATTTAGGAACCATCTCCAAATTTCAAAAAAAAATGTTTCATGTTCGGCCTCTGGGGTGTCTTATTCCTTTTCGATCATGCTCAACAAATGCATAAATATCTGTCCTCACATGAGCTCCTTTTCTTTCCAAATTTTCTCCACGTTGTTAAATTTTTATAACTTCTATTGAGTTATTCCTTCAGCTAGGTTTCTTTCTTTGGCCAACACATTCTTCACTATCCACATTCTACAAATTACGCCGCTTCTCTTTTCCTAATTTCCCCAAATTTATTATTCCTTCAAAAATAAGTATATACTATCCACATTCTACAAATTATGGCACTTCTCTTTTCTTAATTTCCCTTAAAAAATAACTAAAAATATATTGATAAAAAGAAAACAAATCAAATCAATCAGGCCTCTCCATTTCATCTTGCAATTTTAAAAAAAATCAACCAGATTTCTTCATAACTTCTTCTTGTCATGGGAGTTCCTTGACACTCTTCATCTTCAATCATATGTTGTCTCCCACCAACATGGTTATGTCCTTGTAGAAATTTCACCATTTCTGGTATTCCGCCTGCAAATATACATTTAAAAAAATAATTAAAACCATAATCATGAGACTCTTTAGTCTTAGTTGGACTATCTCAAATAGAAAATAACATATAAGTACATCAATATTTTTTCTAAAATAATAATTTACTTAGATTTTGTTTGTAATTTTTAAATTTTGTTTTTTTAATACATGTCTAATTTATAGTTTGAGTAATGGTACTTTAGGAATATCTAAGTTGTCAAAACCATTTGGTGAGTCATTTTTTATAAAGAATTTTGAATTTGTAGTAACACCTTGTCACCATCTACTTTAAACCCTTTAAGAAAAAAAAAATAATTTTTTTATTAATATTATAATTATAAAATTAAAATAAATTATATAGTAATATTTATAGGAGAAGTGTATAATGCAATTTTTTGGACAAGATTGGATGTTTCCATGAATGATGGTCATGCCATAGCATGACAAATATTACAGTTTATCATGATTTTTGGGAAGCTACTTTTTCCTAGCTCTTCCCCACCCGTTTACATACATGGTGTCGTTCTTGAGGTCTAACAATGAACCACACCCGCCTCGCCTTCACTATTCAATTGATACAACTCAATTAAAGCATGGAAAAATATGAGAATGACTCAATTAAAACATTGACAGATACTTTCCAGATGTTGCACGCAGCTCTATCTTGAATTTCAAATTTCAATTTCGAGTGCCCCTCAATTTCAAATTTCAAATTTTAGTTTTACACCACAAAAAACACTACATGAATTTCCATGGCCGGGAGGTTGGATTTCTGGTGTATTTCTTCGATGGCTACTTGATAACCAGTTGCTTCTTTGTGTTTTTTAATCCATGGATGCAACTATCAGGCGCTTCATAATTTCATTTTGCATGTGGAAAACAATGACACTTGCCCTCGAGTAACGTCGGTCTCTCCTTTTCATCAACCTTTGTTTCATGTCTGGCAATAATGAAATTTTGAAACATAGCACCCTCTTCAATAATTTTTTTCCTCTTGGCCTATCAATTGGTACCGGCACTGTAATACCAATTTCTCTAACTGAAATTATGTTTCCTTGCAGCTGAAACAAGATGTCAATATTAGAAATGAAATTATGGAAGGAAGAACCATGGAAAGTGAAGGATGTCTTCAATGTGCTTGACAAATATAGCCATAGGAAAATCATTTTGTTGGATCTCCAAGAATTCTTCAGTGGCTACCACTTCAAAATGGGGAAGCGACTGAGAAGAGAGGAAATGGAGGGAACGATATTTTTTGTTGATGTAGACAACAACTCAGTGGTATTCTGAGTTTTAGTCGATGTGGGAATTGTAGCCATTTGAGGATTGTATCTTTAATTCCTTTATGTGATCCCTCTATGTGAGGATTGGATCAATGGTCAAGGATAAAGCTATGATATTCACTTCCAGGAAGATTAATGCTTGCAATTTTGGATATACCTTCTCAATATGAGCAAGATACAATAAATATGGGAAGCCATGATTCTTTTGATCATGTCTGGTTGTTATCTGGTTTGAATTATCTTGTGCGGAATCAATCCCTCATGGTGATCTAAGAATCGTGAAGCTCCTGAGCATTTCGATCGCTATAAGAGAGAAGTAAGGAAGCTCTTTAAAAATATGATAGGAATGTATGAACTGTTGGGAAGGGGGCTATAATTTATGGTGGAGGAACGGGATTGTTGTGCAAATATGGTAGATCATAAAATTTATTAGATGTATAATAATATCGAAGGAAGGCTCATCTCTATGCAAATATAAATTCTTCTTCTAAAGGCTAGACAATGAGAGTCATCATGGAGCTCAGATGAAGAATAAAAACAGGGTTCCTTGGAACCAATATTTTCATTGCATGACATGGATGTTGTACGAGAGGAGGGAGAGGATGGAGAAGCTCGTGGTGAGAAGGTGCCACCTAAAAATGTTGTACAATGTTCAATAACAAATTGGAAGTTTGGCTTACCATCCAAAATTTCCCTTTCATGCATGTCAACCATGCTTAATTGTACATAAAGTGTCCCAAGGGAGAGGATTTAAAATAGTGGTGCCTAGTATAAAATATTAAAACGACTTGTATATATATAATCCTATTTTGAGTTTTTCTATCCAATTGGACTTTTACTTCCTTATGTTTTTTTTTGGGTAAGGTGAGACCTTATAACGAGATTATTGGTTTACCTCCACATAGAGAAGTGGATTATTGGTTTCCATTGAACTCTTACCTCAGTGATGCAAGGCCAATTATGAGCCTCCTTAAAACCCCACAGTCCCGAGACTATCTTCAAATGATGATTCCTTCAAGCCTATTAACAATATCCTCTCACGAGATAATGATCCATTTTATATAAAAAGTGGGATGATTTGAAGCATGTGACTCAACCCTTTTAAAAATAATCAGAGTCAGGATCTTTTCCAAATAGCCTAGGAGTAAATACCTCTCTCTCTCTCTCTCTCTCTCTCTCTCTCTCTCTCTCTCTCTATACATACATACATACATACATACATACATACATACATACATACATATATATATATATATATATATATATATATATATATATATATATGCCTTAATATTCCTATCTACTCTCCCCATCAATGCTTCAGGCCCACTCTTTAAAGATCCTGACACAATGTCGAGAGCCTTCACAACATGTCTGTGAGGATAAAAGTGTCAAGCAAGACCCACATTTGAATGCTCCTCCTTTTAATGACTCCAACACAGTATAGTTACCCCGCTTGATGGGAAAAACCTTTATGGAAACTGCCAGGGTAGAACCTCTGGGTGGGACCCACAATTCCATGTGAGCTCGATCCTTATTATTCATTGGTTCATACACCAGGTTAGTGCTTAGTCACCCCACTAATTCCTTCGCCATTATTCTCTCATGCTTCAAGATGAAACATCCAGGCCCACGCAGTCAATAACTCATGTTTTTTTGTTCTGAAATAAATCATCTAGTTGTCTTTTCTCATTTTGTCTATTGGTGTACTCAATTCCGTCTCCCAATACTATCAATTAACAGACATATTAAAAGAGAAAAAAATTACTAAGTGTTGTTTATCCCTTTTATATTCGATTCTTTCTTGGTCTTCATCCCTCGTGACTCTCGTCTCGTTTCAATCTATCCCTCTGAACTCTTCAGGTGCCTCTTCTTTACTAACGCCCCACACCTCTCTTCAGTATGCCTCTCTTCTCCTATAGACATGGATTTGTAATGTCAACTCTATGATCTGACTCTTAAATCTTGGCTCTACACTTTCACTCCTTCGTTGCACACTCTGATTCCCTAAAACCAACTATATATATATATATATATATATATATATATATATATATATATATATATATATATATATATATATATATATATATATAGTTTACCAAGTCAACGAGATTCTAAAGCGAGAATGTCCCACTAAACCATCCATGCTACTGGATTTTCCTTCCTCACATGAAGAATAAGAGCATAAGAGTTTAGAGGAAGAAATAAAGAGACAATAAAAAGAAGAAGAAAGACGGAGAACGAAAGAAAGCAGAAGAAGGACAAGAACAAAACTAGCTACTGGAAGAAGAGACCAAGAAATTGTAGGAAAATGAACTTTCTCAAGAAATTGAATATCTGATAGTAATTCAAGCTATGGAGGAAGAAAAAGAGTAGTAAAATAAAGATGTTGATCTCACACCTTCCACGCGGAAAATCAATATTGAGTCTCCCCCTCACCCTACAACAAAGCAAGCTCCAAGTGAAGAAGAGGAAATTTTTCCTTTTGATGATGCTTCGGTCATGGATACATACAATATAACTTATGTTGAGCTTCAAAAGAATATTGTACAAGGGAGAAAGAAACATTTCCTAGACAATATCACATCTCCTGCATTTATCATAAATTGGGTGATTGTGACAGACACAGGAAGGAATCTAGAAGCCATTTTTGCATCCAACTTGGCCTTTGCGGGTGCTTCCAAGTCAAACATAGAGTATCTCATGTTCAAGAATAAAGAAATGGAAAATAACTTACATGCTGCAAGGAAATAATTTGAACAAATTCCAGCAGAGGTATAGAAAGAAACTCCCGCATAGGTCTATCTCGAAGAGCTTAAGGCAACCATACTTGGAGAATTATCGACATTAGGGGTAACTATGAGAAGCCTCTATGAGGAGCTTCTCACAATGCATAAATAAATTTTTCGCTTGCACGACATGTAGCAGAAGTGAAAAGATAATGCTAAAGCCCTCAAGTTTTTTCATACAACCATAAATATCATGCATGAGTGGTCAGTTTAGTACAAAGGGGCATGTTCAGAGTTGGTGAAGAAGAAAAGACAACATAATGAGTTGGAGAAAGCATAAGTGTGGAGTATCACCCAAAGTAATGAATATGTGGGCTCATTCATCACCAACGTTTAGGCCTCATATGCACAGTTATAAAACAATGTGGATTTAATGGTGAAGTCACATAAGATACCTTTATTTGGCTCACTCATCAAAGCCAAATGTAGGAATTAGATCAAATATGAGGTAAATACTTGGACCAACTCAGACATGTTGTTATGAAGGGAGATATTGAGGTGAAAAACATCATATGCATAGGTATAGTGGTGGCTATGTCTAAATCAATATCATGTTGCTCCTGCTGAAGAAGTAAACTCAAATTGGTTCTAAGGTAGTTTTCCCATGTGCTTGTGCCCCCATACATTTGTATTCCGTCCCTGCGTTCACCTTTGCTTCTTTTCATTTATTTTTCTTACTTATTATATTATGTCACCATGGATTCATGGCCTGCAATTTTCTCCATTATTCTAGTCTCCTTGATAATGATTTCAGCGAAAGACGTGAATCCCCAGCACAGTGACATGCACATCGTTGAATTTATCAAGTCTTCGTGCAAGGTGTGTTGAGATTCAACAATATGATGAGCTTAGTGAAAAGAATCTCCTTCACTAAGTAGGCCCGTGGGCTATTTTTGGCACAAGTCTATTTTTAGACTATGTCTATTTTGAGACATGTCGATCATATTTTAGAAGTTGCACGATGCTATTTGTGGATGGTTGATCAAGTTGGAAAAATAGATGAAATTATATTTTTAGAATACTGGGAGAAGTCTATTTATAGATCGTCAATCTAAAAATAGATGCATGTCAATTATTATTAGCTCTTAATAATAATGAGACTCTAAACATCAACTTATTCTCTTGGAGCACTTCAGTTCAGTGCACAGATGTGGCACAGTAGCTGACAAAAGGTATTACGCTATTCCTGAGGGTTTATTCGAGCTATTGCATGGAGGACTTAGTTAGAACTCAAGTGGCAGAGTTATGACATAGTTGGAAGAAGTAGCTATGAAATTGTATTTAGTTTAACTCAGTTAGACTCAGTTGAGCTAGTTATATCTAGTCTAACTGATTGATACACTAGTGAGAGTGGAATGAATTAATTAGTTAATTAATTCACAAATAATATCTCACTAATCAAGTCCCATGGGGGTAGGCAAGTTGGTAATCGAAATGCGGTGAAGTTCATTTGTAAGGCAAGCCTGACAGGAGGTCATGAGTTCAAATCCTCCGGACTAAAGCGGAGCTGTGGAGAGGGGCGGGCACATGCTCCCAGTGGGTATAGTGGTAGCGGTCAGAATCAACCCCGTGTAATGCGAGTCGCTAGGCTTCCCCAGTTGCCGATCCCACTATATAAAAAAAAAAAAAAACTCATTAATCAACTGAACAATGCATCAGTTAACTACAGTACATGGCAGTTTCAGTGGAGACTAGTGGAGAGATAGGTGAAAGGGCAAGATATACTGTCTATTGTGACTATGAGTGATGCATTGATTGCATCCAACACACAGTGGAGATGCCAATGAGGATTGTGCAGTGAATCCAAGAGTAATTCGAATTCATTCAGAGTTATTTTTTAGCAAAGATTTCACAGTGGAGGCAGGCTAGCATGTGGCATAGATCGATACATGGATTTGCAATATTGGGCTTGATTAGTGTATGAAGATTATACTGTAATGAGAACTTGTGATAAGCTTTCTATGTTTGTATGAGATTGTCATATGATCTCCATGTTACATAATATATAGTTGGGGTTTTCAGCTTCAGGCTTTCCCGGTTAAAAACTGTGTTATGTGCGATTGATAATTTTTGTTTATGCTTCACATGTGTGTGAAATTAATTTTTCGGCAAAATATTAACAAGTGGAATAGATTCAGTAACTTGCATAAAGTTAAATAGTGTGAGATCAGGTGGATCTTGGACATATGCATGCTTAGTGCATACAATTTCTACAAGGTAACCTGGTATCTGTAGCTTTGCATTACATCTATTTCTTCGTACACGGGATCTTTGAAACCCACGCTGAGCGACTTGGTCAAGGCGACCATGAATATGAGCCTTGTTAATGCCTGCATGGTTTATGTTTGTGTAGGCGACTTGGAAAGGAAAAGCACCATGATGATGTGAGAAACAGAAAGAGTGGCACTGCACAATTGTATTCAGAATTTCGATGACACCATTGAGGAGATTCAGAAATCTGTAACGGATATGGAGCAGTTGAAGTGTAGTAACTTCAACCATCAAATAAATGACATGTAGAAATTTATGAGTACCACCCTCACTGACCAATATTCCTAACTCAACAGATTTTAGGATGTGAAGGCAACGGGGAATATTAGTGCGACAGTGAAGGTCTGCATGCAGAATGAGTCAAAGTTGATTAGTAACACTCCAGCTCTCCTTAACGGGTTCTCTCTTAATGCATTCACTAACAACGGAGTTGATAATGGTATTAATGTGTGAATTCCAAATGTTGGATTTTCAATCCAACTGTAAGAAGGCAGAAAAAAAGAAAAGACAGAGAGAGGACCAACTGTGGACGATATTGGTAACATTTTTTTTGTTGGAGGACATCATGATAATTTCCATGTAGGAGGTGAAGTGTGACACCTTGATGGAAAAAGGTGACTGCTAGCTTGGCAGTTGCGAAGCTCAAGGGTTTGGAAAGCTGGGAGCATGATTGTGGAGCTCGAGACTTGTGTGCAGAGATGGACTTCTATCACAGATGATGGGAAGTCCTCCTAGCCCATGTTAATTTTAGGAGATGGACATCTTACAATCATAGGTGGCATCCCTTCGTTCCCTATGTTAGTGGTCATTGTCGCAACGAAGAAATAACATAGTGGGTTGAAGTCCCTGAGTAGTTGGGGAGCAACAGTGAGTAGATTGAGAGTTTTTCACAAGTGGAGCTATGAACAACTCGACAGGAGTCACTATGTGTTGCACCCTTGATGGACAAAGGGAAAACTAGAGAGCACATTGGATCGCCGAGGTTCAATGGACATATGGACTTGTAGCATTGGTAGAGGTAGGAGCTGCAGATCAAGAGTTGAAGGAAACTGAAAGGTACAGGCTATGAATAAGACGGTTGAGATATTTCGCTACAACCACATGCTTATATTATCTTGTTTTGTATCTAGTACTAGTGGATATATGAGGGTCATTATCCCTGGAACATGAGCCCTATATTGTTGTATTATATGTTGTTAATATAAAAAATTTGGGTTCAAAAATTAAAAAGTTCTCTATATTCTATGCATGTGTGATTTACCATTGT
Organism: Pinus albicaulis; assembly: GCA_034641835.2. Classification (NCBI taxonomy): domain Eukaryota; kingdom Viridiplantae; phylum Streptophyta; class Pinopsida; order Pinales; family Pinaceae; genus Pinus; species Pinus albicaulis. The sequence continues at coordinate 1,271,375,389 of CM076582.1, forward strand.
TTATATTCTGCTGTGTAGAGTGGTTCTCGTTGCGACTCTTGGTTTGGTGGCATCAAATATTTTAAGACTCTAATTTAGACCTAAGGTCATGGAAAATAAAAAGAACCCTAGCCGCCTCAACCCACTAGATCATGCCTCCTCATCAATGGGGCTAAGGATCCTCTTCCATTTCCATGAATGGATCGTTTCCTTCTATAGGTTTTCATTTTTGCACATGGTGTTTGTTGTTACACTTCCAAGTTCATCTCTATCCATGGGATTCACTTGGGTTATTGTTATCCAACCTTCAAGTTGTCACTAATTATGCCTTGTTTTTTGCTACAGGTTCATTGGTGCTTTGTGGGGTTAACGTTAGTCTCATTTGGGATTTGTGGCCTATTTTTATTTTTTTGGGGTTTATGCTTATTTTCCTCTTATTTTACGTGGGTGTTGGTATAGGGGTTCCTTTTAGGTCTTCTGTGAGCCCTTTGGCTCCATTTCGTGTTTCCATTCTGGGTGTGATGGTGTGGCTATTCAAGGCAATATGTTCCTTTTTCATGGGCCTTTCACCCATTCTTCATTCGTATTTTTTGTTGGGGTTTGCACACCTAGTTTTTAATTCTTGGCTTCCCTTTGTTGAGCTTTATCTGGTGCTCCCCTCAAGGTTCCTTGACTGGCCTGCATACCTTGTTTCTAGTTCTTTTTTATATTTTTTCTGGCCTAGGTCTTATTGTCCCTAGGTTTTTCATATTTTTTTGAATGTAAGACATCATTCTGGTCTAATAAGGGAATTATTTCTAGAATGTGCTTACCCATATAAAAAATGTATTTTTTCTCTTCTTTAATGAAAAACATTACACAATTTTTTTTATATGGGGAAAAACGACAATTTTATTTACTTTAAAATTATAACATTAATAGGGATGACATGAGCATGAGGGTAATCCATTTTTCAGGAGAAAAAAAACAATATAACATTTCTTGGGGCTTAGGATTGGAACTAGTAATCAAGCTGAGTTCTGAGTGCTTTGTGCTTTGGAAATATCTCCACTGTTTTTAAGGGACAAAGGAATATAAAATTTGAGGATCCTCTGACACTCAATGTTAGTAATAATACAAATATGTAAGTCGATAACAAGAAGCTCGTCCTTTATCCCCTAATTTTCCATCAAATTACTCTGCTAGCATCAAAACTTGAGGAAGTCACTCTCCACCACATCCTCTGAACTCGCAGAGATAAGGAAGATATCCTAGAAAATTGGTGTTCCCAACTAGAAGAAGGTGTTATTGAGCTCCAGGATGGAGCAAGGTTAATTATGCCAATCTTGTAATCAATTATAATAAATGAAATGTTTTGGTAGATTGATTAAATTAAAATCTTTGTTAGTCGAATTAAGGAGAATAAACACAAGCTGCTTGTTGGAACCATCTCAACATAGGATGGATGATGAAGGAGGATAGATGTGAGTATCTTCTATCCAAAACATGTTTCATAACATGCATGGCGACATCCACACTTTAAGTATTAATTAAGAATGGGGAGTTATTTTGAATACTCAGTGGTTTTCTCGGTTGAAATCGATGTGGGAATTGCATTCATTCGAGAAGTTTATCAATAGTTCCTTTATGCAATCCCCTCACATGAGGACTCGATAATTGGTCGGGGATAATTCTATGATTCTTGCTTGTGAGAGGATTTAGTGCTTGCAATTTTGGAGATTCCTTCTCAATATGAGCAAGATTTATTAAATAAGGGATGTCATGACACTTTTGAGCATGTCAGGTTTTTATTTTGTTTGAATTCTCTTTTAAGGAATTTGTCCTTGATGGTGATGGAGAATCGTGAAGCTCTCAGGGATTTCGATCGCTAGAAGAGAGCAGTAGGGAAGCTATTTAAAAATATGATAGGAATGTATGAATTGTTGGGAAGGAGACTGGACTTTATGGTGAAGGAGCTGGATTGTCATGCAAATATGGTAGATCATAAACTTGATTAGATGATATGATGCACTGTAATATCAAAGAAAGCATCATCTATATGGAGACATGTATTATGCTTGTAAAGACTAGACAACGAGAGTCGACATGGATCTCAAAGGATGAAAGAAAACATGGTTACCTGGAACCAATATCGTCATTGTAGGACATGGATGTTGTAGGAGTGGAGGGAGACGATGTAGAAGCTCATTGAGAGCAGGTGCCACCTGAGAAAATGTCAAACCCTAGCCCCTCTTTGGAAAATTAGACAATAATATGGTATTTTTTACAGATATGAACAACTTTTGTGAAATTCTATAGAATATATAGATATTTTCAATGTAATATTGTAAAAGAGGAGTTTGTGACACTATGAAAAATATGCTTTTGTTGTAGTGGAATTTTGAAGTTGTTGATGTAAGAGATGAATGTAAATGAAGATGGCCATGAAAACTAGTCTTTTAAATATAATATAATAGCCACTTTGTTTAAAAATAAATAGTAACTTTAATAAAAAAAATCTAACAAATTTTATAACTATATTTAAATTATAAAATAACAAAATCTTGGGTAGAGAGTTCCTCTTGATGCAACTAGCCTAGATCCATTTTAGAACCATTTTCACTCTAAACTAAGTTTACATCTCAAGAGAGTGAATCTCTTTCGGCCCTTGGTAGATCTAGAGTTAAGATGCATCTAGGATGGTTTGATTTCCACATGAATACCATGGGTCAATACCATGTGCCAATAACATGAGGCAATACCATGGGCCAATACCATGTGCCAATACTATGAGGCAATACCATCGGTCAATACTTCTACTTATAACATAAATAGTGGTGGGAAGTGGTAAGTATATTTATTTACATCTTGTTACAATCATTTTTTTATACAAATACTTGCTGCAATAACAATAATTACAAAATAATTCCTGAACTAATCATATTATGCATAAATAATTCTAAATATTGATAAAGAATAATAAAAATCAATCCATATTGTTAAACAAATTGCAAAATATTTGGTTCAAAACAAAGTAATACATCAAATGAGTAATTCCATGACTATTACAAGTATAATTAGCTCAACAATTTATAAATCAATTAAAGTTGTAAATATTTCAAAAAAAAATTCAAGTTTGCTGAATCAATATATACAACCAAAAATCCATTTAAAACAATTAAAAATAAAATAAAATATACCCAAAACATTTGGCCAAATTCCGACCAGGAACTCCAAACCTAGCATATTTACCGAACGCCCATTGTAAAATAAAAAACAACATTGAAATGAATTTTTGTTCAACATTTTCATTCTCCTCTGATATTTACGAGGCCCTCATTAGATCTCACTATTTATTCTCAAACGAGTTCTCGGGAATGAAAAGTGTGAACAAACGAGACAGACCGTGAAAGTCGGTCATCCAGCTAGACACCGAACTGGAATGGTTAATTGACAATATCCAGAGGCGCGAACTGGAATGGTTCATTTCTTGTTATATTTTGTATTTTGTAGCTAGAGAGGACTTTGGACAAAGCGGATAAGGTCACTTCAAGACAGCGTGGACAGCCCAGATTGGGGGCCGAGTTGTTGTAGGAGAGTGTCGATTAGGTGCAGGATTGTTTTGTGGTCAAAACAGGTTCGTTGAGGGTTGTTTCCAAGGGTCGGATTGTAGGGCTGGTAGGCTAAGGAGCCAAGCATAAAAACATGGTTGTTTAAGGGTTGTGTAGGTCGTTTTTAAGGTAGCCTGAGACCCACAAATTTCTATTGTGCTAGGAGGACATAGCTAGCATCTAACGATGTTTCAAGGGTCACATTGGGGTTAAAAAAATCCTCCTTGAGTCAACATGGATGTGGAGGGGCCTATCCTTGGAGGACCGAAACCATTAAATCCTTCTTTGTTGACAACGTGGAAAGTTAAGGGTTGAATTTTGTGTTCTAAGTAGAGTTGCAGGAGCAACAAGAAAGCGTTGAGGAAAATAAGGCTTTGTGGACGATTGTTGGGTCAAGGGTTGACTGTGATTGGATCATGAATTGCTGCCTATTCATTCCATGTGGATGATCTCCCAAGGAAGAGAAGGATCTTCCTAGGAGCAGAAAGAATAGTGTAGTATTGGGTCAAAGTGTTGACTATTATGTGGATTAGTTTGATGGGCAGCTTGAGGAGGCCTTAGGAGCTGGTTGAAGGAGCCCACGTGGATTGTTGGAAGTCTCACTAAATAGCAAGGTGAAATCAGGCACATCATATCCGAAAGAAAGAGGAAAAAAACAAGGTGTGTTGCAGATGGACCGATGTATGATGGATTTATGGTGTCCAAGGTGAGGACATATTTATGTGCCCAGATTTTTACAATAGCTCCTCTATTGTAGAAGAAAAGGGCAGATTGGTGGAGTCTGTGGGTGGCCATGTGAAAGAGTCTCCCAAGTGTGGGTATTCCCTAACTAGGATAATATGTTATAGTGTGGAATCGGTCTCTCGTGGATTTTTGGACGGTAGCATGAGAGAGGACAAATTGTGGACGATTTTGGGTTGTTATGGTCTGCTGGAGGAAAATTTGATAGTGTCCATGTAGGAGCTGAAGTGCAACACCTTGATGGAAAAAGGTGACTACTAGCCTCGCAGTTGTGGAGCTCAAGGTTTTGGCCAACCAACAGCAGGATTGTGGAGCTTGAGACTTGTGTATGGAGAAGGACTTCTACCGCATATGATGGGCGGTCCTCCTAGCCCGTGTTCATTGTAGGAGATGGACATCTTACAGTCATAGGTGGAGGCCCTCCATGCCCTATGTTGGTCTTAATATTTTCAGCAGAGGAAAACCATAGTGTGTTGAAGTCCCTGAGTAGTTGAGAAGAAGCAGTGGGAAGATTAAGAGTTTTTCACAAGTGAAGATATGAACAACACGATAAGAGGCTCGATGGGTTTTACCCTTGATGGAAGAAGGGACAAATAGAGAGAAGATTGGATCGTTAAGGTTTAGTGACTAGATGGACTTGGAGCATTGATAGAGGTAGGAGTTGCAGATTAGGAGCTGAAGGACTGGGCAGGTACAGGGTATGACTGAGAGGGCGAAGAGATTGCACTACAACTAGATGGTCAGAGTATAATTTTTGTATTTGATACTAGTGGATGTATGAGGGTGATTATCCCTAGTACGGGAGCCCTAGACTATTCCTGTATATGTTGTTAATATAACGAAGTTGGGTTGAAAACTTAAAAAGTTGTCTATATTCTATGCATGTGTGATTTATTGTTGTTTATATTCCAGTGTTCAAAGTAGTTCTAGTTGAGACTCTTGGATTGGTAGCATTAGTGATATTAAGACTCTCACCTAGACCTGAGGTCGTGGAAAATCAACATGCTATTAGAGGGTATCTGAACTACTTTTAAAGTGAGGGAATCAAAGTGTGCACAACGAAGCAGCTCGGAGGGAGTTTTTATTTTCTAGATTGTGGAGGTGAGGGTTCATCTAAAGACATGAAGATGTGGTCTTAACAGGTCACATGCTGAGGTGGGTTGGGAGTTCTGGTGGATTTGCAGTGAGTCTGGTGAACAACATTTTTTTGTACGGAATATTGATGATCATGGACTTCCATTGATTTTCCATGGATGGTTGGGATAGCTTGAGGGTTTCCTTCACATGGACAAGATCAAGTTGATCAAGATGGCTTCATGTGATGGACTATATGTTGGGATCACAATTATCATTAGACCAAAACCCGCAGGCGTTATTCTCCGCTACAATCGCCAGAGTTAGGATCCACGAGAGCTGGTTAGTCCATGTTGTGACAGACACGGGGAGCATTGAACCCAATTTCCAACAATATGCCCCCAACACGAGCCAAGTGAGTTTCGAACTCAAGACCTGTTGCTCTGTTACCACTTGTTGGTATCATGATTGTTGTTAGACCAAAACCCGTAGGCGTTAGTCTCCGCTACAATCGCCAGATTTAGGATCCACGAGAGGCGGTTAGTCCATGCCGTGAAACAAATGGAGAGTGTTGAACCCAATTTCTAACACTATATATTGGCAGGCTAGAGTCTTCATCAAATCGTGGCACTGCATATCTTAGATTGGTGGGATTTTCACTAGTTGTATTTGATCTAGGAGGATGAGTGCTTGAAGGACTAAGCCTTTGGAGATTATGTAGGCTCAGAGGGAGTCTAGCCTTAGAGGGGGCATCCCTATGGAGGTTTGGGATCTTCAGGTTTAAATGTGATGAGGCATAGTCACTACTGAGATTGTCAGATTAATTTACAGGGTATGTTGTAGTGATGGATAGCAGATGGGTTACTGTCATCATCAGAGATGATGATGGTTACTTCCTAGCCTTGGAAGTACCTCCCTCGCTAAGAGGGAGAGTTGATTTTTGTGTAGCTTGGGAGGTATTCCAAGCCCTAGTGATCGAGGTTTAGAGATCAAACTGTCACAAATGGTCTTGTGGGCCTGAGATCCAAGCTTGGGGGTTTTGCACCCATCGTGATTTAGGCTGAAACCATGATGGATTAATGACATGTGATGGATGAGGATGATAGTGCTTGGCAAGAAAATTTTAACTCAGCAAGAATCATCTGATTCCGAGTTGTCGTTAGAGAGAAATGAATTTTTGAGGTTGACTAATTAATTATTGGTTGTCAAGTCATGTAGGCTTGATGTAAATGATTGCAATAAAAGGGTGAGTTGGATGAGCAGCAAGAAAGCGTGGATGAAAAAATTTTTTTATGGAGTAGTGTTGGGTCAAGGGTTGATTGTGATTGGATCGTGCCTTGCAGCCTATTGGTACCATGTGGATGATCTTCTGTGGAGGAGAAGGTTCTTCCTAGGAGCAGAACCAACAGTGTAGTATTGGGTTAATTTTTTGACTATTGCATGGATTAGTTTGATGGGCAGCCTCAGGAGGCCTTAGTAGTTGGTTGGAGGAGCCCACATGATTTTTGGGAGGCCTACCAAGCATCCGAGGGGAGAGCAGGCACATCAAATCAGAAGGAAAGATGCCATCAACAAGGTGTGTTTTATATGGACCCATGTATGTTGGATTGATGGTGCCCTAGGAAAGGACATATTAATGTGCACAATTTTGTGCAATAGATCCTCTATTATTGAAATAAATGGAAGATACGTGGAGTTTATGGGAAGCCATGTGTAAGGCTATCCTAGGTGTGGAAATGCCCTAAGTAGGATCAGATGCTACATTGTGGACTTGGTCTCTCGTGGATTGTTGGACGACAACATGAGAGAGGATCGAGTGTGGACAATATTGGTAACTTATGTTTTGTTGGAGGACATCGTGATAATTTACATGCAGGAGGAGAAGTGTGACACCTTGATGGAAAAAGGTGACTGCTATCCTGGTAGTTGTGGAGGTAAAGGGGTTGGAAAACTGGGAACATGATTGTGGAGCCCGAGACTTGTGTGCGGAGAAGGACTTCTACCATAGATGATGGGGAGTCCTCCTAGCCCATGTTCATTGTAGGAGATGGTCATCTCACAGTCACAGGTGGCATCCCTTCGTTCCTCATGTTGGTGTTCATTGTTGCAGCGAATGAAGAACATAGTGGGTTGAAGTCCCTAAGTCACTTAGGAGAAGTAGTGGGTAGATTGAGAGTTGTTCACAAGTGGAGCTATGAAAAACTCAACAGGAGCCTCGAGGTGTTGTGCCCTTGATGGACGACGAAAAAACTAGAGAGAAGATTGGATCTTCGAGGTTCATTGGACAGATGGACTTGTAGCATTGATAGAGGTAGGAGTTGCAGATCGGGAGCTGAAGGACCAGAAAGGTATAGGGTATGAAAAAGAGGGCTGAGATATTGCACTACAATGACATGCTTAGAGTGTCTTGTTTTGTATCTAGTACTAGTGGATATATGAGGGTTGTTATCCCTGGAAGGAGAGCCCTATACTATTGTATTATATGTTGTTAATATAACAAATTTGGGTTGAAATATTAAAAAGTTGTCTATATTTTGTGCATGTGTGATTTACTGATGTTTATATTCCGCTATGTAGATTGGTTCTCCTTGAGACACTTCGTTTGGTGGCGTCAATGATTTTAAGACTCTAACTTAGACCCAAGGTCATGGAAAATAAACATAACCCTAGCCACCTCAACCCATTTTATCATGCCTCCTCATTGATGGGGCTAAGGATCCTCTTCCATTTCCATGAAAGGATTGTTTCCTTCTATAGGTGTTCATTTTTACAAAGGGTGTTTGTTGTTGCACCTCCAAGTTCATCTCTGTGCATGGGAATCACTTGGGTTGTTGTTATCCAACCATCAAGTTGTCACTAATTATGCATTGTTTTTGGTTATGGGTTCATTGGTTCTTTGTGGGGTCAACTTTAGTCTCATTTTGGATTTGTGGCCTATTTTTTTTTTTTGTGGGGTTTATTCTTATTGTCGTCATATTGTACGTGGGTGTTGGTATATCGGTTTCTTTTTAGGTATTCTTTGAGCCCTTCGGCTCTATTTCTTGTTTCCATTCTGGGTGTGATGGTGTGGGTATTCAAGAAAATATGGTCCTTTTTCATGGGCCTTTCACCCATTCTTCATTCATATTTTCTGTTGGGGTTTTCAGACCCAATTTGTAATGTTTGGCTTCCCTTTTTTGAGCTTTATTTGGTGCTCCCCTCAAGGTTCCTTGACAGGCCTGCGTACCTTGTTTCTAGTTATTTTTTATATTTTTTGTGGCCTAGGTCTTATTGTACTTAGGTTTCTCATATTTTTTTTGAATGTAAAGCATCATTCTTGGTCTTAATAAGGGAAGTATTTCTGGAATGTGCTTACCCATATACAAAATGTATTTTTTTTCTTCCTTAATGAAAAAAATGATAATTTTATTTACTTTAAAATTATAACATTGATAGGGATGACATGAGCAAGAGGGTAATCCATTTTCCCAAAGAACGAAAAGAATATAACTCTTATTGTGCCTTAGGATTGGAAACTAGTAATCAAGCTGAGTTATGAGTGCTTTGGAAAGATCTCTGCCTTTTTAAGGGACAAAGGAATAAAATATTTGAGGATCCTGGGACACTCAATGTTAGTAATAATACAAATATATAATTCGACAACAAGAAGCTGATCATTTCTCCCATAATTTTCCATCAAGTTACTTTGTTGGCATCAAAACTTCAGGAATTCAATCTCCACCACATCCTCTGAACTCACAAAGAGAAGGAAGATATCCTAGAAAATTGATGTTCCCAACTAGAAAAAGGTGTTATTGAGCTCTAGGATGGATCAAGGCTAATCGTGCCAATCTTGTAATCAACTATAATAAATAAATATTTTGGTAGATTCATTAAATTAAACTCTTTGTTAGTCGAATTGAGGAGAATAAACACAAGCTCCTAGTTGGAATGATCTCACCATAGGATGGATGATGAAAGAGGATGGATGTGAGTCGAGTCTATCCAAAACATGTTTCATAACACGCATGGCGACATCCAAAATTTAAGTATAAGTGAAGAAGGGGGAGTTGTTTTAAATACTCAGTGGTCTTCTCAGTTTCAATTGATTTGGGAATTGTAGTCATTCGAGGAGTGTCTCATTAATTCCTTTATGCGATCCCCTTTAATGAGGACTCGATAATTGGTCGGGGATAGTTCTATGATGCTTGACTTATAAGAGGATTTAGTGCTTGCAATTTTGGAGATTCCTTCTCGATATGAGAAAGATCTATTAAATAAGGAAAGTCATTATACTTTTGAGCATGTTAGTTTTTTATTTGGTTTGAATTCTCTTTTAAGGAATTTGTCCTTGATGGTGATGGAGAATCGTGAAGCTCTCAGGGATTTCGATCGCTAGAAGAGAGAAGTAGGGAAGCTATTTATAAGTATGATATGAATGTATGAATTGTTGGGAAGGAGACTGGATTTTATGGAGGAGCGGAATTGTCGTGCAAATATGGTAGATCATACACTTGATTAGATGCACTCTCATATCGAAGAAATTATCATCTATATGGAGACATGGATTCTGTTTCTAAAGACTAGACAACGAGAGTCGACATGGATCTCAGAGGAAGAAAGAAGCATGGTTACCTAAAACCAATATCATCATTGTAGGACGTGGATGTTGTACAAGCGGAGGGAGATGATGTATAAGCTCTTGGAGAGCAGGTGCCACCTGAGAAAAATTCAAACCTTGGCCCCTCTTTGGAAAATTAGACAATAATATGGCATGTCTTGCATATATGAACAACTTATAGAAATTTTCAATGTAATATTGTAAAAGAGGAAGCTTGTGACACTAGGAAAAATAAATTTTGGTTGTATTGGAATTTTGAAGTTGTTGATGTAAGAGATGAATGTAAATGGAGATGGCCATGAAAACTAGTCTTTTAAATATAATATAATAGCCACTTTAAAAAAAAAAAAATACTAACTTTAATAAAAAAAATCTAATGAAATTTATAATTATATTTAAATAATATATATATATATATATATATATATATACTTTAAAAACATATAAATAATATTACTTTAATTATTAATTAAATAACTAATTAAAATTGTAAAATGTATTCATCAAAATATTATATACATATAGAGTAGTAATATATATAAGCAACCTAGATTCATCATAACTATACATCTACCAAGCTATGAGAGGGATCAAATGTCTTTTGAGATGCAAACCCCTTTTAGAGTGAAAAGAGTTTTGATCTCGTTGGTGCATGGTAGATCTGGAGTTAACCTAAATCTAGGTTATTTAAATTATTAGCCTTTAAATAGGCCACATTAGAGAAAAGCTCCATGGGAAAATACCATGAGTTGGAGAATTTTATTTATTTTTAAAATATTATTTCTAATTTATTTTATATTGTTTTATTTTGACTAAGTCAAAATGTTAAACATTACAACAACTCTAGCATACTCGGTTGGAGAGTTCCTCTTGATGCAACTAGCCTAGATCCATTTTGACTCTCGAGTCGGTTGGAGAGTTCCTATCCATTTTGACTCTCTATCTACCAAGCACAGGATGTAATCTCTTTTCACTCTAAAATAAGCTTCCATCTCAAGAGAGTTGATCTCTTTCAGTGCTTTGGTAGATCTAGAGTTAAGATGCATCTAGGCTAGTTTAATTTCCCCAAATAACATATGTCATATTCCACATTAATACCATGGGTCAAGACCATGAGCCAATACCATCGGTCAATACTTCTACCTATAAAATAAATAATGGTGAGAAGTGGTAATTGTATTTATTTACATCTTGTTACAATCATTTTTTTTACAAATACTTGCATAAATTATGGTATGGTAGGTAGTAAGTGATGGTAAACATGTTATTCAAGAGTATGAGCTATTTTCCAAGATTTTAATTTTTAATAGTTTAAAAATATAAAAATATCTGAAATCATGGCATAAATATTGCAACTGGATCCAAAAATTATGGCATAAAAACATAAGGCAGTTATCCACATAGCATTATGTTGTGCATAAGGCTGCAAAAACAATAATTACAAAATAATTATTGAACTAATGACACAGACCTCGAAAATCAGTCATCCAACTAGTCACTGAACTGGAATGGTTAATTGACAATAAATTAGAGAGGTGCAAACTCGGCTATATATATATTGGGATTTATGACATGTGATGGATGAGGATGATAGTGCTCACCCATACGATTTTAGCTCAACGAAAATCATCCAATTATGTGTTGTCATTAGAGAGAAATTAAATTTTGAAGTTGAATAATTAATTATTGGTTGTCAAGTCATGTTGGTTGGAGGAGCCCACGTGGATTTTTGGGAGGCCTACCAAGCATATAAGATAAGAGCAGGCACATTAAATTGGAAGGAAAGATTCCATCAGCAAGGTATGTTGGAGATGGACCCATGTATGTTGGATTGATGGTGCCATAGGCAAGGAGATATTAATGTGCTCAAGTTTTTGCAATAGCTCCTCCATTACAAAAGTAAACAGAAGATACGTGGAGTCTATGGGGAGCCATGTGTAAGGGTATCCTAGGTGTGGGGATGCCCTAACTAGGATCAGATGCTACACTACGGACTTGGTCTCTCGTGGATTGTTGGAGGGTAGCGTGGGAGAGGACAAACTGTGGACGATATTGGTAACTTATTTTTTGTTGGAGGACATCAAGATTATGTCCATGTAGGAGGCGAAGTGCGACACCTTCATGGAAAAAGGTGACTACTAGCCTGGCAGTTGTGGAGCTCAAGGGTTTGGAAAACTCGGAGCATGATTGTGGAGAGTGAGACTTGTGTGCAGAGAAAGACTTCTAGAATAGATGATGGGCGGTCGTCCTAGCCCATGTTCATTGTAAGAGATGGACATCTTACAATCATATGTGGTATCCCTTCAATCCTTATGTTGATGTTCATCATTGTAGTGAAGGAAGAACATAGTGGATTGAAGTCCCTGAGTAGTTCAGGAGCAGTAGTGAGTAGATTAAGAGTTGTTCACAAGTGGTGCTGTGAACAATCGACAGGAGTCTCGATGTGTTGCGCCCTTGAAGGATGAAGGGAAAAGTAGAGAGCGGATTGGATCGAAAATGTTCAATGGTCAGATGGACTTATAACATTGATAGAAGCAAGAGCTACAGATCGGTAGCTAAAGGACCGGAAAGTTACAAGGTACGAACAATAGGGATGAGATATTGCACTACAACCACATGCTTAGAGTATCTTGTTTTGTATCTAGTACTAGTGGATATATGCGAGTCATTATCTCTAGAACGGGAGCCCTATAATGTTGTATTATATTTTGTTAATATAACAAATTTGGGTTGAAAAATTAAAAAAATTTCTATGTTCTGTGCATGTGTGATTTACTGATGTTTATATTCTATCGTGCAGAGTGGTTCTCGTTGAGACTCTTGGTTTGGTGTTGTCAATGATTTTAAGACTCTAACTTAGACCCAAGGTCATGGAAAATAAAAAGAACTCTAGCAGCCTCAACCCACTAGTGCATGCCTCCTCATCAATGGGGATAAGGATCCTCTTCCATTTCCCTAAATGGATCGCTTCCATCTATAGGTATTCATTTTTGCACAGGGTGTTTGTTGTTATGCTACCAATTTCATCTCTGTGCATCGGATTTGCTTGGTTTGTTGTTATCCAACCTTCAAGTTGTCACTAATTATACCTTTTTCTTAGTTGTGTGTTCATGGGTGATTTTTGGGGTCAACATTAGTCTCATTTGGGATTTTTGGCCTATTTTTGTTTTGTACAGTTTATTCTTATTTTCATCGTATTTTACATGGGTGTTGGTATAGGAGTTTCTTTTTACGTCTTCTCTGAGCCCTTTGGCTCTATTTCTTGTTTCCATTTTGGGTGTGATGGTGTGGCTATTCAAGGTAATATGTTCCTTTTTCATGGGTCTTTCACCGATTCTCCATTCATGTTTTATATTGGGGTTTTTAGACCTAGTTTGTAATGCTTGACTTCCCTTTGTTGAGCTTTATCTGGTGCTCCCCTCAAGGTTCCTCGAAGGGCCTGCGTACCTTGCTTATAGTTCCTTTTTATATTTTTTGTGGCCTAGGTCTTATTGTCCCTTGGGTTTTGATATTTTTTTTATGTAAAGCATCATTCATGGTCTTAATAAGGGAAGTATTTCTAGAATGTGCTTACCCATATACAAAATGTGATTTTTTCTTCTTTAATAAAAAATGCTACACTTTTTTTTTCTATGGAAAAAAAACAATTTTATTTATTTTAAAATTATATCATATCTCCACCTTTTTAAGGGACAAAGGAATAAAAAATTTGAGGATCCTCGGACACTCAATGATAGTAATAATACAAATATCTAAGTAGATAACAATAAGCTCATCCTTTCTCCCCTAATTTTCCATCAAATTACTCTACTGCTGTCAAAACTTGAGGAAGTCATCCCCACCACATCCTATGAACTTGCAAAGAGAAGGAAGATATCCTAGAAAATTGGTATTCGCAACTAGAACAAGGTGTTATTGAGCTCTAGGATGGATCAAGGTTAATCATGCCAATATTGTAATGAACTATAATAAATGAAATGCTTTGGTAGATTAATTAAATTAAACTCTTTGTTAATTGAATTAAGGAGAATAAACACAAGATTCTAGTTGGAGACGATGTAGAAGCTCATGGAGAGCAGGTGCCACCTAAGAAAAAGTCAAACCCTGGCCCTCTTTGGAAAATTAGACAATAATATGGTATGTTTTGTAGATATGAACAACTTTTGTGAAATTCTGTAGAGTATATAGATATTTTCAATGTAATATTGTAAAAGAGGAAGCTTCCGACACTAGGAAAAATAAGGTTTGGTTGTATTGGAATTTTGAAGTTGTTGATGTAACATATGAATGTAAATCAAGATGGCCATGAAAATCAGTATTTTAAATATAATATAATAGCCACTTTGTTTAAAAAAAAAATACTAACTTTAATAAAAAAAATCTAACGAATTTTACAATTATATTTAAATAATAATTTAAAAACTATATATATATTTTAATTATTAATATTATACTTACTTTAAAAAAATATAACTATTATTACTTTAATTATTAATTAAAATAACTAATTAAAATTGTAAAATGTATTCATCAAAATTTTATATACATATAGAGTAGTAATATATATAAGCAACCTAGATTCATCATAACTCTAGATCTATCAAGTCCTGAGAGGGATCAAATCTCTTTTAGATGAAATTTTTTTTTATAATGAAAAGAGTTTTGATCTCGTTGGTGCCTTGTAGATCTAGAGTTAACATGGATCTAGGTTATTTTAATTATTAGCCTTTAAATAGGCCACATTATAGAAAAATTCCATGGGAAAATACCATGAGTTGGAGGATTTTATTTATTTTTAAACTATTATATCTAACTAAGTCGTTGCCTTGCTGTCTTTTGTATGCATATTTAGATGTTTTTTTAGACGATTAAACTCTCCTTGTCCATTGATTTGAAATCAGGTTAGTTATTAGTTATTAAAGTTGGTTATGAGCTTGGTGTTTCCCAACCGTTTATATGTTTCATAGAGCCCGTCTATGTTCCTATCGACACCACTAATCATGTTCTCGCAATCCTCCCCTGTGTTGTGATGCCTCTGATCATGTTCTCCCCCTGGTCATGTTCTCACAATCCTTTCTGGTGCTACCATCGCCCATTCCCTTGAAGACCTGGTAGAGCTCGTCTGCAGAAATGGAGCGGTTCTGGTCGAGGTCGAAAACATGTAAGGCATTTTTCAGATCTTCCAAGTAGGTGGCCATGTCGTACCCTTTGGAATTCAGCTTGATGAACTCCTCCAGGCTAAAGAACCTGTCCCTGTCCACATCTACCTTCTTCATCATGAGACCTAGCTCCTGCAACCCACACGGCAGCCCATTGAGCACATAATTTCTCCCAGCTCCGAGTACGAGATCTTGTCGCCACCGTTGACGTCAAATCACTTGAACACGTCATCCAGCTCCTCCCTATTGTGCAGAGCTCCCACTTGCAATTTTGATACAGAGGAGGACTCCGATCTTCTCCTCCTTAGCAACAAAGTGTTGCTGCCCCCAGCGTTTGCTTCGCCTCCTCTGCCTTTGTTTTTCTTGTGAGATGATCGACTGAGCAGATTATTCCCCATGATTATTTGCCTCCTGGTCCTATACCTGTCATGACTTATAAAAACCATCTTATGGATCAATTTTTATTGTCTTGCTTTAAATTCTGTCCCAACCTAGTGAGGATAGGAGGGAGAAGTAAGGAACCTAACTTCATTCCCCACAATTTCTCTTTTGAAATTAGAAGAATGAATGAAAATCACTTTGATTGGATTGAATGTACACTTAAGTTGGAACATGTGCAAGCAGAAATGGAAATAGATCTACAACAGCTATGTGAGAGTAGCTTTTTGAATGTGGAGTCCTTAATGGATTCCATGCCCGAAAAGAAGGTGAGGCAATTGATTTCTAAGAACGAGTTTGGTAGAGACTTCTTAAAGAAATTTCCAAAAGAAATCTCTCTTCTGGAATCTATTCGAGTTGGAGTTGGTAGAGGGTATGAAACTATAAATCTTGTGACCTCGCTATATAAAAATCTCTCTAAGAACATTAGGGAGTGGATTCCCAAGAGGGATACTTTCGAACTGGTATAAAACTATTTCTCTATTGTTAAGCCACTGCAAAGATTGGACGAGACTGGATATTATAATACTAGGGATACTTGATCAAAAGACGGTGTGCAAACAAGTGACGACGAAGAGTATGAAATAGAGATAGTTGTTCAAAGTAATCATGATACAAGAAATAAGTCATGGTTGGAAGAAAACTTCTTTCCTTACAGAAGGGAAGCAAATGATAGCCGGTCCTCTGGTGGGGCTAAACAACTTCATATGCATGTAAGCTTTCAAAAACTTGGTTTATTGATCCTCCTTTATTTAAGTTCCTAAATCTCGAACTCCTGATACAAAATTCATGTTTCGGTGTTGCAGATAGATTTAAATAGATATTAGTGGCTACTATATGAGAATCCATGGAAATTAACTCAAAACCTTTGGGTATTATTAGTACACGTGATCACGCAAAACAAATATGAAAAGGCTTTGAAAAGCTTTGCAGATATTAAGAGCAAGTACGCTGAAACTTGTGAGGTTATGCAGGAGATCAATCAGCTACGACAGCTATAAGTGCTTCGCGGGTCAAATATTGTGGGTATGAAAACCACTATAAGTTTTCACGTGTTCTTCAGAATATATTAGAACTTTGAAATAGAATCTAAAGGATCGCAATAAACTTCTGATTTCACTAAGTGTTGCAGGGAGCAGCATTGTATCGGGACGTTCTTAAAAAGCTTCAACCATAAATTATTTTTGTTGAAGAAGCTTCCGAGATTTTGGAACCTCAACTACTAGCAATGCTTGAACTGACCATTCAACATCTAATTAGATCGAGGTTGCCTTTTTTGGTGATATATGGAGTACATGCCATTTATTTTAAAAATCATTAAATTAACATTAAATAATGGCTTTAAAGAACACTCCACTTTTTCTCTTGAAATTCCCTTCATCTAGATGAGATGCTGAGTCAGATAATTTATCCACCAACTTGTTATGATCCCTTAAAGCATGATTGAATATGTTGCATATATTTCTTAACTCTATGAATAATTCAAGCAAGCTTTCCATCATATGGAATGGAAAATTTATGCATAAGCCCAAATATATAGCTAAGTCTCCAATGATTATGATGTTTTTTCTCCACCTAGAATTCATTTGTTTTAATCCTTGCAATACCCCTCTCATTTTATCTTGATTTTAATCCTTTGAACAAATTTTATTAAGTCCATTGTGTTCTTAATTTTATTGAAGTAAATTACGTTTTCTATAAATTTTGAATTTTAATTTATTTTGTTATTTTCGATAATTTTTTTTAAATAGCTTGATTTCTTGCCAACAAGTCTGTAGTCCCACTAATGGCTAATTATAAGGTCTTGCGAAATATAGTCAGACTTCCTAGTCCTTGTAATCTTCTATTTTATTCTTTAGGCACTCTCTAATCCTTGTATGAGATGCCAATTGAATAATTTAGAATAGCACTAGAATTGAAGCCTCCCTATATAATTGAATTTCATAAAATTTTAAAAATTCAAATACCACCCATTCACATTAGATGAGCATGCCATATGAAAGGTTTTCAATCATACATCTAAGTTTAAATATCTTTTATGCATATTATTATTATTTATTAATAGCAAATCCTTTCCTAAAAATCAGAATCATCTTCGTAAAGGCTTGTTGTTTCCCCATCTATAATTTTTGTGATATATACATTAAATTGGTACAAGGTCAATAAAATAAATTAAGCCATATATATTGGAATGAATATATATATTTTTAGGGCTATGGATGTCCATTTCTAGTGAAGAATGTTTTTTTATTCCTAGGTGACTCCATTTGTCCTATGGATGCTCATAGGAATTGGAGAAACATAGAAGGGACGTGAAATAACCTATCTACTCAAATAATCAAATTGTTAAGTAAATTCATGTAATTATGATTCTTATCTAAAACAACGGGTGAAGCTTCAAATGGATTCAACTCCATAATTTCTATCTTAAATAAGAGTTTCTAAATTACTAAATCTATGTTAGGATGCTCATAGGAAGTGGAGAAACATAGAAGGGAAGTGAAATATCCTATCTACTCAAATGATCAAATTGTTAAGTAGAATCATGTGATTATGATTCTTATATAAAACAACGAGTGAAGCTTCAAATGGATTCAACTCCATAATTTCTATCTTAAATAAAAGTTTCTAAATTACTAAATCTATGTTAGTGTGATACTATGCCTTCATTTCATGAAGGAAGGAATCAAAGAATCCGTTTGTTAGAGTTCTAAGGTATAAAAATATTGGCTTTCTATTAAAAGATATGAATAAATAGTAATGATTCAAATATTCTTAGGTTCACCCTATGTGTGTCCATTTATTGACCCCTCATCAACCCAATTAAGTTTTGAAAAAGACTTTGGAACCCTCTTTTATCTTATTATTCTTAATGTGCTTTCTTTCTTCATTTGTATAGACCTTGGTTCCTTATTTTCCTTGTAACCCCAAACATTATTTTCCAATGAATAAGTTATATGATCCTTCATGTTTCGCTTGCTTTATTATGACTTAAGTTCATTCTTTAGTTGCATGGATTAGTTCCATTTCATGAATTAGTTTCATTCAATTTCTTCTTCCTCAATTCATTTTTAGTTAGCTTAGTTCCCTACTTTTTGAAAACCCTCACAATCTCAAGATCAAGATTGACTTCACAATTTGAAAAGAATTATTGTCTTGGTTTATAAGTTATTTCTTGATTTTTAAATCAAGCCTAACCTCATAATCAAGTCTCTTCCCTTCCTTGATTGTTCAATACATTTCTCAATATTAAAATTTGTCCCAATGGTTTAAGGTTCAATTTCAAATAATGCTTTTAAAGTTTAATATCATTATGAATCCTTTCCCATTCATATTTTCTATTTCATTTCAAATTTCACTCCGACTTATAAATCAACCCAAATTTACCAATTGGGTGATTTTTCCAATTTTGGTGCTCAATATCTCTCGAGATCTCTAGATTATGTCTAATTCAGATCAAGCCACCACTCGACCTATTATTCAAACACTTTAAACCTTGTTCCCACATTTGATGAAATATTGCTAATTTTTTTAGCTCAAGTTCATGATTGGCCCCAATTTCCAAATCAAGCCTCTCTTCACTATGCAATTTATTTATTGTAATGATTTGGTGATTGGCATTATCTACCAAGATGGCGCCTCTCTATACTAAATCACCTGATTCCAGTTTGGCGATTGACCCTCACCACAAAACTAGGCCAAATTTACCAATTGGGTGATTTTTCCAATTTTGGTGCTCAATATCTCTCAAGATCTCTAAATTATGTCTAATTTTCAGATCAAGCTGCCACTCGACCTATTATTCAAACACTTTAAACCTTGTTCCCAAATTTGATGAAATATTGCTAATTTTTTTTAGCTCAAGTTCATGATTGGCCCCAATTTCCAAATTAGGCCTCTCTTCACTATGTAATTTATTTCTTGTCATGATTTGGTGATTGGCCTTATCTACTAAGATGGTGCCTCTTTATACTAAATCACCTCATCCTCATGTCGGTTTGGAAATTGACCCTCACTACAAAACTAGTGTCTCCCTCCTTGAACATTCAAAAAATCTTGATTCCCAAATTAGTATTTTGCTAAATACATCCTAATTACCAAACCAATTCCCAAATTGGTCTTGATTTGTAACTACATCCTAATTACCAATCCAAAACACCTGTACCCCCATCCAACCCAATGTTATGCAAGCAAATTTTAATTTAAATTTCTAAAAGGAGTTAGTTCAATAGAATAATTGAGCTATTTTTACGTCGTAAGGCGTCACTATTTGAAAACAACACCCTTGTTTCCTTTTAGTCTTTTGTGTGCATCGTTGTGTGCATCGGTTGATATTTTTCTAGATGATTAAACTCTCCTTGTCCATTGATTTGAAGTCAGGTTAGTTAGTTAGATGATTAAACTCTCCTTGTATGGTGATTTGAAGTCAGGTTAGTTATTAGTTATTAAAGTTGGTTATGAGCTTGGCATTTCCCAATCGTTTATATGTTTGATAAAGTCTGTCTCTGTTCTCCTATCGACGCCGTTGATCATGTTCTCGCAATCCTCCCCAGTTCTGCAACGTCACTGATCATGTTCTCGCAATATTCTCGGGTGTTGTCTTTTCCCATGCCCTTGAGGACCTGGTAGAGCTCGTCTGCAGAAATGGAGCTGTTGCGATCGAGGTCGAAAACATGGAAGGCATTTTTAAGATCTTCCAAGTAGGTGGCCCTGTCTTTCCCTTTGGTATTTAGATCAATGAACTCCTCCAGACTAATGAACCTGATGATGGTGCAATTGCTAGTTTTTATTTATTTTTTGAAATATTGTTTCTAACTTTATTTTATATTGTTTTATTTTGAATAGTCAAAATGTTAAATATTACAACAACTCCCGCATACTTGGCTAGAGAGTTCCTCTTGATGCAACTAGCCTAGATCTATTTTATATCTCCTTTCACTCTAAACTAAGTTTACATCTGATGCAGGAGCATCCGAATAGGGAGGCAAACCGACAGGCAGGTGTTTTATGTTTTTCAGTGATGAGTTATTCTACAGGTCTTTGAACCTGTTCCAGTTTTAATTTATTTCTTCTTAGGATAGAGGACTAGTGGTCAGTAGAGTTGTCTGATGTAACTGAATTTTTTTTTATTTTTTATTTCATTTAAGCAACTACAGTAGATTATTAGGCTGAGTGAAAATTCGATGAGTGAAAAAATGAAATTAGTACTAATGTGAAACATGTAACTATGTAACCAACTTGAGACAGTTATCAGTTGGCAACGAATTGGCCTCCAGGGAGGCTACT
Organism: Pinus albicaulis; assembly: GCA_034641835.2. NCBI lineage: Eukaryota > Viridiplantae > Streptophyta > Pinopsida > Pinales > Pinaceae > Pinus > Pinus albicaulis. The sequence goes on from CM076582.1 coordinate 1,271,396,256, forward strand.
AAAAGAACGAACAGATGACTGTATGGGGGTTCTGCAAATTTACACATTTGAATAGAGAAATGAAAACAGAGCTTTAACATTGATCAGAAAACATACCATCTGTATTGTATCTAGAAATACTGAAGTGTGATACAGATTAAAAGTTCACTGTCAAATTACTTGCATGCAAATTCAGGAGTAAACATAGTTATGTGTTTTTTCTTTTTCCATAGAGAAATACTGTTATCAAAGTGCAGGTGTGTTACAACACGAAGGCGTTGATCAACGGACTCAAGAACCGAAGAGAAGTACAAAGGAATACAACACGACAAGATACACACCGACGACGAGATCCAAACAGCCAACCCATTACGAGGAACATTAAAATCTACAGGTATTTACATTAAGCTGTGCCATTTAATTCATAATAAAACTGAGAGTAGTATAAACCCTCTGTCCGGCTAACAGTAGAACGAAATTCCATACAGGAATGTATTAAATTACATGTTGAAACAACAGTAAGAAAATCAAGATTCATAACTTAAGGTTCGAACAGAAACCCTACAGCCACAGGCGAGAAACTCCAAGGAGCACCCAAAGGTTACAGGTGGGGTTTAGAACCCGAGTAAACTTGGAAGTCGAATCCTGTCAGAGTGAAAGTATTTGCAAACAGACATAGCCACAGTAGCATGATAACGCCATAAGAAAACCTGAAAGGAAAAGCTGGCACGAGATCATCTACGAAACATTTGAACAAGTTTCTACATTAAGAAAGGCTTGAGTTCGGTGAGGGCCTACCTTTTTGGTAACCAGGAGCCGAATGAAATCCAGGACGGAAGATTGAGAAACCAGGAGGGTTCGAGATACCTGTACAAGAAAAGAAAACCATCAATTGAAAATCGGTGCGACTAAATTGTTGTTTCGAACGAGACTAACAGGAAAAGGAGAACATCTGAGCACTTACCTTGCGCAGAGAGAGAGCATTTTCGTCGAGCCGAGTAACCAACGAAGGAACCATTTGAACCTGCTCGCAAGGAGCCTCATGATCAGTATGGGAATAAAAAAATCAGGGTTTTGAAACAGAGAGAGATGGCTTACCGACACAGTCGCCGACTGGAGCAGAGTTAGCCGGAGGAAGCTCAGAACCGTAAGCCCAAATAACATGTGCACAGCTGTTAAAAAGAAGTTAGGCTAGAAGCAAGCCGCAAAGAGAAATAACCAGATAAATTGGCATATCGAAGAACCTGTAGGTGTTGAAAGAGAAACAGAGAAACAAACCAGTCACAGTGAGAAGGAGTCGAGCTAACAGGGAGGTTGAATAACCAAAACGCCATTGCAATAGTTCCAGTTCGCCGACGAAGCCATAGTTACCGTGGCCAAAAACTCGCAGGGAAGATTAAACCCTTGGAACAGAGACGCAGGGTCGAAACCCTCTCACACCGCGTGGAGCAGAAGCACAAATGACCGACTGAAGAAATGACCCCGAGCAAAAGGGCGAAGGACATGTGAACACATGCATTGGCAAGTGGGCCGATCGATCCGATCGATGCCATTACTGTGCAATTAATTGCATATCACCGGACACCACAGCAAATCCCGCGGAGGATTGAAAGGCTCGAGGCCTGTTGTGAAGACCAAAAGGCGCGAATCCGACGTGTAAACCAAATAAACACACGTTACAAAGCCACGTAATCACATTTATTGTTCACTGTGTTAAATAGTTGTTGATCTATTAAATTGACTTGGCGTGTGGGCTGGAGGTTCCCATCAAGTGGTATCGGAGCAAAGTTTTGAAGTCATAAGAAGATGGAAGTTGGAAGAAGAGGAAGAGGAAGAGGTAGAGCAATCCGAAGAGTGGCAGAAGAGGGACTGCGAGATGAAATTCCGATTCTGAACCAGAGATTAGCAGCAGTAGAAGCTGGGGGAAGGAGGGACCCAGCAGATGACAGTGACGAGGATATTGCAGAACCGGAAGATGAGTTTGAAGGAGTGACACCTGAACTAAGATTGTTGAAATCAGTTCTGTTGTCCAGTCATAAGCCGAAGCATGAGCTTTCCACTTATGACGGCAGTTTGTCGGCAGATGTGTTGCTGGACTGGTTGAGTGAAGTAAACAAATACTTCGAATTTGAGGAAACCAGCGAGGACAAACAGGTGAAGTTTGGTGCCACCAAGCTGAAAGGACATGCGTCCTTGTGGTGGGACAGCATACAGGCGGAAAGGAAAAGGCTACATAAACAGCCTATAAGGAAATGGACCAGAATGGAGGCGAAACTGAAGGAGAATTTTTTGCCAAAAGATTATCAAATTATGCTGTATAGATAGGTACAAAACCTGAGACAAAGAGGAATGACGATTAAGGAATATACTGAAGAATTTTATAAACTGAATTTGAGGGCAGGTTATGTGGAAGACACCCCAGAAAAGACAGCAAGGTTCGTAAATGGGTTGAGGGGGGAGATATTAGATGAAATTGGTATCCTTTCACCCAGAACCTTGGAAGAAGCATATCAGTTTTCACTTAAGGCGGAGGAGAAAATAAACAGGAAGCAAAATGCCAGAAGAGGAGGCGGGACTGGCAGAGGAAAGGGAAAGGCCTTTAGTAAAAGCAGAGGAACGGGTTCCAATGAGGAAGGCAGCAGTTCCAAATCTGCAGGAACAGCAGAAAAGGACAACAGCACTAGAGGAGGACGACCAGCCCAGCGTGGAAGAGGAAATGGTCGGGGCAGAGGAAATGTCCAGTGCTACAGGTGCCACAAGTGGGTGCACAAATCGTATGAATGTCCTGAAGGCGAACCGGCAGGTGGAAGAGGAGCTTATGTTGCTCAGCCTGAGGAAGCGGAAACACCTCCTCAGGAAGTGGAAGATACACCAGAGATGGGGGAAGCCCTGGTGTTGAACAAGGTGTTGTTAAAACCAGCAAAGGAGGTTATGGACCCAGGTCAAAGGAAGACTTTGTTCAGGACAGTTTGCAAATCACAGGGAAAATGCTGCAAGCTGATCATTGACAGTGAAAGCACTGATAATTTAGTGGTCACGGAAATGGTGGAGAAGCTGGGATTGAAAAAGCTGAAACATCCCACTCCAAACAAGGTGTCGTGGCTGCAGAAAGGACATCAATTGTTAGTTGATGAACAATGCGAGGTGGAGTTCCAGATAGGCAGATATAAAGACAAGATTGTCTGCGATGTTATGCCAATGGATTTCTGTCACATACTGTTAGGAAGGCCCTGGCAGTTTGACAGAAAGGTGGTACATGACGGCAGAACGAACTGTTACAAGTTTGTTAAAGATGGGGTCAAGCACACACTTGTACCCATCAAAGAGGAAGGTACAGCAGAAGCGAGTGGAGTAAAAGCACTACTGTTGGGTGGAAAGGAATTCTTGAAACAGATTGAAGACAGTGATGTGAATTTTGCTGTTGTGAGGAGACCCAGAACAGTGGTACTGCACACTAAGATTTCCGATTTACCTGAGGAGATACAAGAGATGTTACAGGAATTTGGGGATATTGTAGTGGATGATCTTCCAGACGAGTTACCTCCCAAGAGAGGCATCAGCCACTGCATTGATTTTATACCAGGAGCCAGCTTGCCAAACAAGGCAGCTTATCGTATGAGTTTGAAAGATCATGAAGAGATTCGGAAACAGGTGCAGGAATTGCTTGATAAAGGACTGATCAGAGAGAGTATGAGTCCTTGTGCCGTTCCGACAGTACTAGCTCCTAAGAAAGGTGGCGAATGGAGAATGTGTACAGATTCGAGAGCCATCAACAAAATTACGATTCGGTACAGGTTTCCATTACCAAGGATGGATGACATGATGGACTGTTTGAGTGGGGCAGCATATTTTTCGAAGATTGACTTGAAAAGTGGCTACCACCAGATCCGAATCAGGGAAGAGGATGAGTGGAAGACAGCCTTCAAGACAAATGAAGGACTGTATGAATGGCTGGTGATGGCATTCGGATTAAGCAACGCTCCCAGTACTTTCATGCGCTTAATGAATGAAGTATTGAAGGAATTCATTGGGAAATTCGTGATTGTGTATCTAGATGATATACTAATTTTCAGTAGAACAAGTGAGGAACACTTTCGACATGTTCGAAGTGTACTGAAAAGTTTGCAGCAGAACAAGCTGCTGATAAATCTGAAAAAGTGTACCTTTTTCCAGAAAGAGCTAGTTTATTTGGGTTTTGTGATTGCAGAGAATGAGCTGAAGATGGATCCGGAAAAGATGCAGCAATCGTAAACTAGCCATCTCCAAAGAACTTATTTGAAGTTTGAAGTTTTCATGGTTTAGCGAGTTTTTACAGGAAGTTCATCAAGAATTTCAGTGGGATTTGTGCACCTATGTTGGACACAATTAAGAAGGCAAATTAGCCTTTTTGCTGGACTGAAGCAGCAGAAAACAGTTTTCAGACTCTGAAGAAAAAGATCACTGAGAGGTCGATCTTGAGATTTCCAGACTTCAACAAACTTTTTCAAGTTCGTTGCGACGCCAGCGGTACAGCCATTGGGGCAGTACTTAGCCAAGAGGATAGACCGGTTGCTTATTTCAGTGAGAAATTGAACGAAAGCAGGCAGAAGTATTCATCTTACGACAAAGAATTTTATGCGGTCGTTCAAGCCTTGAAGCACTGGAGACACTATTTACTAGGTAATGAGTTTGTGTTATTTTCTGAAAATTATGCTTTACAGTATGTTATGCAGCAGCACAAGTTGAATCACAAGCATGCAGAGTGGGTGGAATATCTGCAGAGCTTTACTTTTGTATTGAAGCATATCAGCGGACAATCCAACAAGGTAGCAGATGCATTAAGCAGAAGAGCTCTTCTTTTGCAGGAGAGTACAGTGCAGGTACTGGGTTTTGAGCACTTGAAGGATCTATATCAAATAGATACAGACTTCAAGGAGGCACATGAAGCATGTCAGAACCCTTTACTGCGGAATCACAGTCCATGGTTGGACTACAATCTACAAGAGGGATTGATGTTCACGGGAGGACAGTTGTGCATTCCCGATTGTTCAATGCGGGAAAACATCATTCGAGAGAAACATAGTGGAGGTCTAGCCGGACATTTCGGTATAGACAAGACGTTATCTCAGATAGAGCATTTCTACTATTGGCCTAAGTTGCGGCGAGATGTGCAGAGGCATGTGAGCAGGTGCAAAATGTGTCAGTTGGCAAAAGGCCACAGCCAGAATGCGGGACTCTATACGCCGTTACCCACACCAAGTAGACCATGGGACTCAGTCAGTTTGGACTTTGTCCTGGGTTTACCTAGGACATAGTGGGGATTCGATTCAGTGATGGTAGTGGTGGATAGATTCTCGAAGATGGCACATTTTATATCCTATCGAAAAACCAGTGATGCTACTCACGTAGCCCACTTGTTCTTCACAGAAATTGTTCGACTGCATGGCTTGCCGAGGTCTATTATTTCAGACCGGGATGTACGATTCACAGGACATTTCTGGCGTACGCTGTGGAAAAAGCTGGACACCCAACTAAATTTCAGCTCTGCTTATCACCCACAGACTGATGGGCAAATAGAGGTGGTAAATAGGAGTTTGGGAAACCTGCTAAGAAGCTTAGTCGGAGAAAATTCGCGGATGTGGGATCGTGTACTTGCCCAAGCGGAATTTGCATATAATGACTCTCCCAATAGCAGTACGGGACACAGTCCTTTTCAGGTTCTGTACGGCATGCATCCTCGCGGAGTTCATGAACTGCGGGATTTGGGGAAGCTAGAGAAAATAAGTGTCGATGGCGAAGATTTCGCTCAAGCAATGAATGATCTGCATGAGCAGGTAAAATTGAAGTTGGTAGACAACAGTCAAAGGTATAAACAGCAGGAAGATTTGAAGAGGCGGGAGGTTCAGTTCAATATTGGGGACGAAGTCCTTGCCCACTTGCGCAAGGAACGTTTTCCAAGAGGGCAGTATAACAAGTTAAAGTTTAAGAAAATTGGCCCCTGCAGAATTCTCCGCAAGTTTTCAGCCAATGCCTATCAAATACAACTGCCACCCGGAATAGGCATCTCACCCATTTTTAACGTGGCAGACTTGTTTCCTTACACTACCAATCCCGAAGAATAAGAGGCAACAAGGCCAGAACGGAATACCCCAGAAGAAGAGGATGTTTGGTTAAGGCAGATGCCTGCAGCGCAGCCCCTTGAGATCGAGGGTATCCTCGACACGCAAGTAGCCAAACGAACACGCAGGAAGGACTATTTACAGTACCTGGTCAAGTGGAAAAACCATCCTATTGAGGACAGTACCTGGCTCGACACGGTACAGATTCAGAAATTTGGCTATTCAGTGGATGACCTCATGGAGCGGAGCCATGACTTTTTGCTACCCCGGGAGCCTGATGCAGGAGCATCCGACTAGGGAGGCAAACCGACAGGCAGGTGTTTTATTCTTTTCAGTGATGAGTTATTCTACAGGTCTTTGAACCTGTTCCAGTTTTAATTTATTTCTTCTTAGGATAGAGGACTAGTGGTCAGTATAGTTGTCTGATGTAACTGACTTTTTTTTTATTTTTTATTTCATTTAAGCAACTGCAGTAGATTATTAGGCTGAGTAAAAATTCGATGAGTGAAAAAGTGAAAATAGTAATAATTTGAAACATGTAACTGTGTAACCAACTTGAGACAGTTATCAGTTGGCAACGAATTGGCCTCTAGGGAGGCTACTAAAAGAACGAACAGATGACTGTATGGGGGTTCTACAAATTTACACATTTGAATAGAGAAATGAAAACAGAGCTTTAACATTGATCAGAAAACATACCATCTGTATTGTATCTAGAAATACTAAAGTGTGATACAGATTAAAAGCTCACTGTCAAATTACTTGCATGCAAATTCAGGAGTAAACATAGTTATGTGTTTTTTCTTTTTCCATTAGAGAAATACTGTTATCAAAGTGCAGGTGTGTTACAACACGAAGGCGTTGATCAACGCACTCAAGAACCGAAGAGAAGTACAAAGGAATACAACACGACAAGATACACACCGACGGCGAGATCCAAACAGCCAACCCATTACGGGGAACATTAAAATCTACAGGTATTTACATTAAGCTGTGCCATTTAATTCATAATAAAACTGAGAGTAGTATAAACCCTCTGTCCGGCTAACAGTAGAACGAAAGTCCATACAGGAATGTATTAAATTACATGTTGAAACAACAGTAAGAAAATCAAGATTCATAACTTAGGGTTCGAACAGAAACCCTACAGCCACAGGCGAGAAACTCCAAGGAGCACCCAAAGGTTACATGTGGGGTTTAGAACCCGAGTAAACTTGGAAGTCGAATCCTGTCAGAGTGACAGTATTTGAAAACAGACATAGCCACAGTAGCATGATAACGCCATAAGAAAACCTGAAAGGAAAAGCTGGCACGAGATCATCTACGAAACATTTGAACAAGTTTCTACATTAAGAAAGGCTTGAGTTCGGTGAGGGCCTACCTTTTTGGTAACCAGGAGCCGAACGAAATCCAGGACGGAAGATTGAGAAACCAGGAGGGTTCGAGATACCTGTACAAGAAAAGCAAACCATCAATTGAAAACCGATGCGACTAAATTGTTGTTTCGAACGAGACTAACAGGAAAAGGAGAACATCTGAGCACTTACCTTGCGCAGAGAGAGAGCATTTTCGTGGAGCCGAGTAACCAACGAAGGAACCATTTGAACTTGCTCGCAAGGAGCCTCATGATCAGTATGGGAATAAAACAATCAGGGTTTTGAAACAGAGAGAGATGGCTTACCGACACAGTCGTCAACTGGAGCAGAGTTAACCGGAGGAAGCTCAGAACAGTAAGCCCAAAGAACCTATGCACAGCTGTTAAAAAGAAGTTAGGCTAGAAGCAAGCCGCAAAGAGAAATAACCAGAGAAATTGGCATATCGAAGAACCTGTAGGTGTTGAAAGAGAAACAGAGAAACAAACCAGTCACAGTGAGAAGGAGCCGAGCTAACAGGGAGGTTGAATAACCAAAACGCCATTGCAATAGTTCCAGTTCGCCAACGAAGCCACAGTTACCGTGGCCAGAAACTCGCAGGGAAGAGTAAACTCTTGGAACAGAGACGCAGGGTCGAAACCCTCTCACATCGCGTGGAGCAGAAGCACAAATGACCGACTGAAGAAATGACCCCGAGCAAAAGGGCGAAGGACATGTGAACACATGCATTGGAAAGTGGGCCGATCGATCCGATCGATGCCATTATTGTGCAATTAATTGCATATCACCGGACACCACAGCAAATCCCGCGGAGGATTGAAAGGCTCGAGGCCTGTTGTGAAGACTAAAAGGCGCGAATCCGACGTGTAAACCAAATAAACACACGTTGCAAAGCCACGTAATCACATTTATTGTTCACTGTGTTAAATAGTTGTTGATCTATTAAATTGACTTGGCGTGTGGGCTGGAGGTTCCCATCAACATCTCAAGAGAGTTAATCTCTTTGGACGCCTAGGCTGGTTTAATTTCCCCACTGACATATATCATATTCCACATGAATGCCATGGGTCAATATCATGTGCCAATGCCATGAGGAAATGCCATGGGTGAATATCATGTGCCAAAACCATGATGCAATACCATGGGTCAATACCATGTGCCAAAACCATGGGTCAATACTTCTACTTATAAGATAAATAATGGTGGGAAGTGGTAAGCGTATTTATTTATATCTTGGTACAATCATTTTTTTATACAAATACTTGCTGCGATAACAATAGTTACAAAATAATTCTTGAACTAATCATATTCTAGATAAATAATTTTAAATATTAATAAAGAATAATAAAATTCAATCAATAATGTTAAACAAGTTGCAAAATATTTTGTTCAAAACAAAGTAATAATATCATGATTATTACAAGTATAATTAGCTCAACAATTTATGGATCAATTAAAGTTGTAAATATTTCAAAAAAAATTCAAGTTTATTGAATCAATATATACAATCAAAAATCCATTTAAAACAACTAAAAATAATATAAAATGTATCCAAAACATTTGACCAAATTCCGACCAGAAACTCCAAAACCTAGCATATTCAATTTATGAATCAATTAAAGTTGTAAATATTTCAAAAAAAATTCAAGTTTATTGAATCAATATATACAATCAAAAATCCATTTAAAACAACTAAAAATAATATAAAATGTATCCAAAACATTTGGCCAAATTCCGACCAGGAACTCCAAAACCAAGCATATTTACCGAACACTAATGGTAAAATAAAAAATACCATTGAAATGAATTTTGGATTTGTCTTTAGTGCGACTTTTTGAAGTTTCAGGTGCAGGAATCCGGTGAAAAAATTTGAGGTAAAATCTTGGTTTTTGTTATTCAAATTGGTTTTTTGACTCTATATATGGATTCAACACCCTCAAAAGCCTGTAGGGCACTTTGATTGTGCAAAGTTAGCAATCAAACTTCTCTTTTCAATAAATTCCTGCTGGAATTTAGAGAAATTACACCATAAAAAGTCACCATAAAAGCCTTCAAAAAGTCGCACTAAAGGCTACTCGATGAATTTTTGTTTTACATTTTCATGCTCCTCCGATATTTACAAGGGCCTCATTGGATCTCACTATTTAGACTGAAACCAATTCTCGGGAATGAAAAGTGTGAACAAATGAGACAGACCTCGAAAATCGGTCATCCAGCTAGACACTGAACTGGAATGCTTAATTGAAAATATCCACTATTTAGACTCAACCCACTTCTTGGGAATGAAAAGTGTGAACAAATGAGCTATACACTGAACTGGAATGGTTAATTGAGAATATCCAGAGGCAAGAACTTTGCTATATATATTGAGATGAAAGCGCGTCAATAATATATATGTGCTTGTGCCCACTTACAACTCTATTTCATCCCTGCTTTTCATTTCTTGTTATATTTTGTATCACCATGGATTCATGGCCTGCAATTTTGTCCATTATCCTAGTCTCCACGATAATGGTTTCGTCGAATCCCATGCAGAATGAGATGAACATCACTGAATTTATCAAGTCATCGTGCAAGGTGACCCAGTATCCGCAGCTCTGTGTTACATCACTTTCTTCATACGCGGGATCTCTGAAGCCGACGCTGAGCGACCTGGAAGGAAACAAACACTAATGGAAAACAGACCCAATCATTTTGAAAGAAGCCATAGCAACATAAAATAAGAGGAAACAGAGGAAGCAGGAGGAAGAATAAGAACATAAGATATTAGAGGAAGAAATTTAGAGACAAGAAAAATAAGAAGAAAGGTGAAGAACGAAAGTGAAAGAAGCATAATGAAACCAAGCAGAACAAGAACAAGAATGAACTAGCTACTGGAAGCAGAGAGCAAGCAATTGTAGGAAAAGGAAAATTCTCAAGAAATTGAGGATCTCATAGTAATCCAAGATATGGAGGTAGAAAAATAGCAGCAAAACCAAAATTTGGATCTCATGCCTTCCATACAAAAGATCACTACAACAGAGCAAACTCCAAGGGAAGAAGAGGAAATTATTCCTCTTGATAATGCTTCGGTCATCAATATGTACAATATAACTTACGATGAGCTTCAAAAGAAGATTTTACAAGTGAGAAAGAAACACTTGTCATCGAGATCACATCTCTTGCATTCATTATAAAAAGGGTGATTGTGAGAGACACTGGGAAGAATCGAGTAGCCATTTTTGCTTCCAAATTGGCCTTCGCTTGTGCTTCCAAGTCAAACACAGAGTATCTCATGTCTGAGAATAGACAAATGGAAAATAACTTATAGGATGGAAGGAAAGAAGTTGAAAAACTCCGAGCAGAGGTCTAGAAAGAAACTCCCACACAGGTATAGCTCGAAGAACTTAAGGAACCCATACTTGGATAATTATCGTCATTGGAAGAAACTATGAGAAGCCTCTATGAGGAGCTTATCATAATGCATAAATAAATTTCCCACTTGCATGACATGTAGCAGAAGCGCAAAGATAATGCTAAAGCCCTCAAGGTTGTTCATACAACCATCGATGCCATCCATGAGTGGTCCACATAGTACAAAGGGACCCCTTAAGAGTTGGTAAAGAAGAAAATACAACATAATGATTTGGAGAAAGCACAAGTGTGGATTTCATGGTGAAGTCACATAATATCCCTTTAGTTGGCTCACTCATCGAAGCCAAATATAGGAATTAGATCAAAGATTAGGTTGAAGAATACTTGGACCAACTCAAACATGTTGTTATCAAGGGAGATATTGAGGTGAAAAATAATAATATGAAAAAGTACATTGGTGGTTCTGTCTAGATCAATACCATGTTTCTCTTATTGACGAAGTAAACTCAAATTAGTGCCAAGGAAGTGTATCCATATGCAATGGAGGCTACAGTCTGCTTCCATCCTGATCCCATCACACAATTTTGGGAAGTCTTCACAGAGTAGAAAGCTTAGTACCACTATGTGACTGAGAAACTACAATTTGAGGTGGTTTAGTTAAAGTTTCCCCAAACTCAACCTTGAATTGTTTTGTCCTACTATGTTGTCTAGTTGACTCTACCCAATTTTCTCTTATATGGGTATGAGAAATATTTTAATATTCTTTTATAATTAATTGTAAGTGAAATTCAAAGTGCCAATTATGGAATGTGAAGAGTCGATTTGTAATGAAGTCCAAAGGTCATGGTTGAAGGAAGTGAAAGAGTGATGAGGGAAGTCAAAGAGTCACAAAGGGAGATGAAAAGTCACCCCTTTTTTTATGAATACACAGTCATCAGACATGTAAATAGCTCTTGTTTGGACTTTTGTCTTAGTATCACAAGCTTGGGAGCTTTGTTGAGAGAATTTTCTTCTCCTTAGCATAGAGGGAGTATCTTTATTTAGATGAGCAGGTGTTGGCTTCATGTTCCACTATTGGGACTAGTGGTTTGTCAATTGTATATGCATGCTTGGGACATGCACTTTAATAAAATCTTAGAGCCAACACATTTTCTTGCGCATGTTGTGAATGTAGTAGGACTATTCTTGTTATGTTTGCAATATATGTTGTTTCATTTATGCTAACTCTTACGAACTATTTCATTTGCATTAGTAAGAACATTTTCATATGCGTGTCAATATGTATTTCAATCATGTTTATTTCTTGAACTATTATGAAGATAACTTATGATTTCTCTTATGCTTGTGTGTTCCTTTCAAGTCACGTACTATTATAGGCTTATAAGGGGCTCAAACATTTTCCCCTTTGCTGTCTTAGAACGTTTCGTACATTGCACTTGACTCTCCACAAATTTTACACTTGTTTCACCAAATTTAGGAATACATCATTCTATGTGTTATCACAGCCAAGGAATAACTCTAAAACCCACTATTGCGACAACCAAGTTGTCTTTCAGATGGGGCTCCTACTTTAATCAATATGAGGTATAATTGGGACTTCATATTGGGGAGACCACCTAAAATTAAGATTCTTTTTAGCACATAAATTAAAATAATTATTTCATAACCATATTTATATTTAATTAATAAGCACTTAAAAATTTAATACTTAGAATATAACATGATTCTTAACCATGAGAATTCACCCCATTTTATTATTAACTTCTAAATATCCATTGTTACAATACCAAAGCCAATACCATTACTTATCAATGGCACATATTTTATAAATATTTTATTTTAATTTAATCTTATATATATTTTTTTAATTAAAACATAATACTTGCTCACATGACGTAGAATAGATGGTGATGGTCTGTACTTTTAGGTCACTTGTGAAGGTCACCCGTTCTAATATTTTTGATCCCGTGATAACTCAAACAACTTGAAAAAAGAAATTAAACCATAATACTTATAAAAAATTTACCTTATAATAAGATTCTTAACCATGGATATTCACCCCATTTCATCATGGATAATATTAACTTAAACATAGGCTTTGTTATAATACCATGGGCCAACATAGGCTTTGTTATAATACCATGGGACAATACAATGGATTATCAATACTACTTTCCTAAAAGCCCTAACTCTTTTCAAAACAAAAATATTTTAAATTAATTTTATTTGATCATTTTTGTGAAATAAAATCTAAAAGAAAAAAGGTACATGGAAGATGTGCTATAGATGTTGTAATGTTCCATAAACCATTTGACTTATTCAAATTGCATAAAATTGAAAATGAAATAAAATAAATTAAAAAACAATAATAATGTATTAATTATATTTGTAATTATAATTATAATTAATATCCATCTACCAAGCTCAGAGAATGATGGAATTTCTTGAGATGAAAATTATTTTTAGAATGAAAAGGCATTTCATTTAGAGTTAAGATGGATGTAGGCTATTTATATAATGGATAATGGATAAATTTTAGGGGCTAATATTCGTAGATGGGCTAATTTTCCATGGTTTTTCCAAAAAAATGATTCTCCAATTTACATTTTTTATAAAAATGATTTGCCCAAATTTTACAATATAAAATTAATTTACGTTAAAATTTGCCAACATTATATAGAGAGTATATATAATATAATTATAACTTTGAATAATTTTACAAATACATCAGTAAACATTTTATACTTTGCATAGTAAAGACTAGTGAGATTCGCCAATTTTTTAAACTTCAAGGTAATTCTCCATCCTTAAAATTTTCTCTTTTATGTTAACTTTTTTTTTTTAATGATCACATATTTAGTTTTTTAAGGAGATGTTATATCATAAAATAACATTATTGGCATTATGTGACAACATCTTGTTTTACAAACTCTAATTTTTGAACTAAGATGTGCTGTACAACCCAAGGGAGATGTGTAAGCATTAAATCTTAAATGTGAGAGGTTAGATGTAAGCATTTTCTAAATTCAATTATTTTATATTGTAATTTTATTTTTATTAGTAAAATTATGAACAATTTTTTAGATACATATCATATTAAAATATAGATATAAATTAAGATCCATTTGACCATATAAATCATAATAATGATTCGATAAACATATTAAAAATTAATTAATAAGCATATAAAAGTAGAATACATTAGTAATTTTGAATATTCACCTTATTTTACCATGGATATTATTACCTTCTATATAGGCTTTTCTCCAATACCATAGGCTAATACCTCACTTATCAGTATCACGTGCCAAAAAACCATAACTCATTTCAAAAAACAAAATACTTTATAAATAATTCACTTTTATTTAATTTCTTAAAAAAATTTAAATTAAAAATTAACAATTTCAATTTGACAACACTCTTGACCATGGATATTCACCCCCATTTTACTATGGATATTATTAACTTGTAAACAGACTTTGTTACAATACGTACCATGGTTTATTAATTTTATTTTATAACAATTTTTTTAATTAAATTTAAAATAGAAAAGGTATGGGGAGATGTTGTAGTGGTGTAAATGTACACATTTACATTGAGCGTAATTGGAAAATAATAAAAGGTTAAGAGTAATTTCTTAGAGAGGTATTTTCCACCCAAATATATAGAGATGTTATAATGTCTTGTAAACATTTTTACTATAAAAAAATAAATCATTATCAAAAAAAAAATTTCCTTTTGTGGAATTACATAAAACTAAACTAAAATATTTAATATTTAATATTAAATTTATAATTATCATTATAATAATTTATAATTAATAATAAAACTAGACTAAATCCATCTTAATTAATTAAGTTATATTGTTTTATTTTGACTAAGTCAAAATGTTAAAGATTACAACAACTACCGCATACTTGGCTGGAGAGTTCCTCTTGATGCAACTAGCATCTATTTTAGATCTCTTTTCACTCTAAACTAAGTTTACATCTCAAGAGAGTTAATCTCTTTGGACGCCTAGGCTGGTTTAATTTCCCCACTGACACATGTCATATTCCACATGAATACCATGGGTCAATATCATGTGCCAATGCCATCAGGAAATACAATGGGTCAATACCATGTGCCAAAACCATGAGGCAATACCATGGGTCAATACCATGTGCCAAAACCATGGTTCAATACTTCTACTTATAAGATAAATAATGGTGGGAGGTGGTAAGCGTATTTATTTATATATTGGTACAATCATTTTTTTATACAAATACTTGCTGCAATAACAATAGTTACAAAATAATTCTTGAACTAATCATATTCTAGATAAATAATTTTAAATATTAATAAAAAAATTATAAAATTCAATCCATAATGTTAAACAAGTTGCAAAATATTTTGTTCAAAACAAAGTAATAATATCATGATTATTACAAGTATAATTAGATCAACAATTTATGGATCAATTAAAGCTGTAAATATTTCAAAAAAAATTCAAGTTTATTAAATCAATATATACAATCAAAAATCCATTTAAAACAACTAAAAATAATATAAAATGTATCCAAAACATTTGGCCAAATTCCGACGAGGAACTCCAAAACCTAGCATATTTACGGAATGCCAATGGTAAAATAAAAAATACCATTGAAATGAATTTTGGAGTTGTCTTTAGTGCGACTTTTTGAAGTTTCAGGTGTCGGGGTGAAAATTTTTGAGGTAAAATCTTGGTTTTTGTTATTCAAATTGGTTTTTTGACTCTATATATGGATTCAACACCCTCAAAAACCTGTAGAGCACTTGGATTGTGCAAAGTTAGCAATCAAACTTCCTCTTTTCAATAAATTCCTGCCGGAATTTAGAGAATATACACCATAAAAAGTTACCGTTGAATTTTTGTTTTACATTTTCATGTTCCTCCAATATTTACAAGGGCCTCATTGGATCTCACTATTTAGACTGAAACCAGTTCTCGGGAATGAAAAGTGTGAACAAATGAGACAGACCTCGAAAATCGGTCATCCAGCTAGACACTGAACTGGAATGCTTAGACTCAACCCAGTTGTCGGGAATGAAAAGTGTGAACAAATGAGACAGACCTCGAAAATCGGTCATCCAGCTAGACACTGAACTGGAATGGTTAATTGACAATATCCAGAGGCGCGAACTCGGCAATATATATTGAGATGAAAGCGCGTCAATAAAATATATGTGCTTGTGCCCACTTACAACTCTATTCCGTCCCTGCTCTTCATTTCTTGTTATATTTTGTATCACCATGGATTCATGGCCTGCAATTTTGTCCATTATCTTAGTCTCCGCGATAATGGTTTCGGCGAATCCCCAGCAGAATGAGACGAACATCGCTGAATTTATCAAGTCCTCGTGCAAGGTGACCCGGTATCCGCAGCTCTGTGTTACATCGCTTTCTTCGTACGCAGGATCTCTGAAGCCGACGCTGAGCGACCTGGTGAAGGCGGCCATGAACGTGAGCCTCGTTGATGCCCGCACGGTTTCCGTTTGGGCAGCCGACTTGGAAAAGAAAGGCGCCACAACGACGATGAGTGAAAGAGAAAGAGCGGCGCTGCATGATTGTATTCAGAATTTCAATGACACCGTTGAGGAGATTCAGAAATCTCTGAGGGAGATGGAACAGTTGAAGCGCGGCAACTTAAACCCTCAAATGAACGACATGCAGACGTTTATGAGTGCTGCCCTCACCGACCAAGATTCCTGCCTCAACGGATTTCAGGGGGCTGCGGGGAATATTAGCGCGACGGTGAAGGTCCGCGTGCAGAAAGAGTCAGAGTTGATCAGCAACGCTCTAGCTCTCCTTAACGCGCTCGCTCTTAACGCTTTCGCTAACACCGGTTCAGTTGATACTGGTATCAATGCGTGAAATATGCCAAAACGGCCAACTGACTACTCTTCTAAATAAATAATGTATGTACCCAACAATGTGTTTTGCTGCCAAGACACCCTTTACTGGTTTCTGGTTTCTGTTTCTTTAAATCGTTGATTGGGTCTGGACTACAATCATGGCGTTATTTCAATCAATGTGAAGAAAATTGTTTTATGCTCATGCTTAAGCTGTTGTTTCTTGGTAGGAATAATAACAATAATTTCATTAAGTTGTTTCATGATAGGAATAATAACAAAAATTTCATTAATGATATATTTATTAACAAACTCCTCTTTAATATTCCTTCTTTCTTCTGCGTTCAATAACCAACTCTATTCATAATCATTTGTTTCATGTTCGGCCTTAGGTAAAATATTTTTCCTCACCTGTGCTCCTCTTCATTCCAAATTGTCTCCTCGTTCGTGACTTTTTATATATATTGCTGAGCTATTTCCTTGAGTTAGGTTAATATGGCCAAATTTCTTACCTCTACAGAGAGAGGTATATTATTGGTTTCCATTGAACTTTTAACTTGGTGATACAAGCCCAATTATGAGCCTCCTTAAAACCCCAGAGTGCCAACACTGTCTTCAAACGATGCTTCCTTCAAATCTATTAACAATATCTTCTCACGAGATAATGATCCCTTTTATATAAAAAGTGGGATGATTTGAAGGACGTGGCTCAATCATTTTATAAATAATTGGAGTCAAGCTCCTTTCCAAATAGCCTAGGAGCAAATAGCGCTCTCACTCTCTCTCTGTCTATATATATATGCCTTAATATTCCTAGCTAGTCTCCCCATCAATGCTTCAGGCCCACTCTTTAATGATCCTGACAAAATGTAGAAGGTCTTCACAAAATGTCTGTCACGATAAAAATGTCAAGCAAGACCAACATCTGAATGCTTCTCCTTTTAATGACTCCAACCCAGTATAGTTATCCCGCTCGATGGGAAAAACCTTTATGGAAACTACTAGGGTGGAACCTCTGGGTGGGACCCATAATACCACGTGAGCTCAATCCTTATTATTGGTTGGTCCATACATTAGGTTAGTGCTTAGTCACCCAAATTATTCATTCGCCTTGATTCTCTCATGCTTCCAAGGTGAAACCTCAAGGCCTGCGCGGTCAAGAACTCGTGCTTTTTCGTTCTGAAATAAATCCTCTAGTTTTCTTTTCACATTCTGTCTCTTGGTGTTCTCAATCCTGTCTCCTGATACTATCGATTAGCGCACATATTAAAAGAGAAAAAATTACTAAGTGTTGTTTATCCCTTTTATACTCAATTCTTGCTAGGTCTTCATCCCTCGTGACCCTCGTCTCGTTCCAATCTATCCCTCTACACTTGTAAGGCACCTTTCTTTTACTAATTCCCCAAAACTATCTTCAATATGCCTCTGTTCTCCTATAGACTTGGATTTGAAATGTAGACTCTACGCTTTGACTCTTAAATCTCTGCTCTACACTTTCGTTCCTCTGCTGCGCACTCTTTTTCCCTACAACCACATATATATATATATATATATATATATATATATATATATATTAAATCTCTGCTCTACACTTTCGTTCCTCCGCTGCGCACTCTTTTTCCATACAACGATATATATATATATATATTTTTCCGATTCAGCGAGATTCTAAAGCGAGAATGCCTCACTAAACCATCCATGCTACTGGAATTGCCTTCCTCACATGTAGAAACCTCAGAACCATAATTTGACATTCCCATATCCGCAACAATTATGATATGCTCCATTACTTTGATTGTAATACATATCTAATGCCTATCACATATGATATGTTAAATGAATGGTTTAATTATTAAAAGGTTATGACTTAAATTGATTACTTAATCGAATGCTTATCTCATTTTGATCTGTGATGCAAGTGTTTACTACTGTGCTATGTCACGTCTTTCTTTTTATGTCGTCGATCTTCTTAACCCTAATTTGGACAACCTAGATCCCCAACAATGGACATAGTGAAATACCCACCCTATCGATGCTTGGTATCATCCATTTGCTGCGGTCGACCTTGCGGCTCTCCCCTGCAAGATATATGTTTCAATTTTCATTCTTTGTCCCTACTACCATGGCTCTTTGAAATGACATTAGATTCGGTCATGGTTCTAGCTACCATAGCCAGTGAGAAACTCCGCTCCAAAGAAGGTTTCTTGTCGAAGTTGTTCACGGGTTTATTTGCCGAATTGAGTTTGGCTACCTTTTTCCTACTCCATTCAACAGTTTTCGACCATTGTGTTGGAATTTAATTCCAACTGCTCACATTAATCAAAAGAACGGCGAAGTTATTATGAAGGGATGAAAAGACAACAAAGTTAAGGTAGATGTGAAGTTTCAGAGCCGTGGAAAAGTATGAAGGCAGTGCAAGCTCCATTCCTATCTGCAGCAACCACCTGCATTAAAACACCCACCAACCATATTTGAATTTTTCTTAAATATGGTTTGAGTAATAGTAATTTAAGAATATTTTAGTTGTGAAAATGATTTGATGCACCAATTTTATAGAAAGTATTTTAACGTGTAAGAACATCTTGTCACCATCTACTTATAATATTAATATTATAATTATAATTATAAAATTAATTTTAATTAAATATAGTAAAATAAATTATATAATAATATTTATAATATTAATTTACAATTTAATAATTTTAACATATCAATGTGGTGCCTGCACTTTAAATTTAGAAGTTATGAAAACATTAATTAAGATAGTCACTACTCAAGGCACATAGCTTCTAGAGGGTAGAACCAATATCTCCTTACCATTGAAAATTATTAGCTCATGGTTGAGTTTCCTTAAATAAAATCTCCTTTCTCACAATCCCCAATGAATTTAAAAATAGAAATTCATGTCTAGCATGCATTTCAATCACGACTCTCCAAAAACAATAAATCACTTTACATAAATTGGTAATCAAGTGTAGTTGAAGGGAGTGAACATTTTGGTACTACTTGTGATTTTTTAAAGTTTGGGCATTTCAATCATGACTCTCCAAAACCAATAAATCACCTTACATAAATTGGTAATCAAACGTAGTTGAAGGAAGTGAAAATTTTGGTACTACTTGTGATTTTTTAAAGTTTGGGGGTTTGAGGGGGAGAAGTTATTCTTGGAAATGGTTGGGAGGATTTTTTAAAGTTTTGTGGGTTTGAGGGGGGAAGCTCTTCTTGTCATAAATCAAGAATGTATTGCCAAATTTTTCGAATTTAGTTTATAATTAAAAATTTTCCATAGCAGCGTCACTTGTACTTCCTCTTCATGCCTCTTCATGCATAAGACTTTCTTGGAGCATATATTCATTAATAATGTATATAATTATGGCTGAAACAAAAGCATCCATAATTGTTTCATCCTAGGAATAATAACAAAATTTTCATCAATTGATATATTTTTTTTATTTCGAATCATAGCTATCAAATTCTAATTTGATATCTCTTATAATTATGAACATGGATGAAACAAACTCAATTTCAAATAGAAAATTTACAAAAGGCCTTTTCTCACATAATTCGTATCAATTGGCATGTTCTAGCATTAAGCCATCGTTTTTGTTTCAAACCTCTCTCTTACACACTCAATCTCCACACACATATCTTCTCCTCTATTCTAAGTATTAATTTTACATACAAAGGGATTATGAACTAATTCAGTTTAAATAAAAAAGATCATCACCTAAACTTCTAATTTAGTATTTCTTAGACCTACAAATATTTCATTGATATAACTTTCTTTATTTCTCTAATATTTTTGGAAATTTCTCTCCAAATCTCTTTAATATTCTAGGAAATTTCTCTCCAGATCTCTCTAATATTCCAGGAAACGATCCTTTAGAATATATTTTCTTACAATAATCCTCACTTTCATCACTTACATGGAATTTAAAAAAAACATAGAAAATACATTTAAATAATTAAATATATCTTAACTTCGGAGCCAACTACATGGTAAAGAAATAACCCCTAAGTCTAGTCAAAATAACTTTGACTTGGAAGTGATATGCTCCTGAATCAAACTCCCAAGGTGAAAAACTATCATGGTATCCTGACCATGTGTATGTTGATGAAAATACTCTTTGATCCCAAACTTTTGTTTTTATCTGATATTTCTCCTAGATATGTTGATGTTTTCCAACTGCTTCTTCTAATTCTCCACCCTTCCTTATCTTATGTTCTTGTTGTCCACTTACTCTACAGATGTGAAGTTCTTGTGTTAGGTATTCATTCTTACTATTCACCATTTTCTGGTTGTTTTTATTTCTCATGAATGCTTTCCTCATCAACATCCATAGATCCTCAACCATTTTTTCAATTTCTACTTTTGGATGAACCTTATTATTGTTGCTATTTTTGGTCTGTTGGATGTCTTCAATTGCAAAATTCTCAAAAAAATGTTGTTCATATATATATGTTATTCACATTCTGCAATATGTTTCTCACTACTTTTGAACACATTTATTTTCTCTTTCAAATTTGTCTTTATAATATAAATGTGCAAAATTCTCAAAAAAAAATGTTGTTCATATATAATGAATTCAACTCATACAATTAAAAATCACCTTGGATTGTGTTGTGAACATCTATGCAATATGGCACATTTTAAATTATACCTTGTTCCAGATTTCTCTACTGCAAGAACTCCATCATGAAAATAAAATTCTTCACAAAGCCATTCCATTTCAACCATATCTTTCAGTAGTCTCCATTCCTCATCTGCCTTTATAAGTACATATTTTTGTCATTGGTATTCACCTGTAAAACCTGAAAATATACACCAAAAGTAAGATTAAAAAACATGAGGTTCTCCTTTAGCTACCTCATTTTCCTCTGCTCCAAAGAGACCTAAACTATTTTCGTAGTCCATAAGCCTATTAACAAAATCCTCTTAAATAGTCTCTCTTTCTTCTGCATTTAGGAACCATCTCCATTCAAAAAAAATTGTTTCATGTTCGGCTTGTAGGGTGTCTTATTCCTTTTCGATCATGCTCAACAAATGCATAAATCTCTGTCCTCACATGAGCTCCTCTTCTTTCCAAATTTTCTTCTCGTTGCTAAATTTTAATAACTTATATTGAGCTATTACTTCAGCTAGGTTTCTTTCTTTGGCAAACACTTTCTTCACTATCCACATTCTACAAATTATGCCACTTAACTTTTCCTAATTTCCACAAATTTATTATTCCCTCAAAAATAAGTATATACTATCCACATTCTAAAAATTATGGCACTTCTCTTTTCTTAATTTCCCTTCAAAAATAACTAAAAATATATTGATAAAAAGAAAACAAATCAAATCAATCAGGCCTCTCCATTTCATCTTGCAATTTTGAAAAATTTCAACCAGATTTCTTTATAACTTCTTCTTGTCATGGGAGTTCCTTGACACTCTTCATCTTCAATCATATGTTGTCTCCCACCAACATGGTTATGTCCTTGTAGAAATTTCACCATTTCTGGTATTCCGCCTGCAAATATACATTTAAAAAAATAATTAAAACCATAATCATGAGACTCTTTAGTCTTAGTTGGACTATCTGAAATAGCAAATAACATATAAGTACATCAATATTTTTTCTAAAATAATAATTTACGTAGATTTTATTTGTAATTTTTAAATTTTATTTTTTTAATATATGTCTAATTTATAGTTTGAGTAATGGTACTTTAGGAATATCTAAGTTGTCAAAACCATTTGGTGAGTCATTTTTTAGAAAGAATTTTGAATTTGTAGTAACACCTTGTCACCATCTACTTTAAACCCTTTAAGACTAAAAAAATATTTTTTTTATTAATATTATAATTATAAAATTAAAATAAATTATATAGTAATATTTATAGGAGAAGCGTATAATGCAATTTTTTGGAGAGGATTGGATGTTTCCATGAATGATGGTCATGCCATAGCATGACAAATATTACAGTTTATCATGATTTTTGGGAAGCTACTTTTTCCTAGCTCTTCCCCACCCGTTTACATACATGGTGTCGTTCTTGAGGTCTAACAATGAACCTCACCCACCTCGCCTTCACTATTCGATCGATACAACTCAATTAAAGCATGGAAAAATATGGGAATGACTCAATTAAAACATTGACAGATACTTTCTAGATGTTGCACGCAGTTCTATTTTGAATTTCAAATTTTAGTTTTGAGTGCCACTCAATTTCAAATTTGAAATTTTAGTTTTACACCACCAAAAACACTACATGAATTTCCATGGCCGGGAGGTTGGCTTCCTGGTGTATTTCTTCGATGGCTACTTGATAACTAGTTGCTTCTTTGTTTTTGGTGTAGGTAGTTTTATTAAGTTTTTTTATCCATGGATGCGGCTGTCAGGCACTTCATAATTTCATGTTGCATGTGGAAAACAATGACACTTTCTCTCGAGTAACGTCGGTCTCTCCTTTTCATCGAAATTTGTTTCGTGTCTGGAAATAATGAAATTTGGAAACATAGCACCCTCTTCAATCAATTTTTTCCTCATGCATGAAAGTCTCATGCATGCATGAAGAGGCATGAAGAGGAAGTACAAGTGACGCTGCTATGGAAAATTTTTAATTATAAAGTAAATTTGAAAACTTTGGCAATACATTCTTGATTTATCACAAGAAGAACTTCTCCCCCTCAAACCCCCAAACTTTAAAAATCACAAGTAGTACCAAAATTATGGGTGCTCCTCCTAGCCCACGTTTATTGTAGGAGATGGACATCTTACAATAATAGGTGGAAGCCCTCCATGCCCTATGTTGGTCTTAATCTTTACAGCAGAGGAAGACCATAGTTAGTTGAAGTCCCTAAGTAGCTGAGAAGAAGTAGTGGAAGAAGGGAAAAATAGAGAGAAGATTGGATCGTCAAGGTTTAGTGGCTAGATGGACTTGGAGCATTAGTAGAGGTAGGAGTTGCAGATCAGGAGCCGAAGGACTGGGCAGGTACAGGGTATGACTGAGAGGGCTAAGAGATTGCACTACAACTAGACGGTCAGAGTATATTTTTTTTATTTGATACTAGTGGATGTATGAGGGTGATTATCCCTAGTACGGGAGCCCTAGACTATTCTTGTATATGTTGTTAATATAACGAAGTTCGGTTGAAAACTTAAAAAGTTGTCTATATTCTATGCATGTGTGATTTATTGTTGTTTATATTCCGTTGTGAAAAGTAGTTATGGTTGAGACTCTTGGATTGGTAGCATTAGTGATATTAAGATTCTCACCTAGACCCAAGGTCATGGAAAATCAACATGTTATTAGAGGGTATCTGAACTACTTTTAAAGTGAGGGAATCAGAGTGTGCACAGCGAAGCAGCTCGGAGGGAGATTTTGGTGTCTAGATTGTGGAGCTGAGGGTTTAGCTAAAGACATGAAGATGTGGTCTTAACAGGTCACATGCTGAGGTGGGTTGGGAGTTCTGGTGGATTTGCAATGAGTCTGGTGAACAACATTTTTTTGCAGGGAATATTGATAATCATGGACTTCCATTGATTTTCCATGGATGGTTGGGACAGCTCAAGGGTTTCTTTCACATGGATGAGATCAAGTTGATCAAGATGGCTTCATGTGATGGACTATATGTTGGGATCACGATTGTCGTTATACCAAAACCTGCAGTCGTTAGTCTCTGCCACAATTGCCAGATTTAGGATCCACGAGAGGTAATTAGTCCATGTTACGACACACACGGGGAGCGTTGAACCCAATTTCCAACAATCTCCCCCCAATGCGAGCCAAGTTAGTTTCGAACTCCAGACCTGTTGCTCTGATACCACTTGTTGAGATCATGATTGTTGTTAGACCAAAACACATAGGCGTTAGTCTCCGCTACAATTGCCAGAGTTAGGATCCACGAGAGACGGTTAGTCCATGTCGTGAAACACATGGAGAGTGTTGAACCCAATTTCCAACACTATATATTGGCAGGCTAGAGTCTTCATCAAATCATGGCATTGCATATCTGAGATTGGTGGGATTTTCACTAGTTGTATTTGATCTAGGAGGATGAGTGCTTGAAGGACTAAGCCTTTGGAGATCATGTAGGCTCAGAGGGAGTCTAGCCTTAGAGGGGGCATCCCTATGGAGGTTTGGGATCTTCACGTTTAAATGTGATGAGGAAGAGTCACTACTGAGATTGTCAGATTAATTTACAGAGTATGTTGTAGTGATGGATGGCAGATGGGTTACTGTCATCGTCAGAGATGATGATGGTTACTTCATAGCCTTGGAAGTACCTCCCTCGCTAAGAGGGAGTGTTGATTTTTGTGTAGCTTGGTAGGTATTCCAAGCCCTAGTGATCGAGGTTTAGAGACGAAACGGTCACAAATGGTCTTGTGGGCCTGAGATCCAAGCTTGGGGGTTTTGCACCCATCGTGATTTAGGCTGAAACCATGATGGATTAATGGCATGTGATGGATGAGGATGATAGTGCTCGGTAAGACAATTTTAACTCAATAAGAATCATTTGATTCTGAGTTTTCATTAGAGAGAAATTAATTTTTGAAGTTGAATAATTAATTATTGGCTGTCAAGTCATATAGGCTTGATGTAAATGATTCCAATAGAAGGGTGAGTTGGATGAGAAGTAAGAAAGCGTGGATGAAAAAAATGTTTTATGGAGTAGTGTGGGGTCAAGGGTTGATTATAATTGGATCGTGCCTTGCAGCCTATTGGTACCACGTGGATGATCTTCCGAGGAGGAGAAGGATCTTCCTAGGAGCAGAACCAACAGTGTAGTATTGGGTTAAGTTTTTTACTATTGCATGGATCAGTTTGATGGGTAGCTTCAGGAGGCCTTAGTAGCTGGTTGGAGGAGCCCACATGATTTTTGGGAGGCCTACCAAGAATCCAAGGGGAGAGCAGGCACATCAAATCAGAAGGAACGATGTCATCAATAAGGTGTGTTGTATCTGGACCCATGTATGTTGGATTGATGGTGCCCTAGGAAAGGACATATTAATGTGCAAAATTTTGTCCAATAGCTCCTCTATTATAGAATTAAATGGAAGATACGTTGAGCATATGGGAAGCCATGTGTAAGGCTATCCCAGGTGTGAAGATGCCCTAACTAGGATCAGATGCTACAGTGTGGACTTGGTCTCTCGTGGATTGTTGGACGACAACATGAGAGAGGATCAAGTGTGGACGAGATTGGTAACTTATGTTTTGTTGGAGGACATCGTGATAATTTACTTGCAGGAGGAGAATTGTGACACCTTGATGGAAAAAGGTGACTGCTATCCTGGCAATTGTGGAGCTAAAAGGGTTGGAAAACTCGGAACATGATTGTGGAGCCCGAGACTTGTGTGCGGAGAAGGACTTTTGCCATAGATGATGGGTTGTCCTCCTAGCCCATGTTCATTGCAGGAGATGGACATCTTACAGTCATAGGTGGCATCCCTTCGTTCCTCATGTTGGTGTTCATTGTTGCAGTGAAGGAAGAACATAGTGGGTTGAAGTCCCTGAGTCACTAAGAAGAAGTAGTGGGTAGATTGAGAGTTTTTCACAAGTGGAGCTATGAACAACTCGACAGGAGTCTCGAGGTGTTGTGCCCTTGATGGACGACGGGAAACCTAGAGAGAATATTGGATCGTCGAGGTTCAATGGACAGATGGAATTGTAGCATTGATAGAGGTAAGAGCTAAAGGACCAGAAAGGTATAGGGTATTAATAAGAGGGTTGAGATATTGCACTACAACGACATGCCTAGAGTGTCTTGTTTTGTATCTAGTACTAGTGGATATATGAGGGTCATTATCCCTGGAACGAGAGCCATATACTATTGTATTATATGTTGTTAATATAACAAAGTTGGGTTGAAATATTAAAAGGTTGTCTATATTTTGTGCATGTGTGATTTACTGATGTTTATATTCCGCTATGTAGAGTGGTTCTCCTTGAGACTCTAGGTTTGGTGGCGTCAATGATTTTAAGACTCTAACTTAGACCCAAGGTCATG
Source organism: Pinus albicaulis (assembly GCA_034641835.2). Lineage (NCBI taxonomy): Eukaryota > Viridiplantae > Streptophyta > Pinopsida > Pinales > Pinaceae > Pinus > Pinus albicaulis. The sequence goes on from CM076582.1 coordinate 1,271,422,931, forward strand.
GAAAATAAACATAGCCCTAGCCGCCTCAACCCATTATTTCATGCTTCCTCATTGATGGGGCTAAGGATCCTCTTCCATTTCCATGAATGGATTGTTTCCTTCTATAGGTGTTCATTTTTACAAAGGGTGTTTGTTGTTACACCGCCAATTTCATCTCTGTGCATGGGAATCACTTGGGTTATTTTTATCCAACCTTCAAGTTGTCACTAATTATGCATTGTTTTTGGCTACGGGTTCATTGGTTCTTTGTGGGGTCAACTTTAGTCTCATTTTTGGATTTGTGGCCTATTTTTTTTTGTGGGGATTATTCTTATTGTCGTCATATTGTACGTGGGTTTTGGTATAGCGGTTTCCTTTTAGGTCTTCTCTGAGCCCTTTGGCTCTATTTCTTGTTTCCATTCTTGGTGTGATGGTGTGGGTATTCAATGCAATATGGTCGTTTTTCATGGGCCTTTCACCCATTCTTCGTTCATATTTTCTGTTGGGGTTTTCAAACCCAATTTGTAATGTTTGGCTTCCCTTTTTTGAGCTTTATCTGGTGCTCCCCTCAAGGTTGCTCGACAGGCCTGTGTACCTTGTTTCTAGTTCATTTTTATATTTTTTGTGGCCTAGGTCTTATTGTCCCTAGGTTTTTCATTTTTTTTTTTGAATGTAAAGCATCATTCTTGGTCTTAATAAGGGAAGTATTTCTGGAATGTGCTTACACATATACAAAATGTATTTTTTTTCTTCCTTAATGAAAAAAAACAATAATTTTATTTACTTTAAAATTATAACATTGATAGGGATGACATGAGCAAGAGGGTAATCCATTTTCCCGAAGAACGAAAAGAATATAACTCTTCTTGCGCCTTAGGATAGGAAACTAGTAATCAAGCTCAGTTATGAGTGCTTTGGAAAGATCTCTGCCTTTTTAAGGGACAAAGGAATAAAAAATTTGAGGATGGTGATGGAGAATGGTGATAGTTTAAAAATATAAAAATATCTAAAATCATGACATAAATATTGCAACTGTATCCAAAAATTATGACATAAAAACATAAGATAGTTATCCACATAGCATTATGTTGTGCGAAAAGCTGAAAAAAAAAAACAATAATTACAAAATAATTCTTCAACTAATGACAGAGACCTGTCATCCAGCTAGTCACTGAACTGGAATGGTTAATTGACAATACATTGGAGAGGCGCGAACTCGGCTATATATATATTGGGATGAAAGCGCGTAAATAATATATATGTGCTTGCGCTTGTCCCCATTTACAACACTATTCCGTCCCTGCGTTCGCTTTCGCTGCTTTTCATTTCTTGTTATATTTTGTATCACCTGGATTCATGGCCTGCAATTTTCTCGATTATCCTAGTCTCTGCGATAATGGTTTCGGCGAATCCCCAATGAGACGAACATTGCTGAATTTATCACGTCCTCGTGCAAGGTGACCCGGTATCCGCAGCTCTGTGTTACATCGTTTTCTTCATATGCGGGATCTCTGAAGCCAACGCTGAGAGACCTGGTGAAGGCGGCCATGAACGTGAGCCTCGTTAATGCCCGCACGGTTTCCGTATGGGCAGCCGACTTGGAAAAGAAAGGCGCCACAACGACGATGAGTGAAAGAGAAAGAGCGGCGCTGCATGATTGTATTCAGAATTTCAATGACACCGTTGAGGAGATTCAGAAATCTCTGAGGGAGATGGAACAGTTGAAGCGCGGCAACTTAAACCCTCAAATGAACGACATGCAGACGTTTATGAGTGCCGCCCTCACCGACCAAGATTCGTGCCTCAACGGATTTCAGGGGGCTGCGGGGAATATTAGCGCGACGGTGAAGGTCCGCGTGCAGAAAGAGTCAGAGTTGATCAGCAACGCTCTAGCTCTCCTTAACGCACTCGCTCTTAACGCATTCGCTAAAACCGGATCAGTTGATACTGGTATCAATGCGTGAAATATGCCAAAACGGCCAACTGACTACTCTTCTAAATAAATAATATATGAACCCAACAATGTTTCCTAATATATATTTATATTTATAGTTTTTCTGCCAAGACACCCTTTACTGGTTTCTGGTTTCTGTTTCTTTAAATCGTTGATTGGGTTTGGACTACAATCATGGCGGTTATTTCAATGTGAAGAAAATTGTTTCATGCTCATGCTTAAGCTTTTGTTTCAAGGTGGGAATAATAACAATAATTTCACTAAGGGATATGATTTTGTTTTATGGTAGGAATAATAACAAAAATTTCATTAAGTGATATATTTATTTAAGTTTAGGTCTTGGTTAAATGGTGATGAGGAGGGTTGTTATAGCAGTGATCATAGAGTGATGTATCTGGACATGTTGTTGAAAATGGAGTTAAAAAAAAAAAAATAGGTAAAAAAGAGAAAAATGAAAAGTACTACCAAACTTACAAAAAAAAATTAGGTTTAAGCCCTATAGGAAAAAGGGTTTGACTGTTTCAATTCTACTATCTCAAATAGCAGTAGCATCTAAGTACATCAATTTTCTTTTTATAATATTAGTTTACAATTTAATAATTTTAACATCCAATTTAGAAGTTATGGAAAACGTTCATTAAGACAGTGACTACTCAAGGCACACTTCTAGAGGGCAGAACCAATATCTCCTCACCATTGAAAATTGGTAGCTCATGGTTGTTTCTCACAATCCCGGAATGAATTTATAAATAGAGAGTCATGTTTGGCATGCATCTTAATCATGACTCTCCAAAAACAATAAATCATCTTACATAAATTGGTAATCAAGTGTAGTGGAAGGAAGTGAAAATTTTGGTATTGTTTGTGAGTTTTTAAAGTTTGGGGGTTCGAGGGGGAGAAGTTCTTCTTAAATATGGTTAGGAGGAAAACTAGATGGTTCACAATGAGTTGGTAATGGCATTGGAGCTTAAACATACTCTCATATTTTTGGAGTTATACATATATACGCTCTCACTTATGTTCATAAGTATTCTTGAAATTTTAGTTTATTATTTTAAAGTGCCATAGAAATTTCAATTTATTGGATATTGCAACCTCTGAATAATTAGGAGATATTTTAGAGTTATTTCTTACCTAACCAAAAACGAATGGTAGTTATAGTTGAGAATTTACATGCACAGGATTAAAACAAGGATGTATTGCCAAAGTTTTCAAATTAAGTTTATAATTAAAAAATTTCCATAGCAGCTTCACTTGTACTTCCTTATTCATGCATGAGACTTACTTCAAGCATATATTCATTTTATGCTTCAATTAATGTTGTCCCATCTTGATTCCCCATCAATCAAATTCGAGCGGGCAACGCCTCCCCGATGGATTCCTTTGGTTTCTGCAACCCTGCAACCGAAGTCCTTTGGGCTCCTCGCCTCTCTTACGGCTGCAATACTCGGCTCACTAGGATCCAAAGAATTAGTTCTCATTGTCACTGGTAATGGCGACTCCAGAAGAGGGTAGGCGCACACCCCCCACCTGAAGGTTCAGATAAAAACAGTGAAAACGCACCCCTCAATGCTCACACTATGCCCTTTGCACCTGATGGTTCACCAGAAGACCTAACAGTAGAACAAAAGGAAAAAACGACACAAAATGACAAAATGGATCAAAAGAAGGTCTCTTCCTCTAATTGTATTCTGATTGCTGCAGAACAACCCAAAATCTACCTTCCTGGCCATCGTATCAACACCAGAATATAATACATGAAGGACAATGCCCTCATTGGAAAATTTATCGACTTCTGGCCCACTCAGAAAACGTTCCAACGGTGGATCGTCTCCAAATCGAAGCCTAAAGGGCACGTCATCCTTCATCTAGGACCAGAATGATTCTTCAACGCCATATTCAACTGCATTGAGGACAGAAGTCACATCATGGATGGTGGACCTTATTTCTTCAACTCCGTAGGCCTGTTCCTAAGGGACTGGGTTGAAAGGTTTAGTCCAAACAAGGAGGACTTCAACTGGGCTCCTGTATGGATCCAAATGTATTCTCTTCCGCAATATTTCTAGGATGAGGAATCCCTAAAAGACATCAACAACTACCTTGAAGCATTTAGCAAGATAGAAGAAAAAACCAAGCTCAACTGATACACTGCTTATGCTAGAATCTGTATCTATATGCACATAGCCAAAGCTCTCCTAGATTCGGTAAGTCTTTTCCATGATGATTTTGAATGGGTCCAAACTATTGATTAAGAGCATGTGCCTTTTCACTGTCATCGATGCCACAAGCACGGGCATCTCTTCACCGACTGCTCACTCAACCAACCTCCAAAACCTCCCCCTGGTTCAGATAAGAATGATCCTGAAGGCTTCACCAAAGTTCCCAGTCGCAAGAGGCATGCCCACAAACCTACCTCTACCCCCAAAGCTTCTTGCCCCTCAACCAACAATAGTTTTGATATTCTTGCAAACCAATCTAACTTGGAAGGCAAAAATTCTCTTCAAACCCCTGAATCCTCCAAAGCGGCCATGCCTGAGAAAAACGAGAACTCACCTCTTATTATCTCCTCTCCCCTCCCTTAGGGAGATAATCCATCCAATGATCATTAGAAAGGTTAATCAAGCAAATATAAATTGGTAGATCTCGAGACCTCATCCCTCATGGATGTAGATGAAAAAAAACCCCAAGTAGCACAGGATGAAGGCACCAAAGTAGATATGGATCAATACTTCCATATGGAGGAAGAACCCGAATGCATTGATCTCAACGATCTGGAAATCCTGGGATTGGAGGTTGCATGTAAAAATAGAGAATACCACAAGATCTCACCCAGGCAGATTGACAACCTTGAAGTAACCCTCTTGAGAGCACAACGAATTCCTTCCCTGGGTATACAGGCAGGAAGCCCATTGGATGCTAGAACGATCTTGAAGGAGTCACAAAAAAGAGGGCGACACATAGATCTACAATGAATAATCATTCTTGTAGAATTGTTAGTTGAATCACGACGATACCCTAAGCTGACTAAGTTCTACCAAAAAGTCCTTCATGGTTGTCAATGAATCTCACCTCATGGAATATTTGAGGGCTAAATAGCCCCACCAAGCACCGAATGATAAAAAAAACAAATCATGTAAGAAAAATCTACCATTTTCTTCATGCAAGAAACCGAATGCACTAGTACCACTCTAAACTCTATCATTACTAATCTTTGGCAATGATACCATACCACTACGATCGATGCCACTGAAGCCTCAGGAGGATTATACATTGCCTGGAACCCCCTCCTCATCTCCTTGATTGACATCAACGCCTCTCATAACTTCATTCAAGCCTCCTTCCATCTTATGGGCAGTGGGCATCGAAATCCATGGCCATATTACTAATATCTACTTTCCTCAACCCTATACCTAGAAAATTGATATATTAAATTCCATTCAGATCATAAATTCCCATCGTCTCCACCCCCTTTGGATCATTGGAGGTGACTTTAATATGATCAATAAACTAGACGAGAAAAGAGGAGGACATTTCAGACTAGAGGCTCACAGCATTAGCTTCAAATAATTCATTCAGAGAAACTGGCTAATCGACCTCCCGTCTTCCAATGATATTCACACTTGGAACAATCGCAAAAGAGGCTCTCAATAGATAACTTCTATGTTGGATATATTCCTCATTTCGTATAATTCAATTAATCTTGGAGGAGACATGTACGCATCCATCATACCGGTCTCAAGCTCCTATCACTAGGCTATCCAACTACAATGGTCTCGCCCTGGTGTTGCGAGCAACAAGCCTTTTCGCTTTGAGAAATTCTAGCTCTCTCACATGGGATACAAAGAAATGGTCACTTCTTGGTCGAGCAGTTTCATACCACCAACAGGATCCAAGATGTACCAATTCCAATAGAATCTAAAGTATCTTAAAAAATCTCTTAAAATATGGAATCACTCCTCTCTTGTTAACATCTTTCAGAATAAAAAAGAAATGCAACAAGAAATGGCTAAACTACAGCTGCGCATCATTCAAGAAGGCACATGGGATCATAATGCAAATAATGAGTACATAATGAAAATAATTTTCATCCAAAGGGTCAGATTTATTCATAATGAATTCAGAGAGAAATATGGTGGAGATAAGGCACAAGTTAGTCTAACATTCTAGAAGGAATGTTTAATAGAAACAGGTTATCAAATTGATAAAAATATCAAAGAAAAAGATGGAAAAATGAATTCAAATATATTAAGAAGCATGGATAACATTTTTCAGTTTTCATTTAGATCTGGGGATATATGGGATTTGATTGATGAGATTTTTGAGTGGTGGGAGAATATTTCCATAAAAAACCAGAAGGTTAAAAAGAGTAAAGCCATAATATGTACAAACAGTAAGACAAGTCCTGAAATGAAGCAACTTCCAGAGGATATGACTATCACACCTTGGAGAATAATGCAAGGAGTGGAGGATGAGAAACTAGTCAAATGAGTACTTGTCAATTTATGCAGATGTTCTATGCTTGATTCAAATTTACTTTCTCTTCAATTTTAGATAGAAATCACATAAGAAATAAAGTAAATTGCTAATAGAACATACCAGTAGATCAACATAAGACAAGCCAAAAATATATATTTGTGTTTGTTCGTTACAACAATCAGTGGGATGCTTCAACCAGCAAAGTCTTATCAGTCAGCCAGCCTAGTATATGTGTCACATCACCCTCATCATATAATCCAATTCAACCAAAGTCAACGCAACCCAAAATTCAATGTTGTCCAGAAAGTCAATGTTGTCCAAAAAATCAATGCTATCTAAAAAGTCAATGCAAAACAGCAGCAAGTCAAATTCAATGCAACATGGTCAGCGGGCAACCTTTTGACCTCGATTCTTGTGCCAAATATTACAGACTGCAAAAATCAAAGTTTGTGCCAAGATTCAGCTCCTTTTGACGATGTGTTGACCAAAGTAAATGTTGGTCAAACTTGCGGTGGATGCCCTAGCTGCAGCGGAAAAGTCAACATCCTTCTTCCCACGTGTGAACATAAGATTTTCCTCCAAGTAGCTTGAACCAATCAAAAGAGGAGAGAAAATGTGAGATGATGAGATGAGTGAAATGTCCTCTAACGTTCACCTTATTTTTATCCATCAGTGAGGGTGTGTGACACATTTGTTGGGGGTGTAAAACCTTAAGGCAGACCTGTAGATATTTTGAATATATTAAAAAAAAAATTCAAAATAAATGTTCTGCTCATCGGATCAAGATGACCTTTAGATCGATCTTGCACCTCTCTGAACGAGGAACCCAATATAAATATTGGTATCTTCATATGAGCATAAAAATATGGAGTTTGGACCTAGTTGTCCAAATTTAACACTCCCTCTCAATTAGGGAGAACTCCATCCACCTGTGCAATCCAAACATTGTGCGTCATCCTGTCGTAACTTGCTTTCCTGGCCTCTTTATTTCAGAACAGAAGTGGGCAGTCACAAAGACATCATTCCTAGTTGACAGATTCAGTCCAGAGGTCAGAAACCTCTATAGGATTCATAATGCGTCTCATACCAACCTGAAGTTGGTTTATCTGACTCGAAGTCAATAGGAGGCCCGAAACCTCACTTGGACTCAAAAGAGTCATATATACTAACCCGAAGTTATTCTCATTGACCCAAAGTCAGTTGAAGGTCCAAAACCTCACATGGAATCAAAGAGTCACATACTAACCCGAAGTTGGTTTATCTGATGCGAAGTCAGTAGGAGGTTTGAAACCTCACTAGACTTGATCCCAAGTCAAGTGGTTGGACATGTGCCATCCTATCTAGAGAATATGGCAATCTCTGATGCTTCCATCAGTCTTTGCTACAAGTCTCTAGCTTTTCCCACCTCATTGGCCAAATAAGAGGTACTTCCCATGAGTCCGTAACTCAAATGGGTAGGATGCATACGGGGCATAGATAATGAGCGGTAAACCAACTCAATCGTCACAATGGTGGGGCAGAAGCACACCAACAAGGCTCGGCAAGACTAGCCCTGTGGTTTCTTATAGCTCTGAGAAGCTATCCGCAAAGCCCCCCAGAGCTCTAAGAGCGCATCATCCAACAGGAGCCTCACAATAGGGTCATTCTACAATTCCAAGATTCTCATGGAAGGTTAGGAACATGACCTTCCCCAAGAGAATTGTGAGAATATTCACAACCTGCTCATGAGTTCCTATATGATTGAGCCTTACGGCACCTTCTTGTACCATATCACGGATAAAGTGGTACCAACCATCAACATGCTTAAATCAATCGTGGAACCCAGGATTCTGTGACAAACGAATCCCCCTCTAGTTATCACAAAGGATAATGGTGGCATCTAGCACATGCTCAAAAAACTCACTGAAGAGATTTTACAACCAACTAAATTCACAACGGGCCATACATGCTACAATGTCTTCGGCCTTAGCTGTGCTCAAGGCTACTGACTTCCGTTTCCTGCCCGAAGTATATCTACGTGTGAAGCAACATCTAGATGTGCTCTTGCGATCCACCACACTATTAGCCCAATCGACATCAGTATATCCAAGGAGTGTCATGCTCCTGATAGTGTATCTCACCCATGGTCTATCGTGCCACAAATATATCTCAAGAGTTTCTTGGCACCAACCCAGTGAATGTTATGGTCAACCATGTGTTGACTCAAAGTGTTCACTGCACAACATACGTCCGGATGGGTGTTCACTAAGAACATCAGGGCCCCTACGATTTGATGATACTCAGTAGGATTTGCTAACACGGGCCCAACAGTGCTGCCACTCAACTTCTTAAAGTTGAGCTCCATCAGTGTTGACACAAATACTAAATCTTTCCAGAAGCTTCACAATGTATTTTCCTTGAGAAAGGAAAATCTTGCCAGGTCTCTGCCACACCTCCAAGCCTAGGAAGTAGTGCATCAGTCCTAGGTCTTTCATCCTGAAATTAGCAGCGAGTTCCTTCTTACACTAATGAATGAGAGGGTCAGCACCTGTCAGGAAGAGGTCATCTACATACAACACTAGAATGAGAGGCTTCTCTCTATCAACCTTGATGTAAGGGTCTGGATCAGCATTACTATGACTAAATCCCAGCTTCATCAGGTAGCTATCTATCCTAACATACCAAGCTCTATGTGCTTGCTTCAGCCCACAGAGGGCTTTCTTCAACCTGCAGACATGGGTGTCTCTATCCTGGAATTCAAACCCCAGAGATTGCTCTACATATACCTCTTCCTTTATTGCACCATGAAGAAATGTCGTCTTCACATCCAACTGATGAAGACTCCATCCATGTGTCGCAGCAAGGGCTATGATAGATCAAATGGTGGTATATCGGGCCGCAGGTGAAAATATGTCATCATAGTCTATGCCTTCCTTTTGATAGAAGCCACGGGCAATGAATCTTGCCTTGAACTTTTCAGCACTTCCATCAGATCCATGCTTTATGTTATAGAGCCATTTCGAGGTGACAACTTCTTTGTCCTCTGGTCTTGGAACCATATCCCAGACATCATTCATCATTATGGACTCATACTACTCGTGCATAGCATCCTTCCATACTTGATGCTTTACGGCTTCCTCAAAATATCTAGGCTCAAATTGTACAATAGTACTCATGGCTAATAGATACCCTTGGTATCTACTCGGCATATTGCTTTCACAGAATGTCCCCTTTGGGGCCATATGTCCCTCGGCATCCTCGAGAGTGTCCCTAAGCCATGATGGTCTATTCCAAGTGATGGAGGTGGATCAATCAAGTCCATCGGTCCTTCAACATCGGGCATTGTCTCATCCTTATGTCCTTCATGATTTCCAGGCCTTGCTTCATAGTCTTCCTCAGATCTCGGAAGATTGATTACTTTCCTCAAGGAAGCATCTTTGTCAAAAGTGAAATCGTGGCATATCTCCACGTCCCTTTGACCAAGCACATAGAGTCTATAGGCCTTCAAGGTTTCGTTGTAGCCCACAAACATTATGGTCTCCCTCTTGATGCTAGCTCCTCTCCAAAAGTTCTTGAACTCGTTCATTTCATATAATAAGAACATCTTCCCAAGGATGTCATGGGAAAAATACCAGACATATCAGAATTTATCAATGCAATACGTCAGATGTCTTTGTGATGCTTGAGGGGAAATGTCCCCTTGTGTGTTTTCCTTCACCACAACCTTGCCATACACCTTCATGATTATTTGAGAACTCGGGCATCCCTGTCACCACCTTCCTTGCTTCGGGAAGGGATTTGTAGTGAAGGTGTCCAAACCTCCGGTGCCATAGTATCACATGTCATCACTCCCAGTGGACTTCCTCCAACATGGTAGAGTGTATCAACTCTAATCCCAATCTTGATAGCTTCCTTGAAGCTCTTCTTCCACATGTGCAAATTTCCATCAATGAATTCCACATTGAAACCTTTGCCTTCCATGGCCGATATAGACACAATTTTCTTCTTTTAATTAGGTACATAGAGTACATCTTGCAAGCGAAGGACTAGACCTTGAAACAAGTGGAGGGTCACAGTCCCAGTCCCTTTCACGGGATATGTGGCATTATCTCCAAGGATCATTTCCAAATTAGTATCCTTCTCAACTATATCAGAGAGTGCTTCCTTGAACCCATTGATGTTCCTTGAGGCACCATCATCCATCAACCAGACATCGATAGTGCCGGGTGGAGATGCAGCAGAGAGGGCAGATACAAGAATGAATTCGTTTCTTTTATCAACAAAATTTGATTCCTCATACCTGGAATTTCTTGACCTTTTGAAAGGTTGATTATTTCCATTGGAGGAAGCCTTGCTCTTTCCGTTTAACCTGTTGTTCCTTTGATTTCCATTCCTCTGGTTGTTGTTGTCATCATCATCAGGAGAATCCTTCTTGAAAGGGCATTCTCTAGTATAGTGACCTGGCTTGGGACAAGTGGAACACTTGCCATTATTTCCTTGGGCCCCTACTCTTCCTTTGTTCTTTGGACCACCAAAGTTCTTCTTTCTAGAATGAGCAGCGTAAGCAGCATTTCCTTCATTTCCATACTCCTTCATTCTTGTCTCTTCTTGTACGCATCTCGATAGTACTTTGTCAAAGTCAGGTATCAAATTATTATTTACAATGGTGGTGTTGAACACATGCCATTCGGATGGGAGCCCTCCAAACGCGGTGAGTACCATCTCTCGATTAGCTATTATCTCCCCAATAGACAACAAATTGTTCCTGATCTCAGTCAGCTTCAGAAAGTATGATTGAACAAACTCATCCCTTCCTTTCTTCAGATTCGTCAATTTATTCTCGAAGAATAGTACTTGATTCACATTCTTGGCCTTGAACATGTTGACCAAATTATCATACATTTCTTTTGATGTGCCCAACTCAGAGATGTAGGCAACTAGACTCTTGTGAATTGAGTCCCTGAACATCAGCTTTGCTTTGATCTCCCCCTTCTTATAGTTTGTCTTGGCAGCAGTAGTTGCAGTGGATGGAGGCTCTTGGATTTCACCCTCCACATAGTCCATGACATATTGGTCTTCCAACATAAGATCTAATGTCATTGTCTAAGCATGGAAGTCATCTTTCCCAGTAAATTTATCATCATCCTTGAAGTCATTGTAATTTGAGGAACCCATTCTCTTCTTTAATGATTACTACAAATTAGGGCTTTGTCTTCACCTCAGCTCTAAAACCATGTTAATTTATGTAGATGTTCTATGCTTGATGCAACTTTACTTTCTCTTCAATTTTAGACAACAATCACATAAGAAATAAGTAAAATGTTGATAGAACATACTAGTAGATCAGCAGAAGATAAGCCAGAAATATATATTTGTGTTGGTGCGTTATGGCGATCAGCAGGATGCTTCAGCTAGCAAAGTCTTATTAGTCTTCCATCCCAATATATGTTTCACATCACCCTCATCATATAATCCAAGTCGACCAAAGTCAATGCAGCCCAAAAGCCAATGTTGTCCAAAAATTCAACGATGTCTAGAAAGTCAATGCAGAACAACGGAAAGTCAAAGTCAACGCATCATAGTCAAGGGTCAACCCTTTGACCTTGGCTCTTGTGCCAAATAGTACGTACTGCAAAAATTGAATTTTGTGCCAAGATTCAGCTCCTTTTGACCATGCTTTGACCAAATTCAATGCTGGTCAAACCTGTGGTGGATGCCCATGTGATTAAATGTGTCGAAGAAGGATGGAAATGGAGTAGCAGATACTTTCAAAAGATTTATTGAAAAAATTAAGTTGGGAAAGATGAGAAATAAGCATCTTATGAATGTTAAACTTGATCCTACTCTTAATCATTTCATTTGGAATGGGCTCGACATTAACCAATATCAAATAATACAAGGTGATTGTGAAGACATCACAAAACTAATACCTAGAAGGGGATATGCCCTAGTTATTGCAGATATTCTTCATCGTTTCAATTTCCCAAACATTGACTATGATAGTGAACTGTATACTTATCAAGATTTTAGTAAAGTGGTTACGGTTTTTCAAGAAGTGACAACATCACCACTTTGGAGATTTGTGACATTTAATTCGGACACAGAGTTTGCAATGTTATTAACAAGCTTCAAGGGAAAAAAAAATCAAGGATGTAACTTACATGGTAAGACTTTGAACTTGTAGTTTTGATTGTATGTACAATTCAATTGAAATTTTCCTATGTTATGTTACAGGAATAAGTCAAATATTGTTTCTTCGGAAAATCGACCTATTATAAATGATTGTGAGTTCATCCATGTTGAATGTTGGACAAAAGAGAATAGATATAAGCGTATTCTTATGAAGCCAGTAGATGGAAGGAGTCATAGTGAAGTATTGGTTCATGATGCAGTTGTAAGAAAACTAACATTTGAGGATAAAGATGCAAAAGGAGATATAGTTAAAATTTATCAAAAACCGCAAGCATTGATTAACTATCTTATAGATCTATGTTCAAATGAAGGAGATTCGGTTTTGGATTTATTTTTAGGTTAAGTTTTATTATACAAATTTGAATTTAAATATTTTATTTTTTACTTTTTATGTGTTTATACTAATTTTCTTATTTATTTATTTTGTGCTTGATGATTAGGTACAACACTATCATGTTCCTACAAAAAGGAATAAATTGCATTTCCATTGAGAAAGACCGAGTGCAATGCAATTTACTCAACAAAGAATTAATGTTCTTCAATTCCTTCCATGATGCAAAGAAAGAAGTTGGTTTGAGGAAAGATGATTTTAATGAATCACATGTGGAAAAAAAAGCAAAGGAACCTTAACCACCAATATATGGAATGACTGGAAAAGGACACTTTGGAAGATTTATAGACATGAAAGATCCATTAGAAGATGGCAGTGACCAAAATGAAGAAAAAAATGTTGCAGAAGAGGACATTAATGATGTTCTAGAAGATGTTGAACATGGATTAGTTGATATTGTTGATGATATTTAAGTTATGCTTGCAAATAAAGCTCGATTTTGTGATCTATTAATCAATTTTACTTGTAATGTTTAGACTTTGATAGTTTATGAGAAGAATCCTTATTTTTTGCAAAAAATGCATGATTACTATTATTTTTTGACATAAAATTCAACAAAAATGCTATTTTCTTCAGTTTTTTGTTAATATTTTCCCAAAAACTTAGTTTATTTAATATGTTTTTTTAAATAAAAAGTCTCTAAAAGTGTATTTTTTGCATTTCATTTATGTTGAAAATGTGTATTTTTTTTCATATGGTTGAAAATATTGGGTTTTTAGCGACAATTATTTGATGTGCATTGAAATATTAATTAAGAATACATAAACATATAGAAAATATAAACTTTATAATATTGAACCTTTAAAAAAAAATTATGTGAATAAATGAAGATTTCATTACAAATTTTTATTTAAAAGAAAAAAAATCTTTTTAAAACGCAAGTATATAAATGCACTTAAAAATAAACATCTCAGGGAAGAAGAAGACATTAGAAAATGTATAGTGTCAAAATCAATCCTCTAAAAAAAATTGGGTGATGATACACCACCACTATTCAAAATCAACATAAAAAACATCACATTAAAAAAATAAAAAAAATAACAAAAAAATAAATAAATAAATAAAGTGCCAATAACATGCTCCAAAAAAAAAAGTGATTCTGCATCACCACTTTTCAAAATCGGGTGTTTTTCTTGCTACCTCAAAAAATTAGGTACCAATTCAGTTACCTATTTGATCGATAAATATTTTAGAGATGATGATGGTTACTTCCTAGCCTTGGAAGTACCTCCCTCGCTAAGATGGAGTGTTGATTTTTGTGCAGCTAGGGAGGTTCTCCAAGCCCTGGTGCTCGAGGGTTGGAGGTCAAATAGTCACAAATGGTCTTGTGGGCGTGAGATCCAAGCTTGCGGGTTTTGAACCCATCGTGATTTGGTCCAAAACTGTGATGGATTTATGACATGTGATGGATAAGGATTTATAACATGTGATGAATGAGGATGATAGTGCTCAGCCAGACGATTTTAGCTCAATGAAAATCATCCAATTTTGTGTTGTCATTAGAGAGAAATGAATTTTTGAAGTTGAATAATTAATTATTGGTTGTCAAGTCATGTAGGCTTGATGTAAATAATTCCAATAGAAGGGTTACTTGGATGAGCAGCAAGAAAGCTTGGAGGAAAAAAATGTTTTATGGAGTAGTTTTGGGTCAAGGTTTGACCGTGATTGGATTGTGACTTGGAGCCTGTTGGTGCCATGTGGATGATCTTCTGAGGAAGAGAAGGATCTTCTTAGGAGCAAAACCAACAATGTAGTATTGGGTCAAAGTGTTGAATATTACGTGCATCAGTTTGATGCACAACTTGAGGAGGCCTTTGTAGTTGGTTGGAGGAACCCACGTGGATTTTTGGGAGGCCTACCAAGCATATAATCTAAGAGAAAGCACATTAAATCAGAAGGAAAGATTCCATCAGCAAGGTGTGTTGCAGATGGACCCATGTATGTTCGATTGATGGTGCCCTAGGCAAGGACACATTAATGTGCACAAGTTTTTGCAATAGCTCCTTTATTACAAAAGTAAACGGAAGATACATAGAGTTTATGGGGAGACATGTGTAAGGGAATCCCAGGTGTGGGGATGCCCTAACTAGGATCAGATGCTACACTGTGGACTTGGTCTCTCGTGGATTGTTGGAGGGTAGCGTGGGAGAGGACCAAGTGTGGATGATATTGGTAACTTATTTTTTGTTGGAGGACATCATGATAATGTCCATGTAGGAGGCGAAGTGCAACACCTTGATGGAAAAAGGTGACTGCTAGCCTGGTAGTTGTGGAGCTCAAGGGTTTGGAAAACTCAGAGCATGATTGTGGAGAGTGAGACTTGTGTGCGGAGAAGGACTTCTAGAATAGATGATGGGTGGTCCTCCTAGCCCATGTTCATTGTAAGAGATGGACATCTTACAGTCATATGTGGCATCCCTTCATTCCTTATGTTGGTGTTCATCATTGTAGTGAAGGAAGAACATAGTGGGTTGAAGTCCCTGTGTAGCTTAGGAGCAGTAGTGAGTAGATTGAGAGTTGTTCACAAGTGGAGCTGTGACAATCGACATGAGTCTCGATGTGTTGCACCCTTGAAGGATAAAGGGAAAAATAGAGAGCGGATTGGATCGCTGAGGTTCAATGATCAGATGGACTTATAACATTGATAGAAACAAGAGCTACAGATCGAGAAATAAAGGACCGGAAAGGTACAAGGTATGAACAATAGGGATGAGATATTGCACTACAACCACATGCTTAGAGTATCTTGTTTTGTATCTAGTACTAGTGGATATATGCGGGTCATTATCTCTAGAACGGGAGCCCTATACTGTTGTATTATATTTTGTTAATATAACAAATTTGGGTTGAAAAATTAAAAATTTGTCTATGTTCTGTGCATGTGTGGTTTACTGATGTTTATATTTCGTCATGTAGAGTGGTTCTCGTTGAGACTCTTGGTTTGGTGTCGTCAATGATTTTAAGACTCTAACTTAGACCCAAGGTCATGGAAAATAAACAGAACTCTAGCTATCTCAACCCACTAGTGCATGCCTCCTCATAGATGGGGCTAAGGATCCTCCTCCGTTTCCATGAATGGATCGCTTCCTTCTATAGGTATTCATTTTTGCATAGGGTGTTTATTGTTATGCTGCCAATTTCATCTCTATGCATCGGACTCGCTTGGGTTGTTGTTATCCAACCTTCAAGTTGTCAATAATTATACCCTTTTTTTGGTTGCGTGTTCATGGGTGCTTTTTGGGGTCAACATTAGTTTCATTTGGAATTTTTGGCCTATTTTTGTTATGTGCAGTTCATTCTTATTTTCGTCGTATTTTACATGGGTGTTGGTATAGGGGTTTCCTTTTAGGTCTTCTCTGAGCCCTTTGGCTCTATTTCTTGTTTAAATTTTGGGTGTGATGGTGTGGCTATTTAAAGTAATATGTTCCTTTTTCATGGGCCTTTCACTAATTCTTCATTCATGTTTTCTGTTGGGGTTTTTAGACCTAGTTTGTAATGCTTGACTTCCCCTTGTTGAGCTTTATCTGGTGCTCCCCTCAAGGTTCCTTGAAGGGCCCCCGTACCTTGTTTCTAGTTCTTTTTTACATTTTTTTTGGCCCAGGTCTTATTGTCCCTAGGGTTTTGATATTTTTTTTATGTAAAGCATCATTCCTAGTCTTAATAAGGGAAGTATTTCTAGAATGTGCTTACCCATATACAAAATGTAATTTTTTATTTTTTAATAAAAAACGCTACACATTTTCTTTTCTATGGAAATAAAAACAATTTTATTTACTTTAAAATTATAACATTAATAGGGATGACATGAGCAAGAGCGTAATCCATTTTCTCTAAGAACAAAAACAATATAACTTTTCTTGGGGCTTACGATTGGAATCTAGTATTCAAGCTGAGTTCTGAGTGCTTTGGAAAGATCTCCGCCTTTTTAAGGGATAAAGGAATAAAAAATTTGAGGATCCTCGGACACTCAATGATAGTAATAATACAAATATCTAAGTAGATAACAATAAGCTCATCCTTTCTCCCCTAATTTTCCATCAAATTACTCTACTGGCCTCAAAACTTGAGGAAGTCATCTCCACCACATCCTATGAACTCGCAAATAGAAGGAAGACATCCTAGAAAATCGGTGTTTGCAACTAGAACAAGGTGTTATTGAGCTCTAGGATGGATCAAGGTTAATCATGCCAATCTTGTAATGACCTATAATAAAAGAAATGTTTTGGTAGATTAATTAAATTAAACTCTTTGTTAATTGAATTAAGGAGAATAAACACAAGATTCTAGTTGGAGACGATGTAGAAGCTCATGGACAGCAGGTGCCACCTGAGAAAAAGTCAAACCCTGGCCCTCTTTGGAAAATTAGACAATAATATGGTATGTTTTGTAGATATGAACAACTTTTGTGAAATTCTGTAGAGTATATAGATATTTTCAATGTAATATTGTAAAAGAGGAAGCTTCTCACACTAGGAAAAATAAGCTTTGGTTGTATTGGAATTTTGAAGTTGTTGATGTAACATATAAATGTAAATGAAGATGTCCATGAAAATTAGTATTTTAAATATAATATAATAGCCACTTTGTTTAAAAAAAAAATACTAACTTTAATAAAAAAAATCTAACGAATTGTATAATTATATTTAAATAATAATTTAAAAACTATATATATATATATTAATTATTAATATTATATTTACTTTAAAAACATATAAATATTGTTACTTTAATTATTAATTAAAATAACTAATTAAAATTGTAAAATGTATTCATCAAAATTTTATATGTACATATAGAGTAGTAATATATATAAGCAACCTAGATTCATCATAACTCTAGATCTATCAAGTCCTGAGAGGGATCAAATCTCTTTTAGATGCAAACCTTTTTTATAATGAAAAGATTTCTGATCTCATTGGTGCCTTGTAGATCTAGAGTTAACATGGATCTAGGTTATTTTAATTATTAGCCTTTAAATAGGCCACATTAGAGAAAACTTCCATGGGACAATACCATGAGTTGAAGGATTTTATTTATTTTTAAAATATTATATCTATCTAAGCCGTTAGGCGTCACTATTTTAAAACAACACCCATGTTGCCTTGTTGTCTTTTGTATGCATTTTTAGATGTATTTTTAGACGATTAAACTCTCCTTGTCCATTGATTTGAAATCCGGTTAGTTATTAGTTATTAAATTTGGTTATGAGCTTGGTGTTTCCCAACCATTTATATGTTTGATGGAGCCCGTCTCCATTCCTATCGATGCCAATGATCATGTTCTCGCAATCCTCCCCTGCGCTGCGATGTTGCTGATCATGTTCTCCCCCTGAGCATGTTCTCACAATCCTTTCCGGTGTTACCATCGCCCATTCCCTTGCAGACCTGGTAGAGCTCGTCTGCAAAAATGGAGTGGTTGTGGTCGAGGTCGAAAACATGGAAGGCATTTTTCAGATCTTCCAAGTAGGTTGCCCTGTCATTCCCTTTGGTATTCATATCGATGAACTCCTCTAGGCTAATGAACCTGTCCCTCTCCGCGTCTACCTCCTTCATCATGAGCCCAAGCTCTTGCAACCCACACGGCAGCCCATTGAGAAAATAATTTCTCCCAGCTCTGTGTATGAGATCTTGTCATCGTCGTTGGCGTCAAATCGCTTGAACACGCCCTCCAGCTCCTCCCTATTGTGCAGAGCTCCCACTTGCGATTTTGATACAGAGGAGGACTTCGATCTTCTCCTCCTCAGCGATAAAGAGATGCTGCCCTCGGCGCTTGCTTCGCCTCCCCCACCTTTGTTTTTCTTGCGAGACGATCGACTGAGCAGATTATTCCCCATGATTATTTGCCTCCTGGTCCTATACTTGTCATGACTTATATAAACCATGCTCTAGATCAATTTTTGTTGTCTTGCTTTAAATTCTATCCCAACCTAGTGAGGATAGGAGGGAGAAGTAAGGAACCTGACTTGATTCCCCACAAATTTTCTTCTAAAATTAGAAGAATGAACGAACATCGCTCCGATTGGATTGAATGTACACTTAAGTTGGAACATGTGCAAGTAGAAATGGAAATAGCTCTACAACAGCTACGTGAGAGTAGATTTTTGAATGCGGAGTCCCTAATGGATTCCATGCTCTAAAAGAAGGCGAGGCAATTGATTTCTAAGAACGAGTTTGGTAGAGACTTCTTAAAGAAATTTCTCAAAGAAATATCTCTTCTGGAATCTATTCGAGTTGGAGTTGGTAGAAGGTATCAAACTATAAATCTTGTGACCTCGCTATATAAAAATATTTATAAGAACATTAGGGAGTGGATTCCCAAGAGGGATACCTTCGAACTAGTAGAAAACTATTTCTCTATTGTTAAGCCGCTGCAAATATTGGACGGGACTGGATATTCTAATTCTAGTGATACTTGATCAGAAGATGATGAGCAAGCAAGTGATGACGAAGAGTATGAAATAGAGATAGTTGTTCAAAGTAATCATGATATAAGAAATAAGTCATGGTTGGAAGAAAACTTCTTTCCTTGCAGAAGGGAAGCAAACGATAGCTAGTCCTCTGGTGGGGCTAAACAATTTCATATGCATGTAAGCTTTCAAAAACTTGATTTATTGATCCTATTTTGTTTAAGTTCCAAAATATCGAACTCCTAATACAAAATTCACGTTTCGGTGTTGCAGATAGATTTATACACATATTAGTGGCCACTATATGAGAATCCATGGCAATTAAATCAAAAAATTCGGGTATTATTAGTACACGTGATTACCCAAAACAAATATGAAAAGGCTTTGAAAATCTTTGCAGATATTAAGAGCGAGTACACTGAAATTTGCGAGGTTATGCAAGAGATCAATCAGCTACAATAGCTATAAGTGCTTCGAGGGTCAAATATTGTGGGTATGACAACCACTGTAAGTTTTCACGTGTCCTTTAGAATATATTAGAACTTTGAAATAGAATGTAAAGGATCGCAATTATTTTTGTTGAAGAAGCTTCCGAGATTTTGGAACCTCAACTGCTAGTAGTGCTTGAACTGACCATTCAACATATAATTAGATCGAGGTTGCCTTGTTTGGTGATATATGGAGTACATGCCATTATTTTAAAAATCATTAAACTAACCTTAAATAATGGCTTTAAAGAACACTCCACTTTTTCTCTTGAAATTCCCTTCATCTAGATGAGATGCTGAGTCAGATAATTTATCCACCAACTTGTTATCATCCCTTAAAGCATGATTGAATATGATGCATATAATTTTTAACTCTATGAATAATTCAAGAAAGCTTTCCATCATATGGAATGGAAAATCTATGCATAAGCCCAAATATATAGCTAAGTCTCTAATGATTATGATGTGTTTTCTTCACCTAGAATTCATTTGTTTTAATCCTTGCAATAAATTAATGAATTCAACTTTATTATTGGTGGCTAGACCTACTCTCCATTCAAAAACAAAGTAGCTTAGTATTTTCCACTAGGACAAAAAATTACACCCCCCAAACACACACTTACTACCCCTCTCATTTTATCTTGATTTTAATCCTTTGAACAAATTTTATTAAGTCCATTGTGTTCTTGAAGTAAATTACGTTTTCTATAAATTTTGAATTTGCATTTATTTCGTTATTGTCAATAATTTTTTTTAAATAGATTGATTGCTTGCTAACAAGTTTCTAGTCCCACTAATGGGTAATTATAAGGTCTTGCGAAATATAGTCACACTTCCTAGTCCTTGTAATCTTCTATTTTATTCTTTAGACACTCTCTAATCCTTGTATGAGATGCCAATTGAATAATTTAAAATAGCACTAGAATTGAAGCCTCCCTATATAATTGAATTTCATAAAATTTTAAAAATTCAAATGCCACCCATTCACATTATATGAGCATGCCATGTGAAAGGTTTTCAATCATACATCTAAGTTTAAATATCTTTGATTCATATTATTATTATTTATTAATAGCAAATCCTTTCCTAAACATCATAATCATCTTCGTGAAGGCTTGTTGTTTCCCCATATATAATTTTTGTGATATATACATTAAATTGGTACAAGGTCAATAAAATAAATTAAGCCATATATATTGGAATGAATATATATATTTTTAGGGTTGTGGATGTCCATTTCTAGTGAAGAATGGATTTTTATTCCAAGGTGACTCCATTTGTTCTATGGATGCTCATAGGAATTGGAGAAACATAGAAGGGACGTGAAATAACCTATCTACTCAAATAATCAAATTGTTAAGTAAAATCATGTGATTATGATTCTTATCTAAAACAACCGGCGAAGCTTCAAATGGATTCAACTCCATAATTTCTATCTTAAATAAGAGTTTCTAAATTACTAAATCCATGTTAGGATGCTCATAGGAAGTGAAGAAACATAGAAGGGAAGTGAAATACCCTATCTACTCAAATGATCAAATTTTTAAGTAAAATCATTTGATTATGATTCTTATCGAAAACAATGGGTGAAGCGTCAAATGGATTCAACTCCATAATTTCTATATTAAATAAGAGTTTCTAAATTACTAAATCTATGTTAGTGTGATACTATGCCTTCATTTCATGAAGGAAGGTATCAAAGAATCCATTTGTTAGAGTTCTAAGGTATGAAAATATTGGCTTTCTATTAAAAGATATGAATAAATAGTAATGATTCAAATATTCTTAGGTTCAACCTATGTGTGTCCACTCGACCTATTAGTCAAACACGTTAAACCTTATTCCCAAATTTGATGAAATATTGCTATTTTTTTTTTGCTCAAGTTCTTGATTGGCCCCAATTTCCAAATCAAGCCTCTCTTCACTATGTAATTTATTTCTTGTCATGATTCAGTGATTGGCCTTATCTACCAAGATGGTGCCTCTTTATACTAAATCACCTCATCCTCAGGTCAGTTTGGAAATTGACCCTCACTACAAAACTAGGGTTTGCCTCCTTGAGCATTCAGAAAATCTTGATTCCCAAATTATTCTTTTGCTAAATACATCCTAATTACCAAACCAATTCCCAAATTGGTCTTGATTTCTAAATACATCCTAATTACCAATCCAAAACACCTGTACCCCCATCCAACCCAATGTTATGCAAGCAAATTTTAATTTGAATTTCTAAAAGGAGTTAGTTCAATAGAATAATTGATTTATTTTTATGTCGTAAGGCGTCACTATTTGAAAACAACACCCTTGTTTCCTTTTAGTATTTTGTGTGAATCGTTGTGTGCATCAGTCGATGTTTTGTTAGACGATTAAACTCTCCTTGTTCGTTGATTTGAAGTCAGGTTAGTTAGTTAGACGATTAAACTCTCCTTGTCTATTGATTTGAAGTCAGGTTAGTTATTAGTTATTAAAGTTGGTTATGAGCCTGGCGTTTCCCAATCGTTTATATGTTTGATGAAGCCCATCTCCGTTCTCCTATCAACGCTGTTGATCATGTTCTCGCAATCCTCCTAAGTTCTACGACGCCGCTGATCATGTTCTCGCAATATTCTTGGGTGTTGTCGTTGCCCATGCCCTTGAGGACTTGGTAGAGCTCGTCTGCAGAAATGGAGCCGTTGCGGTAGTGGTCGAAAACATGCAAGGCATTTTTAAGATCTTCCAAGTAGGTGGCCCTGTCATTCCCTTTGGTATTCAGATCAATGAACTCCTCTAGGCTAATGAACCTGATGATGGTGCAATTGCTAGTTTTTATTTATTTTTAAAATATTGTTTCTAATTTTGTTTTATATTGTTTTATTTTGACTAAGTCAAAATGTTAAAGATTACAACAACTCCTGCATACTTGGCTGGAGAGTTCCTCTTGATGTAACTAGCCTAGATCTATTTTAGATCTCCTTTCACTCTAAAATAAGTTTATATCTCAAGAGAGTTAATTTATTTGGATGCCTAGGCTGGTTTAATTTCCCCACTGACATATGTCATATTCCACATGAATGCCATGGGTCAATATCATGTGCCAATGCCATGAGGAAATACCATGGGTCAATACCATGTGCCAAAACGATGAGGCAATACCATGGGCCAATACCATGTGCCAAAACCATGGGTCAATACTTCTACTTATAAGATAAATAATGGTGGGAAGTGGTAAGTGTATTTATTTATATATTTGTACAATCATTTTTTTATACAAATACTTGTTGCAATAACAATAGTTACAAAATAATTCTTGAACTAATAAATACTAATAAAGAATAATAAAATTCAATCCATAATGTTAAACAAGTTGCAAAATATTTTGTTCAAAACAAAGTAATAATATCATGATTATTACAAGTATAATTAGTTCAACAATTTATGGATCAATTAAAGTTGAAAATATTTCAAAAACATTTCAAGTTTATTGAATCAATATATACAATAAAAAATCCATTTAAAACAACTAAAAATAATATAAAATGTATCGAAAACATTTGGCCAAATTCCGACCAGAAACTCCAAAACCTAGCATATTCAATTTATGAATCAATTAAAGCTGTAAATATTTAAAAAAAAATTCAAGTTTATTGAATCAACATATACAATCAAAACTCCATTTAAAACAACTAAAATTAATATAAAATGTATCCAAAACATTTGGCCAAATTCCGACCAGGAACTCCAAAACCTATCATATTTACCGAACGCCAATGGTAAAATAAAAAATACCATTCAAATGAATTTTGGAGTTGTCTTTACTGCGAATTTTTGAAGTTTTAGGGGCAGGTGCCGGAATCCGGTGAAAAATTTTGAGGTAAAATCTTGGTTTTTGTTATTCAAATTGGTTTTTTGATTCTATATATGGATTCAACACCCTCAAAAACCTGTAGGGCACTTCGATTGTGCAAAGTTAACAATCAAACTTCTCTTTTCAATAAATTCCTACTGAAACTTAGAGAAATTACACCATAAAAAGTCACCATAAAAGCCACATCCTCCTATGTTTACGAGGGCCTCATTGGATCTCACTATTTAGACTGAAACCAATTCTCAGGAATGAAAAGTGTGAACAAATGAGGCAGACCTCGAAAATCGGTCATCCAGCTAGACACTGAACTGGAATACTTAATTGAAAATATCCACTATTTAGACTCAACCCAGTTGTCGAGAATGAAAAGTGTGAACAAATGAGACAGACCTCGAAAATCGGTCATCCAGGTAGACACTGAACTGGAATGGTTAATTGACAATATGCAGAGGCGCGAACTCGGCAATATATATATTGAGATGAAAGCGCGTCAATAATATATATGTGCTTGTGCCCACTTAGAACTCTATTCCGTCCCTGCTTTTCATTTCTTGTTATATTTTGTATCACCATAGATTCATGGCCTGCAATTTTGTCCATTATCCTAGTCTCCGCGATAATGGTTTCGGCGAATCCCCAGCAGAATGAGACGAACATCGCTGAATTTATCAAGTCGTCGTGCAAGGTGACCCGGTATCCGCAGCTCTGTGTTACATCGCTTTCTTCGCACGCGGGATCTCTGAAGCCGACGCTGAGCGACCTGGTGAAGGCGGCCATGAACGTGAGCCTCGTTAATGCCCGCACGGTTTCCGTATGGGCAGCCGACTTGGAAAAGAAAGGCGCCACAACGACGATGAGTGAAAGAGAAAGAGCGGCGCTGCATGATTGTATTCAGAATTTCAATGACACCGTTGAGGAGATTCAGAAATCTCTGAGGGAGATGGAACAGTTGAAGCGCGACAACTTAAACCCTCACCGAACAAGATTCGTGCCTCAACGGATTTCAGGGGGCTGCGGGGAATATTAGCGCGACGGTGAAGGTCCGTGTGCAGAAAGAGTCAGAGTTGATCAACAACGCTCTAGCTATCCTTAACGCGCTCGCTCTTAACGCATTCGCTAACACCGGATCAGTTGATACTGGTATCAATGCGTGAAATATGCCAAAACGGCCAACTGACTACTCTTCTAAATAAATAATGTATGTACCCAACAATGTGTTTTGCTGCCAAGACACCCTTTACTGGTTTCTAGTTTATGTTTCTTTAAATCGTTGATTGGGTTTGGACTACAATCATGGCGTTATTTCAATCAATGTGAAGAAAATTGTTTTATCCTCATGCTTAAGCTGTTTTTTCTTGGTAGGAATAATAACAATAATTTCATTATGTTGTTTCATGATAGGAATAATAACAAAAATTTCATTAATGATATATTTATTTAAGTTTAGGTTTAAACTCTATAGGAAAAAGGGTTTGACTGCTTCTACTATCTCAATAGCAATAGCATTTAAGTACATCAATTTTCTTTTTAAATAATAATTTGTTTAGCAATAGCATCTAAGTATATCAATTTTTTTAAATAATAATTTGTTTAGATTCTTATTTGTAATTTTCGAATTTTTTTAAAATATGGAAAGACTTTTAACATGTAAGAACATTTTGTTACCATCTATTTTAATATTAATATTATAATTATAATTATAAAATTAATTTTAATTAAATATAGTAAAATAAATTATATAATAATATTTATAATATTAATTTACAATTTAATAATTTTAACATATCAATGTGGTGTCTACACTTCAAATTTAGAAGTTATGAAAGCATTCTTTAAGATAGTCACTACTCAAGGCACACAACTTCTAGAGGTCAGAACCAATATCTACTTACCATTGAAAATTAGTAGCTCATGGTTGAGTTTCCCTAAATAAAATCTCATTTCTCACAATCCCGCATTGAATTTAAAAATAGAAATTCATGTCTAGCATGCATTTTGATCACGACTCTCCGAAAACAACAAATCACCTTACATAAATTGGTAATCAAGTGTAGTTGAAGGAAGTGAAAATTTTGGTACTACTTGTGATTTTTTAAAGTTTGGGAGTTTGAGGGGGAGAAGTTCTTCCTGGATAAAGTTTGGGGGTTTGAGGGGGAGAAGTTCTTCCTAGATATGGTTGGGAGGATTTTTTAAAGGGAGAATTTCTTCTTGTGATAAATCAAGAATGTATTGCCAAAGTTTTCAAATTTAATTTATAATTAAAAATTTTCCATAACAGCATCACTTGTACTTCCTCTTCATACCTCTTCATGCATGAGACTTTCTTGGAGCATATATTCATTTTATGCTTCAATTAATGTTTTCCCATCCTCGTTTTTGGAAAAAAATAGTCTTAAATTTCTCTGCTGCAATAGCTCCATCATCAACAAATAATTTTTCACAAAGGCCTTCCATTTCAACCATCTCATCCACTAGTCTCCATTCTTCATCTTCATTCCAGGGAAAATTTTAAGGATTGAAAATTCTCTTGAAGTTTAAAACATTGGCGAATCTCACTAGTCCCTAATATGTAAATTATAGAATATTTATTTATATATTTGTAAATTTATTCAAATTGATAATGATTTTATATATAGTATCTATATAATGTTGGGGATTTTTAAGGTAAAATAATTTTATATTGTAAAATTTGGGCTGATCATTTTTACAAAAAATGGAAATAGGTGAATTTTTTTTTTGGAAAAATAATGGAAAATTAGCCCACCCGCGAATATTAGCCCCTAAAATTTTCCGTACTTCCTTCATAAGTACATCATTAGGTTGCTAGTCTTCACCAGCAAACTGCAAATACACACTAAAATTCAGATTCAAAATCGTGAGGTTCTCCTTTAGCTGCCTCATTTTCCTCTCTTGCAAGCTATGATGAACCAGTTTCGTACTCCAGTAGGTGACTTTTTATATCTACTGCTGAGTTATTTCCTTGAGTTAGGTTACTATGACCAAATTTCTTACCTCTACAGAGAGACGTATATTATTGGTTTCCATTGAACTCTTAACTCGGTGATGCAAGCCCAATTATGAGCCTCCTTAAAACCCCACAATGCCAAGACTCTCTTCAAACGATGTTCCTTCAACTCTATTAACAGTATCCTCTCACGGGATAATGATACCTTTTATATAGAAAGTGGGATGATTTGAAGGACGTGGCTCAATCATCTTATAAATAATTGGATTCAGGCTCCTTTCCAAATAGCCTAGGAGAAAATAACGCTCTCACTCTCTCTCTCTATATATGCCTTAATATTCCTAGCTATTCTCCCCATCAATGCTTCAGGCCCACTCTTTAATGATCCTGACAAAATGTAGAGAGCCTTCAAAAAATGTTTGTCAAGATAAAAATGTCAAGCAAGACCCACATTTGAATGCTCCCCCTTTTAATGACTCCAACCCAGTATATTTATCCCGCTTGATGGGAAAAAACTTTATGGAAACTACTAGGGGGAACCTCTGGCTGGGACCCATAATACCACATGAGCTCAATCCTTATTATTGGTTGGTCCATACGTTAGGTTAGTGCTTAGTCACTCAAATTATTCCTTCGCCTTTCTCTCATGCTTCCAAGGTGAAACCTCAAGGCCCATGCAGTCAAGAACTCGTGCTTTTTTGTTCTAAAATAAATCCTCTAGCTTTCTTTTCACATTCTGTCTCTTGGTGTTCTCAATCCCGTCTCCCGATACTATCAATTAGTGCACATATTAAAAGAGAAAGAATGACTTAGTGTTGTTTATCCCTTTTATACTCAATTCTTGCTAGGTCTTCATCCCTCGTGACCCTTGTCTCATTCCAATCTATCCCTCTACACTTGTAAGGCACCTCTGGTTTACTAATGCCCCACAACTCTCTTCAATATGCCTCTGTTCTCCTATAGACTTGGATTTGAAATGTAGACTCTACGCTTTGACTCTTAAATCTCCGCTCTACACTTTCGTTCCTCTGTTGTGCACTCTTTTTCCCTACAACCATATATATATATATATATATATATATATATATAGTTTGTCGATTCAGTGAGATTCTAAAGCGAGAATGCCTCACTAAACCATCCATGCTACTGGAATTGCCTTCCTCACATGGAGAACCCTCAAAACCATAATTTGACATTCCCATATCCGCAACAATTATGATACGCTCCATTAATTTGATTGTAATACATATCTAATGCCTATCACATATGATATGTTAAATGAATTGTTTAATTATTAAAAGGTTACGACTTAAATTGATTACTTAATTGAATGCTTATCTCATTTGGATCTGTGATGCAAGTGTTTACTACTGTGTTATGTCACGTCTTTGTTTTTATGTCTTCAATCTTCTTAACCCTAATTTGGACGACCTACATCCCCAATAATGGACATAGGAAAATACCTGGCCTATCGATGCTTGGTATCATTCATTTGTTGCGATTGACCTTGCGGCTCTCCCCTGCAAGATATATGTTTCATTTTTCATTCTTTGTCCCTCCTACAATGGCTCTTTGAAACGACATCAGATTCAGTCATGGTTCTGGTTACCAGAGCTGGTGAGAAACTCCACGCCAAAGTAAGGTTTCTTGTCGAAGTTGTTCACATGTTTATTTGCTGAATTGAGTTTGGCCACCTTTGTCCTACTCCATTCAACAGTATTCGACCATTGTGTTGGAATTTAATTCCAACTTCTCGCATTAATTAAAATAACGACAAAGTTATTATGAAGGGATTGAAAGACGGCAAAGTTAAGGCAAATGTGAAGTTGCAGAGCCATGGATAAGTATGAAGGTGGTGCAAGCTCTGTTCCTATCTGCAGCAACCACCTACATTAAAACACCCACCAACCATATTTGATTTTTTTTTGAATATGGTTTGAGTAATAGTAATTTAAGGATATTTTAGTTGTGAAAATTATTTGATGCACCATTTTTATAGAAAGTATTTTAATGTGTAAGAAAATCTTGTCACCATCTACTTATAATATTAATATTATAATTATAATTATAAAATTAATTTTAATTAAATATAGTAAAATAAATTATAAAATAATATTTATAATATTAATTTACAATTTAATAATTTTAACATGTCAATGTGGTGCCTGCGCTTCAAATTTAGAAGTTATGAAAACATTCATTAAGATAGTCACTACTCAAGGCACACAACTTCTAGAGGACAGAAGCAAAATCTCCTTACCATTAAAAATTAGTAGCTCATGATTGAATTTCCTTAAATAAAATCTCATTTCTCACAATCCTGCAATGACTTTAAAAATAGAAATTCATGTCTAGCATGCATCTCAATCATGAATGTTTCCTGATATATATTTATATTTATAGTTTTGCTGCCAAGACACCCTTTACTGGTTTTTCTTTAAATCGTTGATTGGGTTTAGAAAAATCATGGCGTTATTTCAATCAACGTGAAGAAAATTGTTTTATGCTCATGCTTAACTTTTTGTTTCAGGGTAGGAATAATAACAATAATTTCATTAAGTGATATGCTTTTGTTTCATCCTAGGAATAATAACAAAATTTTCATTAAGTGATATATTTTTTTATTTCGAATCATAATTATCAAGTTCTAATTTGATATCTCTTATAATTATAAACATGCATGAAATAAACTCAATTTCAAATAGAAAATTTACAAAAGGCCTTCTCTCACATAATTCGTATCAATTGGCATGTTCTGGCATTAAGCCATCGTTTTTGTTTCAAGCCTCTCGCTTAGAAACTTTTGAACACATTTCCTTTCTCTTTCAACTTTGTCTTTATAATATAAATGTGTAAAATTCTCAAAAAAAATGTTGTTCATTTATAATGAATTCAACTCATACAATTAAAAATCACCTTGGATTGTGTCGTCAACCTCTATGCAACATGGCAGATTTTTCTACTGCAAGAAATCCATCATGAAAATAAAATTATTCACAAAGCCATTCCATTTCAACCATATCTTTCACTAGTCTCCATTCTTCATCTGCCTTCATAAGTACATCATTTTTTCATTGGTATTCACCTGTAAAACCTAAAAATATACACCAAAAGTCTTATTAAAAAACATGAGGTTCTCCTTTAGCTACCTCATTTTCCTCTGCTCCAAGGAGACCTAAACTATTTTCATAGCCCATAAGCCTATTAACAAAATCCTCCTAAATATTCTCTTGTTCTTCTACATTTAGGAACCATCTCCATTCAAAAAAAATTGTTTCATGTTCGGTCTCTGGGGTGTCTTATTCCTTTTCGATCATGCTCAACAAATGCATAAATCTCTGTCCTCACATGAGCTCCTCTTCTTTCCAAATTTTCTCCTCATTGCTAAATTTTTATAGCTTCTTTTGAGCTATTCCTTCAACTAGGTTTCTTTCTTTGGCAAACACTTTCTTCACTATCCACATTCTACAAATTATGCCACTTCTCTTTTCCTAATTTCCCCAAATTTATTATTCCTTCAAAAATAAGTATATACTATCCACATTCTACAAATAATGGCACTTCTCTTTTCTTAATTTCCCTTCAAAAATAACTAAAAATATATTGATAAAAAGAAAACAAATCAAATCAATCAAGCCTCTCCATTTCATCTTGCAATTTTGAAAATTTTCAACCGGATTTCTTCATAACTTCTTCTTGTCATGGGAGTTCCTTGACACTACTCATCTTCAATCATATGTTGTCTCCCACCAACATGGTTATGTCCTTGTAGAAATTTCACCTTTTCTGGTATTCCGCTTGTAAATATACATTTAAAAAAATAATTAAAGGCATAATCATGAGACTCTTTAGTCTTAGTTGGACTATCTCAAATAGAAAATAACATATAAGTACACCAATTTTTTTTCTAAAATAATAATTTACTTAGATTTTATTTGTAATTTTTAACTTTTGTTTTCTTAATACATGTCTAATTTATAGTTTGAGTAATGGTACTTTAAAAATATCTAAGTTGTCAAAACCATTTGGTGAGTCTAGAAAGAATTTTGAATTTGTAGTAACACCTTGTCACCATCTACTTTAAACCCTTTAAGACTAAAAAAATATTTTTTTATTAATATTATAATTATAAAATTAAAATAAATTATATATTAATATTTATAGGAGAAGTATATAATGCAATTTTTTTGAGAGGATTGGATGTTTCCATGAGTGATGGTCATGCCATAGCATGACAAATATTACGGTTTATCGTGATTTTCGGGAAGCTACTTTTTCCTTGCTCTTTCCCACCTGTTTACATACATGGTGTCATTCTTGAGGTATAACAATGAACCTCACCAGCCTCGCCTTCACGATTCGATCGATACAACTCAATTAAAGCATGGAAAAATATGGGAATGACTTAATTAAAACACTGATAGATACTTTCCAGATGTTGCACGCAACTCTATTTTGAATTTCAAATTTTAGTTTCAAGTGCCCCTCTATTCAAATTTGAAATTTTAGTTTTACACCACACAAAAAACTACATGAATTTCCATGGCTGGGAGGTTGGCTTCTTGGTGTATTTCTTCGATGGCTACTTGATAACCAGTTGCTTCTTTGTTTTTGGTGCAGGAATTTTTCTTAAGTTTTCTAATCCATGGATGCAACTGTCAGGCGCTTCATAATTTCATGTTGTATGTGGAAAACAATGACACTTTCCCTCAGGTAACATCGGTCTCTCCTTTTCATCGAACTTTTTTTCGTGTCTGGAAATAATGAAATTTTGAAACATAGCACCCTCTTCAATCAATTTTTTCCTCTCGGCGTATCAATTAGTACAGGGACTGTAATACCAATTGCTCTAACTGAAATTATGTTTCCTTGCAGCTGAAACAAGATGTCACTATTATAAATGAAATTATGGAAGGAGGAACCATGGAAAGTGAAGGATGTCTTCAATGTGATGGACAAAGATAGCCATAGGAAAATCATTTTGTTGGATCTCCAAGATTTCTTCAGTGGCTACCACTTCAGAATGGGGATGCGACTGAGCTGAGAGGAAATGGAGAGAATGATATTTTTTGTTGATGTAGACAACAACTCAGTGGTATTATCAGTGGTATTCTGAGTTTTAGTCGATGTGGGAATTGTAGCCATTTGAGGATTGTATCTTTAATTCCTTTATGTGATCCCTCTACGTGAGGATTGGATCAATGGTCAAGGATAAAGCTATGATATTCACTTCCAGGAAGATTTAATGCTTGCAATTTGGGATATGCCTTCTCGATATGAGCAAGATACAATAAATATGGAAAGCCATGACACTTTTTATCATGTCTGGTTGTTATCTGGCTTGAATTCTCTTGTGCAGAATCAATCCCTCATGGTGATCTAAGAATTGTGAAGCTCCTGAGGATTTCGATCGCTATAAGAGAGAAGTAAGGAAGCTCTTTAAAAATATGATAGGAATGTATGAATTGTTGGGAAGGGGCTTATAATTTATGGTGGAGGAACATGATTGTTGTGCAAATATGGTAGATCATAAAATTTATTAGATGTATAATAATATCGAAGGAAGGCTCATCTCAATGCAAATATAAGTTCTTCTTCTAAAGGCTAGACAACGAGATTCATCATGGAGCTCAGATGAAGAATAAAAACAGGGTTCCTTGGAACCGATATTTTCATTACACGACATGGATGTTGTACGAGCGGAGGGAGAGGATGGAGAAGCTTGTGGTGAGAAGGTGCCACCTAAAAATGTTGTACAATGTTTGATAATAAATAGGAAGTTTGGCTTACCATCCAAAAATTCCCTTTCATACATGACAGCCATGCTTAATTGTACATAAAGTGTCCCAAGGGATAGGATTTAAAATAGTGGTGCCTATTATAAAATATTAAAATGACTTGTATATATATAATCTTATTTTGATTTTTTCTATCCAATGGGACTTTTACTTCCTTATGTTTTTTTGGGTAAGGTGAGACCTTACAATGAGATTATTGATTTACCTCCACATAGAGAAGTGGATTATTGGTTTCCATTGAACTCTTACCTCAGTGATGCAAGGCCAATTATGAGCCTCCTTAAAACCCCACAGTCCCAAAACTGTCTTCAAACAATGATTCCTTCAAGCCTATTAACAATATCCTCTCATGAGATAATGATCCGTTTTATATAAAATGTGGGATGATTTGAAGCATGTGGTTCAACCCTTTTAAATATAATCAGAGTTAAGATCTTTTCCAAATAGCCTAGGAGTAAATACCTGTGTGTGTGTGTGTGTGTGTGTGTGTGTGTGTGTGTGTGTGCCTTAATATTCCTAGCTACTCTCCCCATCAACGCTTCAGGCCCACTCTTTAAAGATCCTGACACAATGTAGAGGGCCTTCACAACATGTCCACGAGGATAAAAGTGTGAAGCAAGACCCACATCTGAATGCTTCTCCTTTTAATGACTCCAACACAGTATAGTTACCCCGCTTGATGGGAAAAACCTTTATGGAAACTGCCAGGGTAGAACCTCTGGGTGGGACCCACAATTCCATGTGAGCTCAATCCTTATTATTCATTGGTTCATACACCAGGTTAGTGCTTAGTCACCCCACTTATTCCTTCACCATTATTTTATCATGCTTCAAGATGAAACATCCAGGCCCATGCAGTCAAGAACTCATGTTTTTTGTTCTGAAATAAATCATCTAGTTGTCTTTTATCATTTTGTCTATTGGTGTTCATAATCCCGTCTCCTGATACTATCAATTAATAGACATCTTAAAAGAGAAAAAAATTACTAAGTGTTGTTTATCCCTTTTATATTCGATTCTTGCTTGGTCTTCATCCCTCATGACTCTTGTATCGTTCCAATATATCCCTCTGCACTCTTAAGGCGCCTCTTCTTTACTAATGCCCCATAGCTCTCTTCAATATGCATCTCTTATCCTATAGAAATGGATTTGTAATGTCAACTCTATGATCTGACTCTTAAATCTCGGCTCTGCACTTTCACTCCTTCGTTGCACACTCTGATTCCCTAAAAAAACTATATATATATATATATATATATATATATAGTTTACCAAGTCAACGAGATTCTAAAGTGAGAATGTCCAACTAAACCATCCATGCTACTGGAGTTACCTTCCTCACATGAAGAATAAGAACATAAGAGATTAGAGGAAGAAATAAAGAGACAATAAAAAGAAGAAGAAAGATGGAGAACTAAAGAAAGCAGAAGAAGAACAAGAACAAAACTAGCTACTGGAAGAAGAGACTAAGAAAATGTAGGAAAATGAACTTTCTTAGGAAATTGAATATATGATAGTAATCTAAGATATGGAGGTAGAAAAAGAGCAGTAAAACAAAGATGTTGATCTCACACCTTCCACACAGCAAATCAATACTGAGTCTCCCCCTCGCCCTACAACAAAGGAAGCTCCAAGTGAAGAAGAGGAAATTTTTCCTCTTGATGATGCTTCGGTCATGAATACATACAATATAACTTATGTTGAGTTTTAAAAGAATATTGTACAAGCGAGAAAGAAACATTTCCTAGATGATATCACATCTCCTGCATTTATCATGAATTGGGTGATTGTGACAGACACATGGAGGAATCTAGAAGCCATTCTTGCATCCAACTTGGCCTTCACAAGTGCTTCCAAGTCAAACACAGAGTATCTCATGTTTGAGAATAAAGAAATGGAAAATAACTTATATGTTGCAAGGAAATAAGTTGAACAACTTCGAGTAGAGGTATAGAAAGAAACTCCGCCTACGTCTATCTCGAAGTACTTAAGGCAACCATACTTGGAGAATTATCGACATGAGGGGGAACTATGAGAAGCCTCTATGAGGAGCTTCTCACAATGCATAAATAAATTGTCTGCTTGCACGACATGTAGCAGAAGTGAAAAGATAATGCTAAAACCCTCAAGGTTGTTCATACAACCATAAATATCATGCATGAGTGGTTAATGTAGTACAAAGGGGCATGTTCAGAGTTGGTGAAGAAGAAAAGATAACATATTGAGTTGGAGAAAGCATAAGTGTGGATTATCACCTAAAGTAATAAATATGTGGGCTCATTCATCACCAACGTTTAGGCCTCATATCCACAGTTATAAAACAACGTGGATTTAATGGTGAAGTCACATAAGATACCTTTATTTGGCTCACTCATCGAAGCTAAATGTAGGAATTAGATCAAATATGAGGTAAATACTTGGACCAACTCAGACATGTTGTTATTAAGGGAGATATTGAGGTGAAAAAACATCATATGTAGAGGTATATTGGTGGCTATGTCTAAATTAATACCATGTTGCTCCTGCTGAAGAAGTAAACTCAAATTGGTTCTAAGGTAGTTTTCCGATGTGCTTGTGCCCACATACATCTGTATTCAGTCCATGCATTCACCTTCGCTTGTTTTCATTTCTTTTTCTTACATCTTATATTATGTCACCATGGATTCATGGCCTGTAATTTTCTCCATTATTCTAGTCTCCTTGATAATGGTTTCAGCGAAAGACGTCAATCCCCAGCACAATGACACGAACATCGTTGAATTTATCAATTCGTCGTGCAAGGTGTGTTGAGATTCAACAATATGATGAGCTTAGTGAAAAGATTCGCCTTAAGTAAGTGGGCCCACAGGATATTTTTGGCGCAAGTCTATTTTTAGAATATGTCTATTTTTTGACATGTCAATCATATTTCAGAAGTTGCAGGATGCTATTTCTGGATGGTTGATCAAGTTGGAAAAATAGATGAAATTATATTTTTATAATATTGCGAGAAGTATATTTATAGATCATCAATCTAAAAATAGATGCATGTTGATTATTATTAGCTATTAATAATAATCAGACTCTAAACAACAAATTATTCTCTTCGAGCATTCCAGTTCAGTGGACAGATGTGGCACAACAGCTAACAGAAGGAATTACGCTATTCCTAAGGGTTTACTAGAGCTATTGCTTGGAGGACTCAGTTAGAACTCAAGTGGCAAAGTTATGACATAATTGGAAGAAGTAGCTATGCAGTTGTATTTAGTTTAACTTAGTTAGACTCAGTTGAGCTAGTTGTATCTAGTCTAACTGATTGATACACTAGTGTGAGTGGAGTGAATTAATTATTTAATTAATTCACAAATAATAATTCATTAATCAACTAAACAATACATCAGTTAACTACAGTGCATGGCAGTTTCAGTGGAGACCAGTGGAGAGATAGGCGAAAGGGCAAGTTAGACTATCTGTTGTTACTATAAGTGACGCATTGATTGCATCCAACACACAGTGGAGATGCCAATGAGTATTTCTCAGTAAATCCAACAGTAATTCGAATTCATTCAGAGTTATTCTTTAGCAGAGATTGCACAGTGGAGGCAGGCTAGTAGGTGGCATAGATTGGTGCATGGATTTGCAATATTGGGCCTAATCAGTGTATGATGATTTTACTATACTGAGAGCTTGTGATAAGCTTTGTATGTTTGTATGAGATTTTCATATGATCTCCATGTTACATAATATATAGTTGGGGTTTTCAGCTTCAGGCTTTCCCGGTTAAAAACTTTGTTATGTGCAATTGATAATTTTTGTTTATGCTTCACATGTGTGTGAAATTAATTTTTCCGCAAAAGTTTAACATGTGGAATAGATTCAGTATCTTGCATAAAGTTAAATAGTGTGAGATTAGGTGGATCTTGGACATATGCATGCTTAGTGCATAAAATTTATACAAGGTGACCCGGTATCTATAAATTTGCTTTACATCGATTTCTTCATACACGGGATCTCTGAAACCCACGTTGAGCAACCTGGTGAAGACGACCATGAATGTGAGCCTCGTTAATGCCTGCACAGTTTATTTTTGTGCAAGCGACTTGGAAAATAAAAGCACCATGATGATGTGCGAAACAGAAAGAGTGGCGCTGCACGATTGTATTCAGAATTTCGATGACACCATTGAGGAGATTCAGAAATTTGTAATGGATATGGAGCAGTTGAAGCGCAGTAACTTCAACCATCAAATGAAAAACATGTAGACATTTATGAGTACCACCCTCACTGACCAATATTCCTACCTCAATGGATTTCAGGATGTGAAGGCAGTAGGGAATATTAGTGCGACAGTAAAGGTGTGCATGCAGAATGAGTCAAAGTTGATTAGTAACACTCTAGCTCTCCTTAACAGGTTCTCTCTTAATGCATTTGTTATCACCAGAGTTGATAATGGTATTAATGTGTGAATTCCAAATGTTGAATTTTAAATCCAACTGTAAGAGGGCAGAAAACAAGAAAAGACGGAGAGAGGACCAACTGTGGACGATATTGGTAACTTATTTTTTGTTGGAGGACATCGTGATAATTTCCATGTAGGAGGTGAAGTGTGACACCTTCGTGGAAAAAGGTGACTACTAGCCTAGCATTTGTGGAGCTCAAGGTTTTGGAAAGCTGGGAGCATGATTGTGGAGCCTGAGATTTGTGTGCAGAGACAGACTTCTACCACAGATGATGGGAAGTCCTCCTAGCCCGTGTTGATTGTAGGAGATGGACATCTTACAGTAATAGGTGGCATCCCTTCATTCCCTATGTTGGTGTTCATCGTCACAACTAAGAAAGAACATAGTGGGCTGAAGTCCCTAAGTACCTGGGGAGCAAAAGTGGGTAGATTGAGAGTTGTTCACAAGTGGAGCTATGAACAACTTAACAGGAGTCACTATGTGTTGCGCCCTTGATGGACGAAGGGAAAACTAGAGAGCACATTGGATCGCTGAGGTTCAATGGACAGATGGACTTGTAGCATTGGTAGAGGTAGGAGTTGCAGATCGGGAATTGAAGGACCGGAAAGGTACAGGTTATGAATAAGAGGGTTGAGATATTTCGCTACAGCCACAGGCTTATATTATCTTTTTTTGTATCTAGTACTAGTGGATATATGAGGGTCATTATCCTTGGAACATGAGCCCTATATTGTTGTATTATATGTTGTTAATATAAAAATTTGGGTTGAAAATTAAAAAGTTGTCTATATTCTGTGCATGTGTGATGGTGTGGCTATTCAAGGCAATACGTTCCTTTTTCATGGGCCTTTCACCCATTCTTCATTCATATTTTCTATTGGGGTTTGCACACCTAGTTTTTAATGCTTGGCTTCCCTTTGTTGAGCTTTATCTAGTGCTCCCCTCAAGGTTCCTTGACGGGCCTGCATAACTTGTTTCTAGTTCTTTTTTATATTTTTTGTTGCCTAGGTCTTATTGTCCATAGGTTTTTCATATTTTTTTGAATGTAAAACATCATTCTAGTCTTAATAAGGGAATTCTTTCTAGAATGTGCTTACTCATATAGAAAAATGCAATTTTTCTCTTCTTTAATGAAAAACATTACACACTTTTTTTTATATGGGGAAAAAACGACAATTTTATTTACTTTAAAATTATAACATTAATAGGGATGACATGAGCAAGAGGGTAATCCATTTTTCAGGAGAACAGAAAGAATATAACTTTTCTTGGGGCTTAGGATTGGAATTAGTAATCAAGCTGAGTTCTGAGTGCTTTGTGCTTTGGAAATATCTCCACATTTTTTAAGGGACAAAGGAATAAAATTTTTTAGGATCCTCAGACACTCAATGTTAGTAATAATACAAATATGCAAGTCGATAACAAGAAGCTCATCCTTTATCCCCAAATTTTCCATCAAATTACTTTGCTAGCATCGAAACTTGAGGAAGTCACTCTCCACCACATCCTCTGAACTTGCAAAGATAAGGAAGATATCCTAGAAAATCGGTGCTCCCAACTAGAAGAAGGTGTTATTGAGCTCCAGGATGGAGCAAGGTTAATTGTAACAGTCTTGAAATCAATTATAATAAATGAAATGTTTTGGTAGATTGATTAAATTAAACTCTTTTTTAGTCGAATTAAAGAGAATGAACACAAGCTTCTTGTTGGAACCATCTCACCATTGGATGGATGATGAAGGAGGACAAATGTGAGTCTGGTCTATCCAAAACATGTTTCATAACATGCATGGCGACATTCACGTTTTAAGTATTAGTGAAGAATGGGGAGTTATTTTAAATACTCAGTGGTTTTCTCAGTTGAAATCGATGTGGGAATTACATTCATTTGAGAAGTGTCTCATTAGTGCCTTTACGCGATCCCCTCACATGAGGACTCGATAATTTGTCGGGGATAATTCTATGATGCTTGACTTGTAAGAGGATTTATTGCTTGCAATTTCGGAGATTCCTTCTCTATATGAGTAAGATTTATTAAATAAGGGGCGTCATGACACTTTTGAGCATGTCAGGTTTTTATTTTTTTTGAATTCCATTTTAAGGAATTTTTCCTTGATGGTGATGGAGAATCGTGAAGCTCTCAGGGATTTCGATCGCTAGAAGAGAGAAGTAGGGAAGCTATTTAAAAATATGATAGGAATTTATGAACTGTTGGGAAGGAGACTAGATTTTATGGTGAAGGAGCAGGATTGTCATGCAAATATGGTAGATCATAAACTTGATTAGATGATATGATGCACTCTGATATCGAAGAAAGTATCATCCGTATGGAGACATGGATTATGATTGTAAATACTAGATAATGAGAGTCGACATGGATCTCAAAGGATGAAAGAAAACATGGTTAACTGGAACCAATATCATCATTGTAGGAAATGGATGTTGTAGGAGTGGAGGGAGATGATGTAGAATCTCATTGAGAGCAGGCGCCACCTGAGAAAATGTCAAACCCTAGCCCCTCTTTGGAAAATTAGATAATAATATGGTATTTTGTTTTGTATATATGAACAACTTTTGTGAAATTCTGTAGAATATATAGATATTTTCAATGTAATATTGTAAAAGAGGAGTTTGTGACACTATGAAAAATAAGCTTTGGTTGTATTGGAATTTTGAAGTTGTTGATGTAAGAGATGAATGTAAATGAAGATAGCCATGAAAAATAGTCTTTTAAATATAATATAATAGCCACTTTGTTTAAAAAAAAAATAACTAACTTTAATAAAAAAAATCTAACAAATTTTATAATTATTTTTAAATTATAAAATAACAAAATCTTGGCTAGAGAGTTCCTCTTGATGCAACTAGCCTAGATCCATTTTAGAACCATTTTCACTCTAAAATAAGTTTACATCTCAAGAGAGTGAATCTCTTTCGGCCCTTGGTAGATCTAGAGCTAAGATGCATCTAGGATGGTTTAATTTCCCCACTGACATATGTCATATTCCACATGAATACCATGGGTCAATACCATGTGCCAATAACATGAGGCAATACCATGGGCCAATACCATGTGCCAATACTATGAGGCAATACCATGGGTCAATACTTCTACTTATAGCATAAATAGTGGTGGGAAGTGGTAAGTATATTTATTTACATCTTGTTACAATCATTTTGTTATACAAATACTTGCTGAAATAACAATAATTACAAAATAATTCTTGGACTAATCATATTCTCCATAGATAATTCTAAATATTGATAAAGAATAATAAAATTCAATCCATATTGTTAAACAAATTGCAAAATATTTGGTTCAAAACAAAGTAATACATCAAATGAGTAATGCCATGACTATTACAAGTATAATTAGCTCAACAATTTATGAATCAATTAGAGTTGTAAATATTTCAAAAAAAAAAATCAAGTTTGCTGAATCAATATATACAACCAAAAATCCATTTAAAACCACTAAAAATAAAATAAAATATATCCCAAACATTTGGCCAAATTATGACCAGGAACTCCAAACCTATCATATTTAACGAACGCCTATTGTAAAATAAAAAACAACATTGAAATTGAAATGAATTTTTGTTCTACATTTTCATGCTCCTCCGATATTTATAAGGACCTCATTAGATCTCACTATTTATTCTCAAACCAGTTCTCGGGAATGAAAAGTGTGAACAAATGACATAGACCGCGAAATTCGGTCATCCAGCTAGACACCGAACTGGAATGGTTAATTGACAATATCGAGAGGCACGAGCTGGAATGGTTCATTTCTTGTTATATTTTGTATTTTGTAGCTAGAGAGGACTTCGGACAAAGTGGATAAGGTCACTTCAAGACAGCGTGGAGAGCCCATATTGGGGGCCAAGTTGTTGTAGGAGAGTGTGAATTAGGTTCAGGATTGTTTTGTGGTCAAAATAGGTTCATTGAGGGTTGTTTACAAGGGTCGGACTGTAGGGCTTGTAGGCTAAGGAGCCAAGCATCAAAACATGGTTGTTTAAGAGTTGTGTAGGTCATATTTAAGGTAGGCTGAGATCCACAAATTTATATTGTGCTAGGATGCAGGACATAGCTAGCATCTAAGGATGTTTCAAGGGCCGCATTAGGGTTAAAAAATCCTCCTTCAGTGAACATGGATGTGGAGGGGCCTATCCTTGGAGGACCGAAACCATTAAAGGCTTCCTTGTTGACAACCTGGAAGGTTAAGGGCTTAAGTCTGTGCTCTAAGTAGAGTTGCAGGAGCAACAAGAAAGCGTTGAGGAAAATAAGGCTTTGTGGAGGATTCTTGGGTCAAGGGTTGACTGTGATTGGATCATGAATTGCTACCTATTTGTTCCATGTGGATGATCTTCCAAGGAAGAGAAGGATCTTCCTTGGAGCAGAACCAAAAGTGTAGTGTTGGGTCAAATTGTTGACTATTATGTGGATTAGTTTGATGGGCAACTTGAGGAGGCCTTAGGATTTGGTTGAAGGAGCCCACGTGGATTTTTGGAAGTCTCACTAAACAGCAAGGTGACATTAGGCAGACCAGATCGGAAGGAAAGAGGACAGCAACAAGGTGTGTTGCAGATGGACCAATGTATGATGGATTTATGGTGTCCAACGTGAGGACATATTTATGTGCCCAGATTTTTACAATAGCTCCTCTATTGTAGAAGAAAAGGGCAGTTTGGTGGAGTCTGTGGGTAGCCATGTGAAAGGGTCTCCCAAGTGCGGGGATTCCCTAGTTAGGATAATATGCTATAGTGTGGAATTGGTCTCTCATGGATTTTTGGATGATAGCATGATAGAGGAAAAAGTGTGGACGAGATTGGGTTGCTATGGTCTGCTGGAGGAAAATGTGATAGTGTCCATGTAGGAGCTAAAGTGCAACACCTTGATGGAAAAAGGTGACTACTAGCCT
This sequence comes from Pinus albicaulis, assembly GCA_034641835.2. NCBI lineage: Eukaryota > Viridiplantae > Streptophyta > Pinopsida > Pinales > Pinaceae > Pinus > Pinus albicaulis. The sequence goes on from CM076582.1 coordinate 1,271,464,762, forward strand.
TGCAGTTGTGGAGCTCAAGGTTTTGGCCAACCAACAACGGGATTGTGGAGCTTGATACTTGTGTATGGAGAAGGACTTCTACCGCATATGATGGGCGATCCTCCTAGCCCATGTTCATTGTAGGAGATGGACATCTTACAGTCATAGGTGGAAACCCTCCTTGCCCTATGTTGGTCTTAATATTTGCAGCAAAGGAAGACCGTAGTGGGTTGAAGTCCCTAAGTAGCTGAGAAGAAGCAGTGGGAAGATTAAGAGTTTTTCACAAGTGAAGATATGAACAACACGATAAGAGGCCCGATGGGTTTTGCTCTTGATGGAAGAAGGGACAAATAGAGAGAATATTGGATTGCCAAGGTTTAGTAGCTAGATGGACATGGAGCATTGATAGAGGTAGGAGATGCAGATCAGGAGCCGAAGGACTGGGCAGGTACAGGGTATGACTGAGAGGGCTAATAGATTGCACTACAACTAGATGGTTAGAGTATATTTTTTGTATTTGATACTAGTGGATGTATGAGAGTGATTATCCATATTACGGGAGCCCTAGACTATTCCTGTATATGTTGTTAATATAACGAAGTTGAGTTGAAAACTTAAAAGGTTGTCTATATTCTATGCATGTGTGATTTATTGTTGTTTCTATTCCATGTGCGAAGTAGTTCTGGTTGAGACTCTTGGATTGGTAGCATCAGTGATATTAAAACTCTCACCTACAGCCAAGGTCGTGGAACATAAACATGCTATTAGAGGGTATCTGAACTACTTTTAAAGTGAGGGAATCAGAGTGTGCATAGCGAAGCAGCTAGGAGGGAGTTTTTGGTGTCTAGATCGTGGAGCTAAGGGTTCAGCTAAAGACATGAAGATGTGGTCTTAACAGGTTACATGTTGAGGTGGGTTGGGAGTTCTGGTGGATTTGCAGTGAGTCTGGTGAACAACATTTTTTTGTAGCGAATATTGATGATCATGGACTTCCATTGATTTGTCGTGGATGGTTGGGACAACTTGATGGTTTCTTTTATGTGGACGAGATCAAGTTGATCGAGATGGCTTCATGTGATGGACTATATGTTTAGATCATGATTTTCATTAGACCAAAACCCGGAGGCATTAGTCTCCGCTACAATCGCCAGAGTTAGGATCCATGAGAGGCGGTTAGTCCATGTTGTGAAACACACGGTGAGTGTTGAACCCAATTTCCAACAATCTCCCCCCAACGCGAGCCAAGTGAGTTTCGAACTCGAGACCTGTTGCTCTGATACCACTTGTTGGGATCATGATTGCCATTAGACCAAAACCCATAGGCATTAGTCTCCGATACAATCGACAGAGTTAGGATCCATGAGAGGCGGTTAGTCCATGTCGTGAAACACATGGAGAGTGTTGAACCCAATTTCTATCATTATATATTGGCAAGCTAGAGTCTTCATCAAATAATGGCATTGCATATCTGAGATTGGTGGGATTTTCACTAGTTGTATATGATCTAGGAGGATGAGTGCTTGAAGGACTAAGCCTTTGGAGATCATGTAGGCTCAGAGGGAGTCTAGCCTTAGAGGGGGCATCCCTATGGAGGTTTGGGATCTTTAGGTTTAGATATGATGAGGCAGAGTCACTACCGAGATTGTCAAATTAATTTACAGTGTATGTTGTAGTCATGAACAGCAAATGGGTTACTGTCATCGTCAGAGATGATGATGGTTACTTCCTAGCCTTGGAAGTACCTCCCTCGCTAAGAGGGAGTGTTGATTTTTGTGTAGCTTGGGAGGTATTCCAACCCCTAGTGATAGAGGTTTTGAGATCAAACGGTCACAAATGGTCTTGTGGGCCTAAGCTCCAAGCTTGGGAGTTTTGCACCCATCATGATTTAGGCTGAAACAATTATGGATTTATGACATGTGATGGATGAGGATGATAGTTCTCAGCAAGACAATTTTAACTCAACAAGAATCATTTGATTCTGAGTTTTTGTTAGAGAGAAATGAATTTTTGAAGTTGACTAATTAATTATTGGTTGTCAAGTCATGTAGGCTTGATGTAAATGATTCCAATAGAAGGGCGAGTTGGATGAGCAGCAAGAAAGCATGGAAGAAAAAAAATGTTTTACAGAGTAGTGTGGGGTCAAGGGTCGATTGTAATTGGATCGTGCCTTGCAGCCTATTGGTACCATGTGGATGATCTTCCGAGGAGGAGAAGGATATTCCTAGGAGCAGAACCAACAGTGTAGTATTGGGTTAAGTTTTTGACTATTGCATGGATCAGTTTGATGGGCAGCTTCAGGATGCCTTAGTAGTTGGTTGGAGGATCCCACATGATTTTTGGGAGGCCTACCAAGAATCCAAGGGGAGAGCAGGCACATCAAATCGGAAGGAAAGATGTCATGAAAAAGGTGTGTTGTATATGGACCCATGTATGTTGGATTGATGGTGCCCTAGGAAAGGACATATTAATGTGCACAATTTTGTGCAATAACTCTATTATAGAAGTAAATGGAAGATACGTGGAGTCTATGGGAAGCCATGTGTAAGGCTATCCCAGGTGTGGAGATGCCCTAACTAGGATCAGATGCTACAGTGTGGACTTGGTCTCTCGTGGATTGTTGGACGACAGCATGAGAGAGGATCAAGTGTGGACGCTATTGGTAACTTATGTTTTGTTGGAGGACATCATTATAGTTTACATGCAGGAGGAGAAGTGCGACACCTTGATGGAAAAAGGTGACTACTATCCTAGCATTTGTGGAGGTAAAGGGGTTGGAAAACTGGGAACATGATTACGGAGCCCGAGACTTGTGTGCCGAGAAGGACTTCTACCATAGATGATGGGAATTCCTCCTAGCCCATGTTCATTGTAGGAGATGGAAATCTTACAGTCATAGGTGGCATCCCTTCGTTCCTCATGTTGGTGTTCATTGTTACAGGGAAGGAATAACATAGTGGGTTGAAGTCCATGAGTCACTGAGGAGAAGTAGTGGGTAGATTGAGAGTTGTTCACAAGTGGAGCTATGAAAAACTCGACAGGAGTCTCAAGGTGTTGCACCCTTGATGGACGACGGGAAAATTAGAGAGAAGGTTGGATCATCGAAGTTCAATGGATAGATGGACTTGTAGCATTGATAGAGGTAGGAGCTGCAGATCGAGAGCTGAAGGACCGGAAAGGTATAGGGTATGAACAAGAGGGATGAAATATTGCACTACAACGACATGCTTAGAGTGTCTTGTTTTGTATCTAATACTAGTGGATATATGAGGGTCGTTATCCCTGGAACGAGAGCCCTATACTATTGTATTATACGTTGTTAATATAACAAAGTTGGGTTGAAATATTAAAAGGTTGTCTATATTTTGTGCATGTGTGATTTACTGATGTTTATATTCCACTATGTAAAGTGGTTCTCCTTGAGACTCTTGGTTTGGTGGCGTCAATGATTTTAGGACTCTAACTTAGACCCAAGGTCATGGAAAATAAACATAACACTAGCCGCGCCAACCCATTAGTTCATGCCTCCTCATTGATGGGGCTAAGGATCCTCTTCCATTTCCATGAATGGATTGTTTCCTTCTATAGGTGTTCATTTTTACAAAGGGTGTTTGTTGTTACACCACCAAGTTCATCTCTGTGCATGGGAATCACTTGGGTTGTTGTTATCCAACCTTCAAGTTGTCACTAATTATGCATTGTTTTTGGCTACAGGTTCATTGGTTCTTTGTGGGGTCAACTTCAGCCTCATTTTGGATTTGTGGCCTATTTTTTTTTTGTGGGGTTTATTCTTATTTTTGTCATATTGTACATGGGTGTTGGTATAGAGGTTTATTTTTAGGTCTTGTCTGAGCCCTTTGGCTCTATTTCTTGTTTCCATTCTAGGTATGATGGTGTGGGTATTCAAGGCAATATGGTCCTTTTTCATGGGCCTTTCATCCATTCTTCATTCATATTTTCTGTTGGGGTTATCAGACCCAATTTGTAATGTTTGGCTTCCCTTTTTTGAGCTTTATCTGGTGCTCCCCTCAAGGTTCCTCGACAGGCCTGCGTACCTCATTTCTAGTTATTTTTTATATTTTTTGTTAACAAGGTCTTATTGTCCCTAGGGGTTTCATATTTTTTTTTAATGTAAAGAATCATTCTTGGTCTTAATAAGGGAAGTATTTATGGAATGTGCTTACCCATATACAAAATGTATTTTTTTTCTTCCTTAATGAAAAAAATGATAATTTTATTTACTTAAAAATTATAACATTGATAGGGATGACATGAGCGAGAGGGTAATACATTTTCCCGAAGAACGAAAAGAATATAACTCTTCTTGCGGCTTACGATAGCAAACTAGTAATCAAGCTCAGTTGTGAGTGCTTTGGAAAGATATCCGCCTTTTTAAGGGAAAAGGGAATAAAAAATTTGAGGATCATGGGACACTCAATGTTAGTATTAATACAAATATATAATTCGATAACAAGAAGCTCATCATTTCTCCCTTAATTTTCCATCAAATTACTTTGTTGGCATCAAAACTTAAGGAAGTCACTCTCCACCACATCCTCTGAACTCGCAAAGAGAAGGAAGATATCCTAGAAAATTGGTGTTTCCAACTAGAAGAAGGTGTTATTGAGCTCTAGGATGGATCAAGGCTAATCGTTGCAATATTGTAATCAACTATAATAAATGAAATATTTTGGTAGATTGATTAAATTAAACACTTTGTTAGTCGAATTAAGAAGAATAAACACAAGCTCCTAGTTGGAATGATCTCACCATAGGATGGATGATGAGAGAGGACATATGTGAGTCCAGTCTATCCAAAACACGTCTCATAACATGCATGGCGACATCCAAAATTTAAGTATTAGTGAAGAAGGGGGAGTTGTTTTAAATACTCAGTGGTCTTCTCGGTTTCAATCAATGTGGGAATTGTAGTCATTCGAGGAGTGTCTCATTAATGCCTTTATGTGATCCCCTTTAATGAGGACTCGATAATTGGTTGGGGATAGTTCTATGATGCTTGACTTATAAGAGGATTTAGTGCTTGCAATTTTGGAGATTCCTTCTCGATATGAGCAAGATCTATTAAATAAGGAAAGTCATGATACTTTTGAGCATGTTTGTTTTTTATTTCGTTTGAATTCTCTTTTAGGGAATTTGTCCTTGATGGTGATGGAGAATCGTGAAGCTCTTAGGGATTTTGATCACTAGAAGAGAGCAGTAGGGAAGCTATTTATAAGTATGATATGAATGTATGAATTGTTGGGAAGGAGACTGGATTTTATGGAGGAGCGGGATTGTCGTGCAAATATGGTAGATCATACACTTGATTAGATGCACTCTCATATTGAAGAAATTATCATCTATATGGAGACATGGATTCTGTTTCTAAAGACTAGACAATGAGAGTCGACATGGATCTCAGAGGATGAAAGAAGCATGGTTACCTAGAACCAATATCATCATTGTAGGGCATGGATGTTGTAGGAGTGAAGGGAGACGATGTAGAAGCTCATGGAGAGCAGGTGCCACTGGAGAAAAAGTCAAACCTTGGCCCCTCTTTGGAAAATTAGATAATAATATGGCATGTCTTGCATATATGAACAACTTACAGAAATTTTCAATGTAATATTGTAAAAGAGGAAGCTTGCGACACTAGGAAAAATAAGCTTTGGTTGTATTGGAATTTTGAAGTTTTTGATGTAAGAGATGAATGTAAATGGAGATGGCCATGAAAACTAGTCTTTTAAATATAATATAATAGCCACTTTGTTTTAAAAAAAATACTAACTTTAATAAAAACAATCTAACGAAATTTATAATTATATTTAAATAATACTATATATATATATATATACTTTAAAAATATATAAATAATATTACTTTAATTATTAATTAAATAAATAATTAAAATTGTAAAATGTATTCATCAAAATATTATATACATATAGAGTAGTAATATATATAAGCAACCTAGATTCATCATAACTCTACATCTACCAAGCTATGAGAGGGATCAAATGTCTTTTGAGATGCAAACTCCTTTTAGAGTGAAAAGAGTTTTGGTCTCGTTGGTGCATGGTAGATATGGAGTTAACATGGATCTAGGTTAGTTAAATTATTAGCCTTTAAATAGGCCACATTAGAGAAAAGCTCCATGGGAAAATACCATGAGTTGGAGAATTTGATTTATTTTTAAAATATTATTTCTAATTTATTTTATATTTTTTTATTTTGACTACGTCAAAATGTTAAACATTACAACAAATTTGGCATACTCGGTTGGAGAGTTCCTCTTGATGCAACTAGCCTAGATCCATTTTGACTCTCGAGTCAGGTTGGAGAGTTCCTATCCATTTTGACTCTGTATCTACCAAGCATAGGATCTAATCTCTTTTCACTCTAAAATAAGCTTCCATCTCAAGAGAGTTGATCTCTTTCGGTGCTTTGGTAGATCTAGAGTTAAGATGCATCTAGGCTGGTTTAATTTCCCCAATAACATATGTCATATTCCACATGAATACCATGGGTCAATACTTCTACCTATAACATAAATAATGGTGGGAAGTGGTAATTGTATTTATTTACATCTTGTTACAATCATTTTTTTATACAAATACTTGCTTAAATTATGGTGTGGTAGGTAGTAAGTGATGGTAAACATGTTATTCAAGAGTATGAGCTATTTTCAAGGATTTTAGTTTTTGATAGTTTAAAAATATAAAAATATCTAAAATGGTGGCATAAATATTGCAACTGGATCCAAAAATTATGGCATAAAAACATAAGGCAGTTATCCACATAGCATTATGTTGTGAAAAGGCTGCAAAAACAATAATTACAAAATAATTCTTGAACTAATGATATTCTAGATAAATATTTTTAAATATTAATAAAGAATAATAAAATCAACCCATAATGTCAAACCAGTTACAATTTCTTTTGTTCAAACCAAAACAAAGTAATACATCAAATGGGTAATACCATGACTATCATAAGCTAAACATTTTACTGTTCATAAACTCTTAATATTTACAGTTCATAAACTCTTATAATAAGTTCAACAATTTTTACTGTTTATAAACTTTTAAACTTTATAAATCAGTTTCAGTTTTAAAATTTCTACCTTTTAAATGTTTCAAGAAATTTCAAGTCTGCTGAATCAATATATACAACCAAAAATCCATTTAAAACCGCTAAAAATAAACGGTCGCACAAAAATTTGGCCAAACTCGGACCACGAACTCCAAAACCTAGCATATTTACCTAACGCCTATGGTAAAATAAAAAATAACATGAAAATTAATTTTTGTTTTACATTTTCATTCTCCTCCGATATTTACGAATGCCTCCTTAGATGTCACTATATAGACTAAAACCAGTTCTCGGAAATGAAAAGTGTGAACAAATGACACAGACCTCGAAAATCGGTCATCCAGCTAGTCACTGAACTCAGCTATATATATATTGGGATGAAAGCGCGTCAATAATATATATGTGCTTGCGCTTGTGCCCACTTACAACACTATTTCGTCCCTGCATTCTCCTTCGCTGCTTTTCATTTCTTCTTATATTTTGTATCACCATGGGTCTCTTCGATAATGGTTTCGGCGAATCCCCAACAGAATGAGACGAACATCGCTAAATTTATCAAGTCGTCGTGCAAGGTGACCCGGTATCCGCAGCTCTGTGTTACATCGCTTTCTTCGCATGCGGGATCTCTGAAGCCGACGCTGAGCGACCTGGTGAAGGCGGACATGAACGTGAGCCTCGTTAATGCCCGCACGGTTTCCGTATGGGCAGCCGACTTGGAAAAGAAAGGCGCCACAACGACGATGAGTGAAAGAGAAAGAGCGGCGCTGCATGATTGTATTCAGAATTTCAATGACACTGTTGAGGAGATTCAGAAATCTCTGCGGGAGATGGAACAATTGAAGTGCAGCAACTTAAACCCTCAAATGAACGACATGCAGACGTTTATGAGTGCCGCTCTCACCGACCAAGATTCGTGCCTCGACGGATTTCAGGGGGCTGCGGGGAATATTAGCGCGACGGTGAAGGTCCGCGTGCAGAAAGAATCAGAGTTGATCAGCAACGCTCTAGCTCTCCTTAACGCGCTCGCTCTTAACGCATTCGCTAACACCGCATCAGTTGATACTGGTATCAATGCGTGAAATATGCCAAAACGGCTAACTGACTACTCTTATGTACCCAACAATGTGTTTTGCTGCCAAGACACCCATTACTGGTTTCTGGTTTCTGTTTCTTTAAATCGTTGATTGGGTTTGGACTACAATCATGGCGTTATTTCAATGTGAAGAAAATTGTTTCATGCTCATGCTTAAGATTTTGTTTCAAGGTAGGAATAATAACAATAATTTCATTAAGGGATATGCTTTTGTTTCATGGTAGGAATAATAACAAAAATTTCATTAAGTGATATATTTATTTAAGTTTAGGTCTTCGTTAAACGGTGATGAGGTGAGTTGTTATAGCAGTCATCATAGAGTGATGTATCTGGACATGTTGTTGAAAATGGAGTAAAAAAAAAAAGTAAAAAAGAGAAAAATGAAAAGTACTACCAAACTTACAAAAAAAAATTAGGTTTAAACCCTATAGGAAAAAGGGTTTGATTGTTTCAATGCTACTATCTCAAATAGAAATAGCATCTAAGTGGGGGAGAAGCACAGCAACAAGGTTTGGCAAGACTAGCGTTGTGGTTTCTTATAGCTCCGAGAAGCTATCCGCAAAGCCCCCAAGAGCTCCAAGAGCTCATCGTCCAATAGGACCCTCAGAATAGGGTTATTCCACAATTCCAAGATTCTCATGGAAGGTTAGGGACATGACCTTCCCCAAGGGCATTGTGAGAATATCCGCAACCTGTTCATTAGTTCCTATATGAGCGAGCCTTACAGCACCTTCTTGTACCATATCCCAGATAAAGTGGTACCAACCATCAACATGCTTAAATCAATCGTGGAACCCAAGATTCTGTGACAAACGAATCCCCCTCTAGTTATCACAAAGGATAACGGTGGCATCTAGCACATGCTCAAACAACTCACTGAAGAGATTTTACAACCAACTGAATTCACAACGGGCCATACATGCGGCAATGTATTCGGCCTTAGCTGTGCTCAAGGCTACTGACTTCCGTTTCCTGCTTGAAGTAGATCTACGTGTGAAGCAACATCTAGATGTGATCTTGCACTCCACCACACTGTTATCCAAATCGGCATCAGTATATCCAAGGAGCGTCATGCTCCCAACAGTGTATTTCAACCCATGGTCTATCGTGCCACAAAGATATCTCAAGAGTTTCTTGGCACCAACCTAGTGAATGTTATGATCAACCATGTGTTGACTGAAAGTGTTCACTTCACAACATACGTCTGGATGGGTGTTCACTAAGAACATCAGGGCCCCTACGATTTGATGATACTCGGTAGGATTTGCTAACATGATTTGTTCCTTTGAGAAGCCTCAACACTAGAATGAGAGGCTTCTGTCTATCAACCTTGAAGTAAAGGTTCGGATCAGCATTACTACGATTGAAGCCCAGCTTCATCGGGTAGTTATCTATCCTCTTGTACCAAGCTCTAAGTGCTTGCTTCAGCCCATAGAGGGCTTTCTTCAACCCGTAGACATGGGTGTCTCGATCCTAGACTTCAAACCCCAGAGGTTGCTCTACATATACTTCTTCCTTTATCGCACCATGGAGAAATGCCATCTTCACATTCAACTGATGAAGACTCCATCCCTGTGTAGCAGAAAGGGCTATGATAGATTGAATGGTGGTATATCGGGCCGCAGGTAAAAATATGTCATCATAGTCTATCCCTTCCTTTTGAGAGAAGCCACGGGCAATGAATCTTGCCTTGAACTTTTCAGCACTTCCATCAGATCCATGCTTGATCTTGTAGAGCCATTTCAAGGTGACAACTGCTTTGTCCTCTAGTCTTGGAACCATATCCCAGACATCATTCTTCATTATGGACTCATACTCCTCGTGCATAGCATCCTTCCATACTTTATGCTTTATGGTTTCCTCAAAAGATCCAGGCTCAGATTCTACAATAGTACTCATGGCTGCTAGATACCCTTGGTATCTACTCGGCATCTTACTTTCACAGAATGTCCCCCTTGGGGCCATATGTCCCTCGGCATCCTCGAGAGTGTCCCTAAGCCATGATGGTCTCTTCCAAGTGATGGAGGTGGATCAATAAAGTCCATCAGTCCTTCAACATCAGGCATCGTCTCATCCTTCGGTCCTTCTTGATTTCCAGGCCTTGCTTCATGGTCTTCCTTAGATCTCGGAAGATTGACTACTTTCCTCAAGGAAGCATCTTTGTCAAAAGTGACATCATGGCATATCTCCACTTCCCTTTGACCAAGCACATAGACTCTATAGGCCTTCAAGGTTTCGTTGTAGCCCACAAACATTATGGTCTCCCTCTTGATGCTAGATCCTCTCCAAAAGTTCTTGAACTCGTCTGTTTCATATAATAACATCTTCCCAAGGATGTCATGGGAAGACATATCAGAATGTATCAATGCAATACATCAGATGTCTTTGTGATGCTTGAGGGGAAATGTCCCCTTGTGTGTTTTCCTTCACCACAACCTTGCCATACACCTTCATGATTATTTGAGAACTCGGGCATCCCTGTCACCACCTTTCTTGCTTCGCGAAGGGATTTGTAGTGAAGGTGTCCAAACCTCCAGTGCCATAGTATCACATGTCATCACTCCCAGTGGAATTTCTCCAACATGGTAGAGTGTATCAACTCTAATCCCAATCTTGATAGCTTCCTTGAAGCTCTTCTTCCACATGTGCAAATTTCCATCAATGAATTCCACATTGAAACCTTTGCCTTCCATGGCCGATATAGACACAAGGTTCTTCTTTAAATTAGGTACATAGAGTACATCCTGCAAGAGGAGGACTTGACCTTGAAACAAGTAGAGGGTCATAGTCCCAGTCCCTTTCATGGGATATGTGGCATTATCTACAAGGATAATTTCCAAATTAGTATCCTTCTTAGCTATATCAGAGAGTGCTTCCTCAAACCCATTGATGTGCCTTGAGGCACAACTATCCATCAACCAGACATCAATAGTGCCAGGTGGAGACGCAGTAGAGAGGGTAGATACAAGAATGAATTCATTTCTTTTATCAACAACATTTGATTCCTCATACCTAGAATTTCTCAACCTTTTGAAAGGTTGATTATTTCCATCAGAGGAAGCCTTCCTCTTTCCCTTGAACCTGTTGTTCCTTTGATTTCCATTCCTCCGGTTATTGTTTTCATCATCATCAGGAGAATCCTTCTTGAAAGGGAATTCTCTAGTATAGTGACTTGGCTTGTGACAAGTGGAACACTTGCCCTTCTTTCCTTGGGCCCCTACTCTTCCTTTGTTCTTTGGACCACCAAAGTTCTTCTTTCTGGAATGAAAAGCGTCGGCAACATTTCCTTCATTTCCATACTCCTTCATTCTTGTCTCTTCTTCTACTCATCTCTATAGTACTTTTTCAAAGTTAGGTATCACATTATTATTTAGAATGGTGGTGTTGAACACATGCCATTCGGATGGGAGCCCTCCAAATGTGGTGAGTACCATCTCTCGATTAGCTATTATCTCCCCAATAGACAACAGATTTTTCCTGATCTCGGTCAGCTTCAGAAAGTATGATTGAACAAACTCAACCCTTCCTTTCTTCAGATTCATCAATTGATTCTCGAAGAATAGTACTTGATTCACATTCTTGGCCTTGAACATGTTGACCAAATTATCATACATCTCTTTTGATGTGCCCAACTCAGAGATGTAGGCAACTAGACTCTTGTGAATTGAGTCCCTGATCATCATCTTTGATTTGATCTCCCCCTTCTTATACTTTGTCTTGGCGGCAGTAGTTGCAGTGGATGGAGGCTCTTGGATTTCACCCTGCACATAGTCCATGACATATTGGTCTTCCAACATAAGATCTAATGTCATTGTCTAAGCATGGAAGTCGTCTTTCCCAGTAAATTTATCATCAGCCTTGAAGCCATTGTAGTTTGAGGAACCCATCCTCTTCTTCAGTGATTGCTACAAATTAGGGCTTTGTCTTTACCTCAGCTCTAAAACCATGTTAATTTATGCATATGTTCTATGCTTGATGCAACTTTACTTTCTCTTCAATTTTAGACAAAAATCACATAAGAAATAAAGTAAAATGTTGATAAAACATACCAGTAGATCAGCAGAAGATAAGCTAGAAATATATATTTGTGTTAGTGCTTTATGGCGATCAGTAAGATGCTTCAACCAGCAAAGTCTTATTAGTCAACCAGCCTAATATATGTGTCACATCACCCTCATCATATAATCCAAGTCGACCAAAGTCAACGCAGCCCAAAAGCCAACGCTGTCCAGAAATTCAAAGCTGTCTAGAAAGTCAATGCAGAACAACATCAAGTCAAAATTAACACATCACAGTCAACGGTCAACCCTTTGACCTCAGTTCTTGTGCCAAATAGTACGTACTGCAGAAATCAAAGTTTGTGCCAACATTCAGCTCCTTTTGACCATGTGTTGACGAAATTCAACGCTGGTCAAACTTACGGTGGATGCCCTAGCTGCAGCAAAAAAGTCAACGTCCTTCTTCCCAGGTGTGAACAGAAGATTTCCCTCCAAGTAGCTCGAACCAATCAGAAAAGGAGAGAGAATGTGAGATGATGAGATGAGTGAAATGTCCTCCAACATTGACCTTATTTATATCCATCAGTGAGGGTGTGTGACACATTTTTTGGGGGTGTAAAACCTTAAGGCCGACATGCACATATTTTGAATAGATTAAAAATAAAATCAAAATAAATGTTCTTCTCATCAAATCAAGATGATGTTTAGATCGATCTTGCACCTCTCTGAAAGAGGAACCCAATAAAAATATTGGTATCTTCATCTGAGCATGACAAAATTGAGTTTGGACCTAGTTGTCCAAATTTATCAATACTATCTTGTGTGAAATCCGATGAATTATCAATGGATGAAAGGTGCGCAAAATTTCAAAAGTAATTTTCTTGAATTATTTCTTATTTTAATTTCATTATAATTTTCTTTTAAATAAAACATAATATTATTGGTAGAATTTGTTATACATGTTACTATATTAACAATTTTAACTTCATTTATTCACTCAGAAGATTTTTATGAAAATACAAGAACATATGGTTAAAATGGTGAATGAGAAAGTTGGGATGATGTTGTGTCACTACCCAGAATCAAGTTCTACAACACTTAAAGATTTTTATATTGCATTCAATAAGGTATGTTGATTTATAAATTAATTTTATTCATATTTAAACTATTTTTATTTTATTACTTATACATATATATTTTTATGTAATGAAAGATGTCGAAGAAGGATGGAAATGGAGTACCAGATACTTTCAAAAGATTTATTGAAAAAATTAATTTGGGGAAGATGAGAAAGAAGCATCTTATGAATGTTAAACTTGATCCTACTCTTAATCATTTCATTTGGAATGGGCTCGACATTAACCAATATCAAATAATACAAGGTGACTATAAAGACATTAAGAAACTTATACCTAGAAGGGGATATGCCCTAGTTATTGCAGATATTCTTCATGGTTTCAATTTCCCAGACATTGACTATGATAATGAACCGTATACTTATGAAGATTTTAGTAAAGTTGTTACGGTTTTTCAAGAAGTGACAATATTACCACTTTGGAGATTTGTGACATTTCATTCAGACACACAGTTTGCAATGTTATTAACAAGCTTCAAGGGAAAAAAAAAATCAAGGATATAACTTACATGGTAAGACATTGAAATTGTATGTTTGATTACTGTTAAATTTTTTTATTTATGTACAATTTAATTGAAATTTTCCTATGTTATGTTACAGGAATAAGTCAAATATTGTTTATTCTGAAGATCGGCCTATTATAAATGATTGTGAGTTCATCCATGTTGAATGTTCGACAAAAGAGAATAGATATAAGTGTATTCTTATGAAGCGAATAGATGGGAAGAGTCATAGTCAAGTATTGGTTCATGATGCAGTTGTAAGAAAATTAACATATGAGGATAAAGATGCAAAAAGAGATATAGTTAAAATTCATCAAAAACCACAAGCATTGATTAACTATCTTATAGATCTATGTTCAAATGAAGGAGATTCGGTTTTGGATTTATTCTCAGATTAAGTTTTATTATACGAATTTGAATTTAAATATTTCATTTTTTACTTTTTATGTGTTTATACTATATTTTTTATTTATTTCTTTTGTGCTCAATGATTAGGTACAACACTATCATGTTCCTACAAAATGGAATAAATTGCATTTCCATTGAGAAAGTTTTAGTGCAATGCAATTTATTCAACAAATAATTAACGTTCTTCAATTCCTTCCAGATGCAAAGCAAGAAGTTGGTTTGAGGAAAGATGATTTTAATGAATCACATGTGGAAAAAAAAGAAAAGGAACCTCAACCACAATTATATGGAATGATTGGAAAATGACACTTCGGAAGATTTGCAGACATGAAAGATCCATTAAAAGATGAGAGTGACCAAAATGAAGCAGAAAATGTTGTAGAAGAAGACATTAATAATGTTCTAGAAGATGTTGAACATGGATTAGTTGATATTGTTGATGATATTTAAGTTATGCTTGCAAATAAAGCTCGATTTTGTGATCTATTAACCAGTTTTACTTGTAATGTTTAGACTCTGATAGTTTATTTGAAGAATCCTTATTTTTTACAAAAACCCATGATTACTATTATTTTTTGACATAAAATTCAACAAAAATGCTATTTTCTTAAGTTTTTTTGTGAATATTTTCCCAAAAAATTAGTTTATTTAATATGTTTTTTTAAATAAAAAGTCTCTAAAAGTGTATTTTTTGCATTTCATTTATACTGAAAATGTGTATTTTTTTCATATGGTTGAAAATATTGGTTTTTTAGTGACAATTATTTTATGTGCATTGAAATATTAATTAACAATACATAAACATATAGATAATATAAATTTTATAATCTTGAACCTTTTTAAAAAAAATTATGTGAAAAAATGAAGATTTCATTACAAATTTTTATTTAAAAGAAAAAAAATCTTTTTAAAACACAAATATATAAATGCACTTAAAAATAAACATCTCATGGAAGAAGAAGACATTAGAAAACGTATGGTGTCAAAATCAATCCTCTAAAAAAATTGGGTGATGATACACCACCACTATTCAAAATCAACATAAAAAAAATCACATTAAAAAAAAATAAAAAATAAAAGAAGTGCCAATAACATGCTCCAAAAAAGAAGAAGTGATTCTGCATCACCACTTTTCAAATCGGGTGTTTTTCTTGCTACCTCAAAAAAGTAGGTACCAATTCAGTTACCTATTTGATTGATAAATATTTTAGAGATGATGATGGTTACTTCCTAGCCTTGGAAGTACCTCCCTCGCTAAGAGGGAGTGTTGATTTTTGTGCAGCTTGGGAGGTACTCCAAGCCCTGGTGATCGAGGGTTGGAGGTCAAATAGTCACAAATGGTCTTGTGGGCCTGAGATCCAAGCTTGGGGGTTTTGAACCTATCGTTATTTAGTCCAAAACCGTGATGGATTTATGACGTGTGATGGATGAGGATGATAGTGCTCAGCCAGACGATTTTAGCTCAACAAAAATCATCCAATTCTGTGTTGTCATTAGAGAGAAATTAATTTTTGAAGTTGAATAATTAATTATTGGTTGTCAAGTCATGTTGGTTGGAGGAGCCCACATGGATTTTTGGGAGGCCTACCAAGCATATAAGATAAGAGCAGGAACATTAAATTGGAAGGAAAGATGCCATCAACAAATTGTGTTGGATATGGACCCATGTATGTTGGATTGATGGTGCCCTAGGCAAGGACATATTAATGTGCACAAGTTTTTTCAATAGCTCCTCTATTACAAAAGTAAACGGAAGATACGTGGAGTCTATGGGGAGCCATGTGTAAGGGCATCCCAGGTGTGGGGATGCCCTAACTAGGATTAGATGCTACACTGCGGACTTGGTCTCTCGTGGATTGTTGGAGGGTAGCGTGGGAGAGGACCAACTGTGGACGATATTGGTAACTTATTTTTTGTTGGAGGACATCAATATAATGTCCATGTAGGAGGAGAAGTGCGACACCTTGATGGAAAAAGGTGACTAATAGCCTGGCAGTTGTGGAGCTCAAGCGTTTGGAAAACTCAGAGCATGATTGTGGAGAGCGAGACTTGTGTGTGGAGAAAGACTTCTAGAATAGATGATGGGCGGTCCTCCTAGCCCATGTTCATTGTAAGAGATGGGCATCTTACAATCATATGTGGCATCCCTTCAATCCTTATGTTGATGTTCATCATTGCAGTGAAGGAATAACGTAGTTGGTTGAAGTCCTCGAGTAGCTGAGGAGAAGTAGTGAGTATATTGAGAGTTGTTCTCAAGTGGAGCTGTGAACAACTGATAGGAGTCTCGATGTGTTGCGCCCTTGAAGGATGAAGGGAAAAATAGAGAGCAGATTGGATCGCAGAGGTTCAATGGTCAGATGGACTTATAGCATTGATAGAAGCAAGAGCTATAGATCGGGAGCTAAAGGACCGAAAAGGTACAAGGTACGAACAATAGGGATGAGATATTGCACTACAACCACATGCTTAGAGTATCTTGTTTTGTATCTAGTGCTAGTGGATATATGCAGGTCATTATCTCTAGAACAGGAGCCCTATACTATTGTATTATATTTTGTTAATATAACAAATTTGGGTTGAAAAATTAAAAATTTGTTTATGTTCTGTGCATGTGTGATTTACTGATGTTTATATTTCGTCGTGTAGAGTGGTTCTTGTTGAGACTCTTGGTTTGGTGTTGTCAATGATTTTAAGACTCTAACTTAGACCCAAGGTCATGGAAAATAAAAATAACTCTAGCTACCTCAACCCACTAGTGCATGCCTCCTCATCGATGGGGATAAGGATCCTCTTCCATTTCCATGAATGGATCGCTTCCATCTATAGGTATTCATTTTTGCACAGGGTGTTTGTTGTTATGCTGCCAATTTCATCTCTGTGCATCGGATTTGCTTGGGTTGTTGTTATCCAACCTCAAGTTGTCACTAATTATACCTTTTTTTTGGTTGCGTGTTTATGGGTGCTTTTTGGGGCCAACATTAGTCTCATTTGGGATTTTTGGCCTATTTTTGTTGTGTGCAGTTTATTCTTATTTTCGTCGTATTTTACATGGGTGTTGGTATAGGGGTTTCTTTTTAGGTCTTCTCTGAGCCCTTTGGCTCTATTTCTTGTTTCCATTTTGGGTGTGATGGTGTGGCTATTCAAGGTAATATGTTCCTTTTTCATGGGCCTTTCACCGATTCTCCATTCATGTTTTCTATTGGGGTTTTTAGACCTAGTTTGTAATGCTTGACTTCCCTTTGTTGAGCTTTATCTGGTGCTCCCCTCAAGATTCCTCGAAGGGCCTGCATACCTTGTTTATAGTTCTTTTTTATACTTTCTGTGGCCTAGGTCTTATTGTCCCTAGGGTTTTAATATTTTTTTTATGTAAAGCATCATTCCTAGTCTTAATAAGGGAAGTATTTCTAGAATGTGCTTACCGATATACAAAATGTAATTTTTTCTTCTTTAATAAAAGATGCTACACGTTTTTTTTCTATGGAAAAAAAAACAATTTTATTTATTTTAAAATTATAAAATTAATAGGGATGACATGATCAAGAGCGTAATCCATTTTCCGGAGAACAAAAAGAATATAAATTTTCTTGGGGCTTAGGATTGGAATCTAGTAATCAAGCTGAGTTATGAGTGCTTTGGAAAGATCTCCACCTTTTCAAGGGACAAAGGAATAAAAAATTTGAGGATCCTCAGACACTCAATGAGAGTAATAATACAAATATCTAAGTAGATAACAATAAGCTCATCCTTTCTCCCCTAATTTTCCATCAAATTACTCTACTGGCACCAAAACTTTAGGAAGTCATCTCCACCACATCCTATGAACTCGCAAAGAGAAGGAAGATATCCTAGAAAATCGGTGTTCGCAACTAGAACAAGGTGTTATTGAGCTCTAGGATGGATCAAGGTTAATCATGCCAATCTTGTAATGAACTATAATAAATGAAATGTTTTGGTAGATTAATTAAATTAAACTCTTTGTTAATTGAATTAAGGAGAATAAACATAAGATTCTAGTTGGAGACGATGTAGGAGCTCATGGAGAGCAGGTGCTACCTAAGAAAAAGTCAAACCCTGGCCCTCTTTGGAAAATTAGAAAATAATATGGTATGTTTTGTAGATATGAACAACTTTTGTGAAATTTTGTAGAGTATATAGATATTTTCAATGTAATCTTGTAAAAGAGGAAGCTTCCGACACTAGGAAAAATAAGGTTTGGTTGTATTGGAATTTTGAATTTGTTGATGTAACATATGAATGTAAATGAAGATGGCCATGAAAATTAGTATTTTAAATATAATATAATAGCCACTTTTTTTAAAAAAAATATACTAACTTTAATAAAAAAAAATTAACGAATTTTATACTTATATTTAAATAATAATTTAAAAACTTTATATATATTTTAATTATTAATATTATATTTACTTTAAAAACATATAAATATTATTACTTTAATTATTAATTAAAATAACTAATTAAAATTGTAAAATGTATTCATCAAATTTTTATATACATATAGAGTAGTAATATATATAAGAAACCTAGATTCATCATAACTCTAGATCTAGCAAGTCCTGAGAGGGATCAAATCTCTTTTAGATGCAAACCTTTTTTATAATGAAAAGAGTTTTGATCTCATTGGTGCCTTGTAGATCTAGAGTTAACATGGATCTAGGTTATTTTAATTATTAGCCTTTAAATAGGCCACATTAGAGAAAACTTCCATGGGAAAATACCATGAGTTGGAGGATTTTATTTATTTTTAAAATATTATATCTAACTAAGTCGTTAGGCGTCACTATTTCAACAGAACACCCCAGTTGCCTTACTGTCTTTTTTATGCATCTTTAGATGTTTTCTTAGATGATTAAACTCTCCTTGTCCATTGATTTGAAATCAAGTTAGTTATTATTTATTAGTTATTAAAGTTGGTTATGAGCTTGGTGTTTCCCAACCGTTTATATGTTTTATGGAGCCCGTCTATGTTCCTATTGACGCCACTGATCATGTTATTGCAATCCTCCCCTATACTACGACACCACTGATCATGTTCTCCCCCTGATCATGTTCTCGCAATCCTTTCCAGTGCTACCATCGCCCATTCCCTTGAAGACCTGGTAGAGCTCGTCTGTAGAAATGGAGCGGTTGTGGTCGATGTCGAAAACATGTAAGGCATTTTTCAGATCTTCCAAGAAGGTGGCCCTATCATTCCCTTTGGTATTTAGCTCGATGAACTCCTCCAGGCTAATGAACCTGTCCCTGTCTGCATCTACCTCCATCATGAGACCCAGCTTTTGCAACCCACATGGAAGCCCATTGAGCAAATAATTTCTCCCAGCTCTAAGTACGAGATCTTGTTGTCGCCATTGACGTCGAATCGCTTGAACACGTCCTCCAGCTCGTCCCTATTGTGCAAATCTCCCACTTGTGATTTTGATATAGAGGAGGACTCCGATCTTCTCCTCCTCAGCAACAAAGTGCTGTTGGCCGCGGCGTTTGCTTCGCCTCCTTCGCCTTTGTTTTTCTTGCGAGACGATTGACTGAGAAGATTATTCCCCATGATTATTTGCCTCCTGGTCCTATACCTATCATGACTTATAAAAACCATCCTATGGATCAATTTTTATTGTCTTGCTTTAAATTCTATCCCAACCTAGTGAGGATAGGAGGGGGAAGTAAGGAACCTAACTTGATTCCCCACAATTTTTCTTCTGAAATTAGAAGAATGAACGAAAATCACTTCGATTGGATTGAATGTACACTTAAGTTGGAACATGTGCAAGCAGAAATGGAAATAGCTCTACAACAGCTACATGAGAGTAGCTTTTTGAATGCGGAGTCCTTAATGGATTCCATGCCTGAAAAGAAGGTGAGGCAATTGATTTCTAAGAATGAGTTTGGTAGAGACTTCTTAAAGAAATTTCCCAAAGAAATCTCTCTTCTGGAATCTATTCGAGTTGGAGTTGGTAGAGGGTATGAAACTAGAAATCTTGTGACCTCGCTATATAAAAATCTCTCTAAGAACATTAGGGAGTGGATTCCCAAGAGGGAGACCTTTGAACTGGTAGAAAACTATTTCTCTATTGTTAAGCCACTGCAAAGATTTGACGAGACTGGATATTATAATACTAGTGATACTTGATCAGAAGACGGTGTGCAAACAAGTGATGACGAAGAGTATGAAATAGAGATAGTTGTTCAAAGTAATCATGATACAAGAAATAAGTCATGGTTGGAAGAAAACTTCTTTCCTTACAGAAGGGAAGAAAACGATAGCTGGTCCTCTGGTGGGGCTAAACAACTTCATATGCATGTAAGCTTTCAAAAACTTGGTTTATTGATCCTCTTTTATTTAAGTTCCTAAATCTCGAACTCCTGATACAAAATTCACGTTTCGGTGTTGCAGATAGATTTAAACAGATATTAGTGGCTACTATATGAGAATCCATGGCAATTAAATCAAAACCTTAGGGTATTATTAGTACACATGATCACCCAAAACAAATATGAAAAGGCTTTGAAAAGCTTTGCAGATATTAAGAGAAAGTACGCTGAAATTTGCGAGGTTATGCAGGAGATCAATCAGCTACGATAGCTATAAGTGCTTCCCGAGTCAAATATTGTGGGTATGAAAACCACTGTAATTTTTCACGTGTTCTTCAGAATATATTAGAGCTTTGAATTAGAATCTAAAGGATCGCAATAAACTTCTGATTTCACTAAGTGTTGCAAGGAGCAACATTGTATCTGGACATTCTTAAAAAGCTTCAACGAGCAATTATTTTTGTTGAAGAAGCTTCCGAGATTTTGGAACCTCAACTACTAGCAGTGCTTGAACTGACCATTCAACATTTAATTAGATCGAGTTTGCCTTTTTTGGTGATATATGGAGTACATGCCATTTATTTTAAAAATCATTAAATTAACATTAAATAATGGCTTTAAAGAACACTCCACTTTTTCTCTTGAAATTCCCTTCATCTAGATGAGATGCTGAGTCAGATAATTTATCCACCAACTTTTTATGATCCCTTAAAGCATGATTGAATATGATTCATATATTTTTTAACTCTATGAATAATTCAAGCAAGCTTTCCATCATATGGAATGGAAAATCTATGCATAAGCCCAAATATATAGCTAAGTCTCCAATGATTATGATGTTTTTTCTTCACCTAGAATTCATTTGTTTTAATCCTTGCAATAAATTAATGAATTCAACCTGATTATTTGTGGCTATACCTACTCTCCATTCAAAAACAAAGTAGCTTAGTATTTTCCACTAGTACAAAAAATTACACCCCCCCAAACACACACTTACTACCCCTCTCATTTTATCTTGATTTTAATCCTTTGAACAAATTTTATTAAGTCCATTGTGTTCTTAATTTTATTGAAGTAAATTACGTTTTCTATAAATTTTGAATTTTAATTTATTTTGTTATTTTCGATAATTTTTTTTAAATAGCTTGATTTCTTGCCAACAAGTCTGTAGTCCCACTAATGGCTAATTATAAGGTCTTGCGAAATATAGTCAGACTTCCTAGTCCTTGTAATCTTCTATTTTATTCTTTAGGCACTCTCTAATCCTTGTATGAGATGCCAATTGAATAATTTAGAATAGCACTAGAATTGAAGCCTCCCTATATAATTGAATTTCATAAAATTTTAAAAATTCAAATACCACCCATTCACATTAGATGAGCATGCCATATGAAAGGTTTTCAATCATACATCTAAGTTTAAATATCTTTTATGCATATTATTATTATTTATTAATAGCAAATCCTTTCCTAAAAATCAGAATCATCTTCGTAAAGGCTTGTTGTTTCCCCATCTATAATTTTTGTGATATATACATTAAATTGGTACAAGGTCAATAAAATAAATTAAGCCATATATATTGGAATGAATATATATATTTTTAGGGCTGTGGATGTCCATTTCTAGTGAAGAATGGCTTTTTATTCCAAGGTGACTCCATTTGTCCTATGGATGCTCATAGGAATTGGAGAAACATAGAAGGGACGTGAACTAACCTATCTACTCAAATAATGAAATTGTTAAGTAAAATCATGTGATTATGATTCTTATCTAAAACAACGGGTGAAGCTTCAAATGGATTCAACTCCATAATTTCTATCTTAAATAAGAGTTTCTAAATTACTAAATCTATGTTAGGATGCTCCTAGGAAGTGGAGAAACATAGAAGGGAAGTGAAATACCCTATCTACTCAAATGATCAAATTGTTAAGTAGAATCATGTGATTATGATGCTTATCTAAAACAATGGGTGAAGCTTCAAATGGATTCAAATCCATAATTTCTATCTTAAATAAAAGTTTCTAAATTACTAAATCTATGTTAGTGTGATACTATGCCTTCATTTCATGAAGGAAGGAATCAAAGAATCCATTTGTTAGAGTTCTAAGGTATGAAAATATTTGCTTTCTATTAAAAGATATGAATAAATAGTAATGATTCAAATATTCTTAGCTTCACCCTATGTGTGTCCATTTATTGAGTCCTCATCAACCCAATTAAGTTTTGAAAAAGACTTAGGAACCCTCTTTTATCTTTTTATTATTATTGTGCTTTCTTTTTGCATTTGTATAGACCTTGGTTCCTTATTTTCCTTGTAACCCCAAACATTATTTTCCAATGAATAAGTTATATGATCCTTCATGTTTCTCTTGCTTTATTATGACTTAATTTCATTCTTTAGTTGCATGGATTAGTTCCGTTTCATGAATTAGTTTCATTCAATTTCTTCTTCCTCAATTCATTTTTAGTTAGCTTAGTTCCCTACTTTTTGAAAACCCTCACAATCTCAAGATCAAGATTGACTTCACAATTTGAAAATAATTATTGTCTTGGTTTATAAGTTATTTCTTGATTTTTAGATCAAGCCTAACCTCATAATCAAGTCTCTTCCCTTCCTTGATTGTTTAATACATTTCTCAATACTAAAATTTGTCCCAATGGTTTAGGGTTCAATTTCAAATAATTCTTTTAAAGCTCAATATCATTATGAATCCTTTCCCATTCATATTTTCTATTTCATTTCAAATTTCACTCTGACTTATAAATCAACCCAAATTTACCAATTGGGTGATTTTTCCAATTTTGGTGCTCCATATCTCTCGGGATCTCTAGATTATGTCTAATTCAGATCAAGCCGCCACTCGACCTATTATTCAAACACTTTAAACCTTGTTACCACATTTGATGAAATATTGCTAATTTTTTTTTAGCTCAAGTTCATGATTGGCCCCAATTTCCAAATCAACCCTCTCTTCACTATGTAATTTATTTCTTGTAATGATTTGGTGATCGGCCTTATCTACCAAGATGGTGCCTCTCAATACTAAATCACCTGATGTTAGTTTGGGGATTGACCCTCGCTATAAAAATTGGCCAAGTTTACCAATTAGGTGATTTTTCCAATTTTGGTGCTCAATATCTCTCAAGATCTCTAAATTATGTCTAATTTTCAGATCAAGCTGCCACTCGACCTATTATTCAGACACTTTAAACCTTGTTCCCAAATTTGATGAAATATTGCTAATGTTTTTTAGCTCAAGTTCATGATTGGCCCCAATTTCCAAATTAGGCCTCTCTTCACTATGTAATTTATTTCTTGTCATGATTTGGTGATTGGCCTTATCTACCAAGATGGTGCCTCTTTATACTAAATCACCTCATCCTCATGTCAGTTTGGAAATTGACCCTCACTACAAAACTAGGGTCTCCCTCCTTGAACATTCAGAAAATCTTGATTCCCAAATTAGTATTTTTCTAAATACATCCTAATTACCAAACCAATTCCCAAATTGGTCTTGATTTCTAAATACATCCTAATTACCAGTCCAAAACATCCATACCCCCATCCAACCCAATGTTATGCAAGCAAATTTTAATTTTAATTTCTAAAAGGAGTTAGTTCAATAGAATAATTGAGTTATTTTTACGTCATAAGGTATCACTATTTGAAAACAACACCCTTGTTTCCTTTTAGTCTTTTGTGTGCATCGTTGTGTGCATTGGTCGATGTTTTGTTAGATGATTAAACTCTCCTTTTCCATTGATTTGAAGTCAGGTTAGTTAGTTAGACGATTAAACTCTCCGTGTCTGTTGATTTGAAGTCAGGTTAGTTATTAGTCATTAAAGTTGGTTATGAGCTTGGCATTTCCCAATCTTTTATATGTTTGATGATGTATGTCTCCGTTCTCCTATCGACGTCGTTGATCATGTTCTCGCAATCCTCCCTGGTTCTGCAACGTCACTGATCATGTTCTCATAATATTCTCGGGTGTTGTCGTTGCCCATGCCCTTGAGGACCTGGTAGAGCTCGTCTGTAGAAATGGAGCTGTTGCAATCGAGGTCGAAAACATGGAAGGCATTTTTAAGATCTTCCAAGTAGGTGGCCCTGTCATTCCTTTTGGTATTCAGATCAATGAACTCCTCCAGACTAATGAACCTGATGATGGTGCAATTTCTAGTTTTTATTTATTTTTAAAATATTGTTTCCAACTTTATTTTATATTGTTTTATTTTGAATAGTCAAAATGTTAAAGATTACAACAACTCCCGCATACTTGGCTGGAGATTTCCTCTTGATGCAACTAGCCTAGATCTATTTTAGATCTCCTTTCACTCTAAACTAAGTTTACATCTCAAGAGAGTTAATCTCTTTGGACGTCTAGGCTAGTTTAATTTCCCCACTGACATATATCATATTCCACATGAATTCCATGGGTCAATATCATGTTCCAATGCCATGAGGAAATACCATGGGTCAATACCATGTGCCAAAACCATGAGGCAATACCATGGGTCAATACCATGTGCCAAAACCATGGGTCAATACTTCTACTTATAAGATAAATAATGGTGGGAAGTGGTAAGCGTATTTATTTATATCTTGGTACAATCATTCTTTTATACAAATAATTGCTGCAATAACAATAGTTACAAAATAATTCTTGAACTAATCATATTCTGGATAAATAATTTTAAATATTAATAGAGAATAATAAAATTCAATCCATAATGTTAAACAAGTTGCAAAATATTTTGTTCAAAACAAAGTAATAATATCATGATTATTACAAGTATAATTAGCTCAACAATTTATGGATCAATTAAAGTTGTAAATATTTCAAAAAAAAATTCAAGTTTATTGAATCAATATATACAATCAAAAATCCATTTAAAACAACTAAAAATAATATAAAATGTATCCAAAACATTTGGCCAAATTCCGACCAGAAACTCCAAAACCTAGCATATTCAATTTATGAATCAATTAAAGTTGTAAATATTTTAAAAAAAATTCAAGTTTATTGAATCAATATATACAATCAAAAAATCTCCATTTAAAACAACTAAAAATAATATAAAATGTATCCAAAACATTTGGCCAAATTCCGACCAGGAAGTCCAAAACCTAGCATATTTACCAAACGCCAATGGTTAAATAAAAAATACCATTGAAATAAATTTTGGAGTTGTCTTTAGTGTGACTTTTTGAAGTTTCAGGTGCAAGAATCTGGTGAAAAACTTTGAGGTAAAATCTTGGTTTTTGTTATTCAAATTGGTTTTTTGACTCTATATATGGATTCAATGCCCTAAAAAACCTTCAGGGCACTTCGATTGTGCAAAGTTAGCAATCAAACTTCTCTTTTCAATAAATTCCTATCGGAATTTAGAGAAATTACACCATAAAAAGTCACCGTAAAAGCCTTCAAAAAGTCGCACTAAAGACTACTCGATGAATTTTTCTTTTACATTTTCATGCTCCTATGATATTTATGAGGGCCTCATTGGATCTCACTATTTACACTGAAACCAATTCTCGAGAATGAAAAGTGTGAACAAATGAGACAAACCTCGAAAATTGGTTATCCAGCTAGACACTGAACTGAAATGCTTAATTAAAAATATCCACTATTTAGACTCAACCTATTTCTCAGGAATGAAAAGTGTGAACGAATGAGCTAGACACTGAACTGGAATGGTTAATTGAGAATATCCAGAGGTACGAACTCGGCTATATATATTGAGATGAAAGTGCATCAATAATATATATGTGCTTGTGCCCACTTACAACTCTATTCTGTCCCTGCTTTTAATTTCTTGTTATATTTTGTATCACCATGGATTCATGGCCTACAATTTTTTTCATTATCTTAGTCTCTGCGATAATGGTTTCGACGAATCCTTAGCAGAATGAGACAAACATCGCTGAATTTATCAAGTCGTCATGCAAGGTGACCCGATATCCGCAACTCTGTGTTACATCACTTTTTTCGTATGTGGGATCTCTGAAGCCGACACTGAGCGACCTGGAAGGAAACAGACACTAGTGGAAAGCATACCCAATCATTTTGAAAGAAGCTATAGCAACATAAAATAAGAGGAAACAGAGGAAGCAGGAGGAAGAATAAGAACATAAGATATTAGAGGAAGAAAGTCAGAGACAAGAAAAAGAAGAAGAAAGGTGAAGAACGAAAGTGAAATAAGCATAATGAAACCAAGCAGAAGAAGAACAAGAATGAACTAGCTGATGGAAGAAGAGAACAAGCAATTGTAGGAAAAGGAAAATTCTCAAGAAATTGAGGATCTCATAGTAATCGAAGATATGGAGCTAGAAAAAGAGCAGCAAAATCAAAATGTTGATCTCATGCCTTCCATGCAGAAGATCACTACAACAGAGCAAACTCCAAGGGAAGAAGAGGAAATTATTCCTCTTGATGATGCTTCAGTCATGGATATGTACAATCTAAATTACGATGAGATTCAAAAGAAGATTTTACAAGTGAGAAATAAACACTTGTCATCGACATCACATCTCTTGCATTCATTATAAAAAGGGTGATTGTGAGAGACACTAGGAAGAATCGAGAAGCCATTTTTTCATCCAAATTGGCCTTTGCTGGTGCTTACAAGTCAAACATAGAGTATCTCATGTCTGAGAATAGACAAATGGAAAATAACTTATAGGATGGAAGGAAAGAAGTTGAAAAACTCCGAGCAGAGGTTTAGAAAGAAACTCCCACACAGGTATAGCTCGAAGAACTTAAGGAACCCATACTTGGATAATTATCGGTATTGGTAGAAACTATGAGAAGCCTCTATGAGGAGCTTATCACAATGCATAAATAAATTTCCCACTTGCATGACATGTAGCAGAAGCGCAAAGATAATGCTAAAGCCCTCAAGGTTGTTCATACAACCATCAATGCCATGCATGAGTGGTCAACATAGTACAAAGGGACCCCTTAAGAGTTGGTAAAGAACAAAAGACAACATAATGAGTTGGAGAAAGCACAAGTGTGGATTTCATGGTGAAGTCAAATAATATCCCTTTAGTTGGCTCACTCATCGAAGCCAAATACAATAATTAGATCAAACATTAGGTTGAAGAATACTTGGCCCAACTCAAACATGTTGTTATCATGGAAGATATTGAGGTGGAACAAAAATAATATGCAAAAGTACATTGGTGGTTCTGTCTAGATCAATACCATGTTTCTCTTATTGACGAAGTAAACTCAAATTGGTACCAAGGAAGTGTATCCATATGAAATGGAGGCTACAGTCTGCTTCCAGCCTGATCCCATCGCACAATTTTGGGAAGTCTTCACACAATAGAAAGCTTAGTACCACTATGTGACTGAGAAACTACAATTTGACGTGGTTTAGCTAAAGTTTCCCCAAACTCAACCTTGAATTGTTTTGTCTTACTATGTTGTCTAGTTGACTCTACCCAATTTTCTCTTATATGGGTATGAGAAATATTTTAATATTCTTTTATAATTAATTGTAAGTGAAATTCAAAGTGCCAATTATGGAATGTGAAGAGTCATTTTGTAATGAAGTCCAAAGGTCATGGTTGAAGGAAGTGAAAGAGTGATGAGGGAAGTCAAAGAGTCACAAAGGGAGATGAAAAGTCACCCCTTTTTTTATGAATACACATTCATCAGACATGTAAATAGCTCTTGGTTGGACTTTTGTCTTAGTATCACAAGCTTGGGAGCTTTGTTGAGAGAATTTTGTTTTCCTTAGCATAGAGGGAGTATCTTTCTTTAGATGAGCAAGTGTTGGCTTCATGTTCCACTATTGGGACTATTGGTTTGTCAATTGTATATGTATGCTTGGGACATGCACTTTAATAAAAGCTTAGAGCCAACACATTTTCTTGCACATGTTGTGAATGTAGTAGGACTATTCTTGTTATGTTTGCAATATATGTTGTTTCATTTATGCTAACTCTTATGAACTATTTCATTTGCATTAGTAAGAACATTTTCATATGCGTGTCGATATGGATTTCAATCATGTTTATTTCATGAACTATTCCGAAGATAACTTATGATTTCTCTTATGCTTATGTGTTCCTTTCAAGCCACGTACTATTATAGGCTTATAAGGGGCTCAAACATTTTCCCCTTTCTTGTCTTAGAACCTTTCGTACATTGCACTTGACTCTCCACAAATTTTACACTTGTTTCACCAAAGTTAGGAATACATCGTTCTATGTGTTATCACAGCCAAGGAATAACTGTAAAACCCACTATTGCGAAAACCAAGCTGTCTTCCAGATGGGGATCCTACTTCAATCAATATGAGGTCTAATTGGGACATCAGTTCAGGGAGAGCACCTAAAATTAAGATTCTTTTTAGCACATAAATTAATATAATTATTTCATAACCATATTTATATTTGATTAATACGTACTTAAAAATTTAATATTTACAATATAACATGATTCTTAACCATGAGAATTCACCCCATTTTATTATTAAATTCTAAATATCCTTTGTTACAATACCAAAGCCAATACCATTTCTTATCAATGGCACATATTTTATAAATATTTCATTTTAATTTAATCTTATAATTTTTTTTAAAATTAAAACATAATACTTGCTCACATGGCGTAGAATAGATGGTGATGGTCTGTACTTTTAAGTCACTTGTGAAGGTCACCTGTTCTAATATTTTTGATCCTATGATAACTCAAACAACTTGAAAAAAGAAATTAAACCATAATACTTATAAAAAATTTACCTTATAATAAGATTCTTAACCATGGATATTGACCCCATTTCATCATGGATGGTATTAACTTAAACATAGGCTTTGTTATAATATCATGGGCCAACATAGGCTTTGTTATAATACCATGGGACAATACAACAGATTATCAATACTACTTTCCTAAAAGCCCTAACTCTTTTCAAAATGAAAATATTTTAAATTAATTTTATTTGATAATTTTTGTAAAATAAAATCTAAAAGAAAAAAGGTACATGGAAGATGTGCTATAGATGTTGTAATGTTCCGTAAACCATTTGACTTATTCAAATTGCATAAAATTGAAAATTAAATAAAATAAAATAAAAAATAATAATAATGTATTAATTATATTTGTAATTATAATTATAATTAATTATAATTAATATCCATCTACCAAGCTCAGAGAATGATGGAATTTCTTGAGATGAAAATTATTTTTAGAATGAAAAGGCATTTCATTTAGAGTTAAGATGGATGTAGGCTATTTATATAATGGATATGGATAAATTTTAGGGGCTCATATTCATAGATGGGCTAATTTTCCATGGCTTTTCCAAAAAAATGATTCGCCAATTTACATTTTTTATAAAAATGATTTGCCCAAATTTTACAATATAAAATTAATTTACTTTAAAATTTGCCAACATTATATAGAGAGTATATATAATATAATTATAAATTTGAATAATTTTACAAATACATCAGTAAACATTTTATACTTTACATATTAGAGACTAGTGAGATTCGCCAATTTTTTAAACTTCAAGGTAATTCTCCATCCTTGAAATTTTCCCTTTTATGCTAACTTTTTTTTTTAAATGATCACACATTTAATTTTTTAATAAGATGTTATATCATAAAATAACATTATTTGCATTATGTGACAACATCTTGTTTTACAAACTCTAATTTTTGAACTAAGATGTGCTCTACAACCCAGGGGAGATGTGTAAGCATTAAATCTTCAATGTGAGAGGTTAGATGTAAGCATTTTCTAAATTCAATTATTTTATATTGTAATTTTATTTTTATTAGTAAAATTATGAACAATTTTTTAGATACATATCATATTAAAATATAGTTATAAATTAAGATCCATTTGACCATATAAATCATAATAATGATTCCATAAACATATTAAAAATTAATTAATAAGCATATAAAAGTAGAATACATTAGTAATTTTGAATATTCACCTTATTTTACCATGGATATTATTACCTTTTATATAGGCTTTTCTCCAATACCATGGGATAATACCTCACTTATCAGTATCACATTTCAAAAAAACCATAACTCATTTCAAAAAACAAAATACTTGATAAATAATTCACTTTTATTTAATTTCTTAACATTTTTTAAATTAAAAATTAACAATTTCAATTTGACAAGACTCTTGACCATGGATATTCACCCCCCATTTTACTATGGATGTTATTAACTTGTAAACAGACTTTGTTACAATATGTACCATGATTTATTAATTTTATTTTATAACATTTTTTTAATTAAATTTAAAATAAAAAAGGTATGGGGAGATGTTGTAGTGGTGTAAATGTACACATTTACATTGAGCTTAATTGGAAAATAATAAAAGGTTAAGAGTAATTTCTTAGAGAGGTATTTTCCACCCAAATATATAGAGATGTTATAATGTCTTGTAAACATTTTTACTATAAAAAAAAAAATCATTATCAAAAAAACATTTTTTCTTTGTGGAATTACATAAAACTAAACTAAAATATTTAATATTTAATATTAAATTTAATAATTAAATTTATAATTATAATTATAATAATTTATAATTAATAGTAAAACTAGACTAAATCCATCTTAATTAATTAATTTATATTGTTTTATTTTGACTAAGTCAAAATGTTAAAGATTACAACAACTCCCACATACTTGGCTCGAGAGTTCATCTTGATGCAACTAGCTTAGATCTATTTTAGATCTCTTTTCACTCTAAGAATTTTGGCATTAAGGCCTTGATGAATACAATACTCCATAACCGTTTCTGTAAGAAAAGAACAATAGTTACAAAATAATTCTTGAACTAATCATATTCTAGATAAATAATTTTAAATATTAATAAAGAATAATAAAATTCAATCCATAATGTTAAACAAGTTGCAAAATATTTTGTTCAAAACAAAGTAATAATATCATGATTATTACAATTATAATTAGCTCAACAATTTATGGATCAATTAAAGTTGTAAATATTTCAAAAAAATTTCAAGTTTATTGAATCAATATATACAATCAAAAATCCATTTAAAACAATCCAAAACATTTGGCCAAATTCCGACCAGGAACTCCAAAACGTAGCATATTTATCGAACGCCAATGGTAAAATAAAAAATACCATTAAAATGAATTTTGGAGTTGTCTTTAGTGCCACTTTTTGATGTTTCAGGTGCCTGAATCCCGTGAAAATTTTTGAGGTAAAATCTTGGTTTTTGTTATTCAAATTGGTTTTTTGACTCTATATATGGATTCAACACCCTCAAAAATCTGTAGAGCACTTCAATTGTGCAAAGTTAGCAATCAAACTTCTCTTTGCAATAAATTCCTATCGGAATTTAGAGAAATTACACCATAAAAAATTACCATAAAAGCCTTCAAAAAGTCCCACTAAAGACATAAATTTTTGTTTTACATTTTCATGCTCCTCCGATATTTACAAGAGCCTCATTGGATCTCACTATTTAGACTGAAACCAGTTCTCGGGAATGAAAAGTGTGAACAAATGAGACAGACCTCGAAAATCGGTCATCCAGCTACACACTGAACTGGAATGGTTAATTGACAATATCCAGAGGCGCGAACTCGGCAATATATATTGAGATGAAAGCGCGTCAATAATATATATGTGCTTGTGCCCACTTACAACTCTATTCCGTCCCTGCTTTTCATTTCTTGTTATATTTTGTACCACCATGGATTCATGGCCTGCAATTTTGTCCATTATCCTAGTCTCCGCGATAATGGTTTCGGCGAATCCCCAGCACAATGAGACGAACATCGCTGAATTTATCAAGTCGTCGTGCAAGGTGACCCGGTATCCGCAGCTCTGTGTTACATCGCTTTCTTCGTACGCAGGATCTCTGAAGCCGACGCTGAGCGACCTGGTGAAGGCGGCCATGAACGTGAGCCTCGTTGATGCCCGCACGGTTTCCGTTTGGGCAGCCGACTTGGAAAAGAAAGGCGCCACAACGACGATGAGTGAAAGAGAAAAAGCGGCGCTGCATGATTGTATTCAGAATTTCAATGACACCGTTGAGGAGATTCAGAAATATCTGAGGGAGATGGAACAGTTGAAGCGCGGCAACTTAAACCCTCAAATGAACGACATGCAGACGTTTATGAGTGCCGCCCTCACCGATCAAGATTCCTGCCTCAACGGATTTCAGGCGGCTGCGGGGAATATTAGCGCGACGGTGAAGATCCGCGTGCAGAAAGAGTCAGAGTTGATCAGCAACGCTCTAGCTCTCCTTAACGCGCTCGCTCTTAACGCATTCGCTGACACCGGATCCGTTGATACTGGTATCAATGCATGAATGCCAAAACGGCCAACTCACTACTCTTCTAAATAAATAATACATGTACCCAACAATGTGTTTTGCTGCCAAGACACCCTTTACTGGTTTCTGGTTTCTGTTTCTTTAAATCATTGATTGGGTTTAGGTGAAGGTCCGCGTGCAGAAAGACTCAGAGTTGATCAGCAACGCTCTAGCTCTCCTTAACGCGCTCGCTCTTAACGCATTCGCTAACACCGGATCAGTTGATACTGGTATCAATGCGTGAAATATGCCAAAACGGCCAACTGACTACTCTTCTAAATAAATAATATATGTACCCAACAATGTGTTTTGCTGCCAAGACACCCTTTACTGGTTTCTGGTTCTTTAAATCGTTGATTGGGTTTGGACTACAATCATGGCGTTATTTCAATCAATGTGAAGAAAATTGTTTTATGCTCATGCTTAAGCTGTTGTTTCTTGGTAGGAATAATAACAATAATTTCATTAAGTTGTTTCATGATAGGAATAATAACAAAAATTTCATTATTGATATATTTATTTAAGTTTAGGTTTAAACTCTATAGGAAAAAGGGTTTGACTGCTTCTACTATCTCAATAGCAATAGCATTTAAGTACATCAATTTTCTTTTTAAATAATAATTTGTTTAGCAATAGCATTTAAGTATATCAATTTTTTTAAATAATAATTTGTTTAGATTCTTATTTGTAATTTTCGAATTTTTTTTAAATATGGAAAGACTTTTAACATGTAAGAACATCTTGTTACTCTCTACTTTAATATTAATATTATAATTATAATTATAAAATTAATTTTAATTAAATATAGTAAAATAAATTATATAATAATATTTATAATATTAATTTACAATTTAATAATTTTAATATATCAATGTGGTGCTTGCACTTCAAAATTTAGAAGTTATAAAAGCATTCATTAAGATAGTCACTACTCAAGGCACACAGCTTCTAGAGGGCAGAACCAATATCTCCTTACAATTGAAAATTAGTAGCTCATGGTTGAGTTTCCTTAAATAAAATCTCATTTCTCACAATCCCGCAATGAATTTAAAAATAGAAATTCATGTCTAGCATGCATTTCAATCATGACTGTCCAAAAACAATAAATCACCTTACATAAAGTGGTAATCAAGTGTAGTTGAAGGAAGTGAAAATTTTGGTACTACTTGTGATTTTTTAAAGTTTGGGCATTTCAATCATAACTCTCCAAAAACAATAAATCACCTTACATAAAGTGGTAATCAAGTGTAGTTGAAGGAAGTGAATATTTTGGTACTACTTGTGATTTTTTAAAGTTTGGGCATTTCAATCATGACTCTCCAAAAACAATAAATCACCTTACATAAATTGGTAATCAAGTGTAGTTGAAGGAAGTGAAAATTTTGGTACTACTTGTGATTTTTTAAAGTTTGGGGGTTTGAGGGGAAGAAGTTCTTCTTGGATATGGTTGGGAGGATTTTTTAAAGTTTGGGGGTTTCAGGGGGAGAAGTTCTTCTTGTGATAAATCAAGAATGAATTGCCAAAGTTTTTGAATTTAGTTTATAATTAAAAATTTTCCATAGCAGCGTCACTTGTACTTCCTCTTCATGCATGAGACTTTCTTGGAGCATATATTCATTTTATGCTTCAATTAATGTTTTCCCATCCTCATTTTCAGAAAAAATTAGTCTTAAATTTCTCTGCTGCATAAGCTCCATCATCAACAAATAATTGTTCACAAAGGCCTTCCATTTCAACCATCTCATCCACTAGTCTCCATTCTTCATCTTCCTTCTAGGGAAAATTTTAAGGATGGAAAATTTTCTTGAAGTTTAAAACATTGTCGAATCTCACTAGTCCCTAATATGTAAATTATAGAATATTTATTTATATATTTGTAAATTTATTCAAATTGATAATGGTTTTATATATAGTATCTATATAATGTTGGGGATTTTTAAGGTAAAATAATTTTATATTGTTAAATTTGGGCCGATCATTTTTACAAAAAATGGAAATAGGTGAAACTTTTTTTTTGGGAAAAATCATGGAAAATTAGCCCACCTGCGAATATTAGCCCCTAAAATTTTCCATACTTAGGTTGCTAGTATTCACCAACAAACTACAAATACACACTAAAATTCAGATTCAAAATCGTGAGGTTCTCCTTTAGCTGCCTCATTTTCCTCACCTGCAAGCTATGGTGAACCAATTTCGTACTCCATTAGGTTATTAAAAAACTCCTCTTTAATATTCCTTCTTTCTTCTGCGTTCAATAACCAACCCTCAATAATTTTATAAATAATTGGAGTCAAGCTCCTTTCCAAATATCCTAGGAGCAAATAGCGCTCTCACTCTCTCTCTATATATATGCCTTAATATTCCTAGCTAGTCTCCCCATCAACACTTTAGGCCCACTCTTTAATGATCTTGAAAAAATGTAGAGGGCCTTCACAAAATGTCTGTCAAGATAAAAATTTCAAGCAAGACCCACATTTGAATGCTCCTGCTTTTAATGACTCCAACCCAATATAGTTATCCCGCTTGATGGGAAAAACCTTTATGGAAACTACCAGGGTGGAACTTCTGGGTGGGACCCATAATACCACGTGAGGTCAATCCTTATTATTGGTTGGTCCATACGTTAGGTTAGTGCTTAGTCACCCATATTATTCCTTCGCCTTGATTCTCTCATTATATATGTTGTTCATATATAATGAATTCAGCTCATACAATTGAAAATCACCTTGGATTGTGTCGTCAACCTCTATGCAATATGGCATATTTTAAATTATACCTTGTTCCAGATTTCTCTACTGCAAGAAATCCATCATGAAAATACAATTATTCACAAAGCCATTCCATTTCAACCATATCTTTCACTGGTCTCCATTCTTCATCTGCCTTCATAAGTACATAATTTTGTCATTGGTATTCACCTGTAAAACCTAAAAATATACACCAAAAGTAAGATTAAAAAACATGAGGTTCTCCTTTAGCTACCTCATTTTCCTCTGCTCCAAGGAGACCTAAACTATTTTCATAGTCCATAAGCCTATTAACAAAGTCCTCTTAAATACTCTCTCTTTCTTCTACATTTAGGAACCATCTCCATTCAAAAAAAATTATTTCATGTTCGGCTTCTAGGGTGTCTTATTCCTTTTGGATCATGCTCAGCAGATGCATAAATCTCTGTCCTTACATGAGCTCCTCTTATTTCCAAATTTTCTCCTCGTTGCTAAATTTTTATAACTTCTATTGAGCTATTACTTCAGCTAGGTTTCTTTCTTTGGCCAACACTTTCTTCACTATCCACATTCTACAAATTATGCCTCTTCTCTTTTCCTAATTTCCCCAAATTTATTATTCCTTCAAAAATAATTATATACTATCAACATTCTACAAATTATGAAATATATTGATAAAAAGAAAACAAATCAAATCAATCAGGCCTCTCCATTTCATCTTGCAATTTTGAAAAATTTCAACCGGATTTCTTCATAACTTCTTCTTTTCATGGCAGTTCCTTGACACTCTTCATCTTCAATCATATGTTGTCTCCCACCAACATGGTTATGTCCTTATAGAAATTTCACCATTTATGGTATTCCGCCTGCAAATATACATTTAAAAAAATAATTAAAACCATAATCATGAGACTCTTTAGTCTTAGTTGGACTATCTCAAATAGAAAATAACATATACGTACATAAATATTTTTTCTAAAATAATAATTTACTTTAGATTTTATTTGTAATTTTTAAATTTTATTTTTTTAATACATGTCTAATTTATAGTTTGAGTAATGGTACTTTAGGAATATCTAAGTTGTCAAAACCATTTGGTGAGTCATTTTTTAGAAAGAATTTTGAATTTGTAGTAACACCTTGTCACCATCTACTTTAAACCCTTTAAGACTAAAAAAATAATTTTTTTATTAATATTATAATTATAAAATTAAAATAAATTATATAGTAATATTTATAGGACTAGTGTATGATGCAATTTTTTGGAGAGGATTGGACATTTCCTTGAATGATGGTCATTCCATAGCATGACAAATATTACATTTTATCGTGATTTTTGGGAAGCTACTTTTTCCTAGCTCTTCCCCACCCGTTTACATACATGGTGTCATTCTTGAGGTCTAACAATGAACCTCACCCACCTCGCCTTCACTATTCGATCGATACAACTCAATTAAAGCATGGAAAAATATGGGAATGACTCAATTAAAACATTGACAGATACTTTCCAGATGTTGCACGCAACTCTATTTTGAATTTCAAATATCAGTTTTGAGTGCCCCTCAATTTCAAATTTGAAATTTTAGTTTTACACCACACAAAACACTACATGAATTTCCATGGCCGGGAGGTTGGCTTCCTGGTGTATTTCTTCGATGGCTACTTGATAACCAGTTGCTTCTTCGTTTTTGGTGCAGGAAGTTTTCTTAAGTTTTTTAATCCATGGATGCAACTGTCAGGCACTTCATATCTTCATGTTCCATGTGGAAAACAATGACACTTTCCCTCGAGTAACGTCGGTCTCTCCTTTTCATCGACCTTTGTTTCGTGTCTGGCAATAATGAAATTTTGAAGCATAACACCCTCTTCAATCAATTTTTCCCTCTCGACCTATCAATTAATATCGGGACTGTAATGCCAATTTCTCTAACTGAAATTATGTTTCCTTGCAGCTGAAGCAAGATGTCACTATTAGAAATGAAATTGTTGAAGGAGGAACCATGGAAAGCGAAGGATGTCTTCAATGTGCTGGACAAAGATAGCCATAGGAAAATAATTTTGTTGGATCTCCAAGATTTCTTTAGTGGCTACCACCTCAAAATGGGGAAGCGGCTGAGAAGAGAGGAAATGGAGGGAATGATATTTTTTGTTGATGTAGACAACAACTCAGTGGTATTTTGAGTTTTAGTCGATGTGGGAATTGTAGCCATTTGAGAATTGTATCCTTTATTCCTTTATGTGATCCCTCTACGTGAGGATTGGATCAATGGTTAAGGATAAAGCTATGATATTCACTTCCAGGAAGATTTAATGCTTGCAATTTGGGATACGCCTTCTCGATATGAGCAAGACACAATAAATATGGGAAGCCACGGCTCTTTTGATCATGTTTGGTTGTTATCTGGTTTGAATTCCCTTGTGCGGAATCAATCCCTCATGGTGATCTAAGAATCATGAAGCTCCTGAGGATTTCGATCACTATAAGAGAGAAGTAAGGAAGCTCTTTAAAAATATGATAGGAATGTATGAACTGTTGGGAAGGGGGCTATAATTTATGGTGGAGGAATGGGATTGTTGTGAAAATATGGTAGATCATAAACTTTATTAGATGTATAATAATATCGAAGGAAGGCTCATCTCTATGAAAATATATATTCTTCTTCTAAAGGCTAGACAACGAGAGTCATCATGAAGCTCAGATGAAGAATAAAAAGAGGGTTCCTTGGAACCAATATTTTCATTGCACGACATGGATGTTGTACGAGCAGAGGGAGAGGATGGAGAGGCTTGTGGTGAGAAGGTGCCACCTGAAAATGTTGTACAATGTTCAATAATAAAATGGAAGTTTGGCTTACCATCCAAAAATTCCCTTTCATACATGTCAGCCATGCTTAATTGTACATAAAGTGTCCCAAGGGAGAGGGTTTAAAATAGTGGTGCCTAGTATAAAATATTAAAACGATTTGTACATATATAATCCTATTTTGATTTTTTCTATCCAATGGGACTTCTACTTCCTTATGTTTTTTTTGGGTAAGGTGAGACCTTACAACAATATTATTGGTTTACCTCCACATAGAGAAGTGGATTATTGGTTTCCATTGAACTCTTACCTCAGTGATGCAAGGCCAATTATGAGCCTCCTTAAAACCCCACAGTCCCAAGACTATCTTCAAATGATGATTCCTTCAAGCCTATTAACAATATCCTCTCATGAGATAATGATCCATTTTATATAAAAAGTGGGATGATTTGAAGCGTGTGGCTCAACCCTTTTAAAAATAATCAGAGTCAAGATCTTTTCCAAATAGCCTAGGAGTAAATAACTCTCTCTCTCTCTCTCTCTCTCTCTATCTCTCTCTTGATATATATATATATATATATATATATATATGCCTTAATATTCCTATCTAATCTCCCCATCAATTCTTCAGGCCCACTCTTTAAAGATCCCGACACAATGTAGAGGGCCTTCACAACATGTCCGTGAGGATAAAATTGTCAAGCAAGACCCACATCTGAATGCTCCTCCTTTTAATGACTCCAACAAAGTATAACTACCACGCATGATGGGAAAAACCTTTATGGAAACTGCCAGGGTAGAACCTCTCGGCGGGACCCACAATTCCATGTGAGCTCGATCCTTATTATTCATTGGTTCACACACTAGGTTAGTGCTTAGTCACCCCACTTATTCCTTCGCCATTATTCTCTCATGCTTCAAGATGAAAAATCCAGGCCACGTAGTCAAGAACTCATGTTTTTTCATTCTGAAATAAATAATCTAGTTGTGTTTTATCATTTTGTCTATTGGTGTTCTCAATTCCATCTCCCGATGCTATCAATTAACAGACATCTTAAAAGAAAAAAAAATTACTAAGTGTTGTTTATCCCTTTTATATTCGATTCTTGCTTGGTTTTCATCCCTCGTGACTCTCGTCTCGTTCCAATTTATCCCTCTACACTCTTAAGGTGCCTCTTCTTAACTAACGCCCCACACCTCTCTTCAGTATGCCTCTCTTCTCCTATAGACATGGATTTGTAATGTCAACTCTATGATCTGACTCTTAAATCTTGGGTCTACACTTTCACTCCTTCGTTGCACACTATGATTCCCTAAAACAAACTATATATGTGTGTGTGTGTATATATATATATATATATATATAGATAGATAGATAGATAGTTTACTAAGTCAACGAGATTCTAAAGCAAGAATGTCCCACTAAACCATCCATGCTACTGGAGTTTCCTTCCTCACATGAAGAATAAGAGCATAAGAGATTAGAGGAAGAAATAAAGAGACAATAAAAAGAAGAAGAAAGACGGAGAACGAAAGGAAGCAGAGGAATAACAAGAACAACACTAGCTATTGGGAGAAGAGACCAAGAAATTGTAGGAAAATGAAATTTCTCAAGAAATTGAATATCTGATGGTAATCCAAGATATGGAGGTAGAAAAAGAGCAGTAAAACAAAGATGTTGATCTCAAACCTTCCACGCAGCAAATAAATACTGAGTCTCCCCCTCGCCCAACAACAAAGCAAGCTCCAAGTGAAGAAGAGGAAATTTTTCCTCTTGATGATGCTTCGGTCATAGATACATACAATATAACTTATGTTGAGCTTCAAAAGAATATTGTACAAGCAAGAAAGAAACATTTCCTAGACGATATTACATCTCCTGCATTTATCATAAATTGGGTGATTGTGATAGACACAGGGAGGAATCCAGAAGCCATTTTTTCATTCAACTTGGTCTTCGCAGGTGCTTCCAAGTCAAACACAGAGTATCTCATGTTCGAGAATAAAGAAATGGAAAATAAATTATATGCTGCAAGGAAATAAGTTGAACAACTTCGAGCAGAGGTATAGAAAAAAACTCCCGCATAGGTCTATCTCGAAGAACTTAAGGCAACCATACTTGGAGAATTATCGACATTAGGGGGAACTATAAGAAGCCTCTATGAGGAGCTTCTCACAATGCATAAATAAATTGTCCGCTTGCATGACATGTAGCAGAAGTGAAAAGATAATGCTAAAGCCCTCAAGTTTGTTCATACAACCATAAATATCATGCATGAGCGGTCAATGTAGTACAAAGGGGCATGTTCAGAGTTGGTGAAGAAGAAAAGATGACATATTGAGTTGGAGAATAAGTGTGGATTATCACAAAAAGTAATAAATATGTGGGCTCATTCATCACCAACGTTCAGGCCTCATATGCACAGTTATAAAACAACGTGGATTTAATGGTGAAGTCACATAAGATACCTTTATTTGGCTCACTCATCGAAGCCAAATGCAGGAATTAGATCAAATATAAGGTAAATACTTGGACCAACTCAGACATGTTGTTATCAAGGGCGATATTGAGGTGAAAAAACATCATATGCAGAGGTATATTGGTGGCTATGTCTAAATCAATACCATGTTGCTCCTGCTGAAGAAGTAAACTCAAATTGGTTCTAAGGTAGTTTTCCCATGTGCTTGTGCCCACATACATCTGTATTCAGTCCCTGCGTTCCCCTTCGCTTCTTTTCATTTCTTTTGCTTACTTATTATATTATGTCACCATGGATTCATGGCCTGCAATTTTTTCTATTATTCTAGTCTCCTTGATAATGGTTTCAGTGAAAGACGTGAATCCCCAGCACAATGACATGAACATCGTTGAATTTATCAAGTTGTCGTGCAAGGTGTGTTGAGATTCAACAATATGCCGAGCTTAGTGAAAAGAGTCGCCTTCACTAAGTGGGCCCGCAGGCTATTTTTGGTGCAAGTCTATTTTTAGACATGTCGATCATATTTCAGAAGTTGCAGGATGTTATTTGTGGATGGTTGATCAAGTTGGAAAACTAGATGAAATTACATTTTTAGAATATTGGGAGAAGTCTATTTATAGATCGTCAATCTAAAAATAGATGCATGTCGATTATTATTAGCTCTCAATAATAATTAGACTCTAAACATCAACTTATTCTCTTGGAGCAGTTCAGTTTAGTGCACAGATGTGGCACAGTAGTTGACAGAAGGAATTACGCTATTCCTGAGGGTTTACTGGAGCTATTGCATGGAGGACTCAGTACGAACTCAAGTGGCAGAGTTATGACACAGTTGGAAGAAGTAGCTATGTAGTTGTATTTAGTTTAACTCAGTTAGACTCAGTTGAGCTAGTTATATCTATTCTAACTGATTGATACACTAGTGAGAGTGGATTGAATTAATTAGTTAATTAATTCACAAATAATAACTCATTAATCAACTGAACAATACATAAATTAACTACAGTGCATGGCAGTTTCAGTGGAGACCAGTGGAGACATAGGTGAAAGGGCAAGATAGACTATCTGTTGTGACTATGAGTGATTCATTGATTACATCCAACACACAGTGGAGATACTAATGAGGATTGCATAGTCAATCCAAGAGTAATTCGAATTCATTCAGATTTATTCTTTAGCAAATATTGCAT
The DNA here is from genome assembly GCA_034641835.2 of Pinus albicaulis. Classification (NCBI taxonomy): domain Eukaryota; kingdom Viridiplantae; phylum Streptophyta; class Pinopsida; order Pinales; family Pinaceae; genus Pinus; species Pinus albicaulis. The sequence continues at coordinate 1,271,506,817 of CM076582.1, forward strand.
AGTGGAGGCAGGCTAGCAGGTGGCATAGATCGGTGCATGGATTTGCAATATTGGGCCTGATTAGTGTATGACGATTGTACTGTAATGAGAGCTTGTGGTAAGTTTTGTATGTTTTTATGAGATTTTCATATGATCTCCATGTTACATAATATATAGTTGGGGTTTTCATCTTCAGGCTTTCCCGGTTAAAAATTGTGTTATGTGTGATTGATAATTTTGGTTTATGCTTCACATGTGTGTGAAATTAATTTTTCGTCAAAAGATTAACAAGTGGAATAGATTCAGTAACTTGCATAAAGTTAAATATTGTGAGATCAGGTGGATCTTGGACATATGCATGCTTAGTGCATATAATTTCTACAAGGTGACCCGGTATCTGTAGCTTTGCGTTACATCGATTTCTTCATACACAGGATCTGTGAAACCCATGCTAAGCGACCTAGTGAAGGCGACCATGAATGTGAGCCTTGTTAATGCCTGCACAGTTTATATTTTTGTAGGAAACTTGGAAAATAAAAGCACCATGATGATGTGTGAAATAGAAAGAGTGGTGCTGCACGATTGTATTCAGAATTTTCATAACACCATTGAGGAGATTCAAAAATATGTAACATATATGGAGCAGTTGAAGCGCAGTAACTTCAACCATCAAATGAACAACATGTAGACATTTATGAGTACCACCCTCACCAACCAAGATTCTTACCTCAATGGATTTCAGGATGTGAAGGCAGCAGGGAATATTAGTGCAACGGTGAACGTCTGCATGAAGAATGAGTCAAAGTTGATTAGTAATGCTCCAGATCTCCTTAATGGGTTCTCTCTTAATGCATTCGCTAACACTGGAGTTGATAATGGTATTAATGTGTGAATTCCAAATGTTGAATTTTAAATCCAACTGTAAGAAGGCAGAAAACAAGAAAAGATAGAGAGAGGACCAACTATGGACGATATTGGTAGCTTATTTTTTGTTGGATGACATCATGATAATTTCCATGTAGGAGGTGAAGTGTGACACCTTGATGGAAAAAGGTGACTGCTAGCCTGGCAGATGTGGAGCTTAAGGGTTTGGAAAGCTGGGAGCATGATTGTGGAGCCCGAGACTTGTGTGCAGAGACGGACTTGTACCACAGATGATGAGAAGTCCTCCTAGCCTATGTTCATTGTAGGAGATGGACATCTTACAGTCATAGGTGGTATCCCTTAGTTCGCTATGTTGGTGTTCATCGTCGCAACGAAGAAAGAACATAGTGGGTTGAAGTCCCTGAGTACCCGGGGAGCAACAGTGGGTAGATTGAGAGTTGTTCACAAGTGGAGCTATGAACAACTCGACAGGAGTCACTATGTGTTGTGCCCTTGATGGAGGAATGGAAAACTAGAGAGCACATTGGATCGCCGAGGTTCAATGGACAGATGGACTTGTAGCATTGGTAGAGGTAGGAGCTCCAGATTTAGAGTTGAAGGACCAAAAAGGTACAAGCTATGAATAAGAGGGTTGAGATATTTCGCTATAGCCACATGCTTATATTATCTTGTTTTGTATCTAGTACTAGTGGATATATGAGGGTCATTATCCCTAGAACAGGAGCCCTATATTGTTGTATTATATGTTGTTAATATAAAAAATTTGGGTTGAAAAATTAAAAAGTTGTCTATATTTTGTGCATGTGTGATTTACCATTGTTTATATTCTGCTGTGCAGAGTGGTTCTCATTGAGACTCTTGGTTTGGTGGCGTCAAAGATTTTAAGACTCTAACTTAGACCTAAGGTTATGGAAAATAAACAGAACCCTAGCCACCTCAACCCACTAGATCATGCCTCCTCATAAATGGGGCTAAGGATCCTCTTCCATTTCCATGAATGGATCATTTCCTTCTATAGGTGTTCATTTTTGCACATGGTGTTTTTTGTTACACTGACAAGTTCATCTCTATCCATGGGATTCACTTCAGTTATTGTTATCCAACCTTCAAGTTGTCACTAATTATGCCTTATTGTTGGCTGCAGGTTCATTGGTGCTTTGTGGGGTCAACGTTAGTCTCATTTGGGATTTGTGGCCTATTTTTATTGTGCGGGGTTTATGCTTATTGTCATAATCTTTTACGTGGGTGTTGGTATAGGGGTTCCTTTTTAGGTCTTCTCTGAGCCCTTTGGCTCCATTTCTTGTTTCCATTCTGGGTGTGATGGTGTGGCTATTCAAGGCAATATGTTCCTTTTTCATGGGCCTTTCACCCATTCTTCATTCATATTCCTGTTGGGGTTTGCACACCTAGTTTTTAATTCTTAGCTTCCCTTTATTGAGCTTTATCTGGTGCTCCCCTCAAGGTTCCTTGACAGGCCTGCATACCTTGTTTCTAGTTCTTTTTTATATTTTTTGTGGCCTAGGTCTTATTGTCCCTAGATTTTTCATATTTTTTTGAATGTAAAACATCATTTTGGTCTTAATAAGGGAATTATTTCTAGAATGTGCTTACCCGTATAAAAAAAATGTAATTTTTCTCTTCTTTAATGAAAAAAATAACACTTTTTTTTTATATGGGGAAAAAACGACAATTTTATTTACCTTAAAATTATAACATTAATAGGGATGACATGAGAAAGAGGGTAATCCATTTTTCTGGAGAACAAAAACAATATAACATTTCTTGGGGCTTAGGATTGGAACTAGTAATCAAGCTGAGTTCTGAGTGCTTTGTGCTTTGGAAAGATCTCCACCTTTTTTAAGGGACAAAGGAATAAAAAATTTGAGGATCCTCAGACACTCAATGTTAGTAATAATACAAATATGTAAGTCAATAACAAGAAGCTCATCCATTATCCCCTAATTTTCCATCAAATTACTCTGCTAGCATCAAAACTTGAGGAAGTCACTCTCCACCACATCCTCTGAACATGCAAAGATAAGGAAGATATCCTAGAAAATCGGTGTTCCCAACTAGAAGAACATGTTATTGAGCTCCAAGATGGAGCAAGGTTAATTATGCCAATCTTGTAATCAATTATAATAAATGAAATGTTTTCGTAGATTGATTAAATTAAACTCTTTGTTAGTAAAATTAAGGAGAATAAACAAAAGCTGCTTGTTGGAACCATCTCACCATAGGATGGAAGATGAAGGAGGACAGATGTGAGTCTGGTCTATCCAAAACATGTTTCATAACATGCATGGCGACATCCAGGCTTTAAGTATTAGTGAATAATGGGGAGTTATTTTAAACACTCAGTGGTTTTCTCGGTTGAAATCGATGTGGGAATTGCATTCATTCGAGAGGTGTCTCATTAGTGCCTTTATGTGATACCCTCACATGAGGACTCAATAATTGGTCAGGGATAATTCTATGATGCTTGACTTGTAAGAGGATTTAGTGCTTGCAATTTTGGAGATTCCTTCTCGATATGAGCAAGATTTATTAAATAAGAGACGTCATGACACTTTTGAGCATGTCAGGTTTTTATTTTGTTTGAATTCTCTTTTAAGGAATTTGTCCTTGATGGTGATGGAGAATAGTGAAGCTCTCACGGATTTCGATTGCTAGAAGAGAGAAGTAGGGAAGCTATTTAAAATATGATAGGAATGTATGAATTGTTGGGAAGGAGACTAGATTTTATGGTGAAAGAGCGAGATTGTCATGCAAATATGTGTGGAGTACTAAAAAGGTATGCTTTTGATGATTATTTCAGTAGCTTTTTAATAGAATTTGTGAACCTTTTGTATTATGAATTTGGAAAGTAATAAGGAACTATAACAAAACATGTGAGAATTGATGTGCATAACTTAGCCACTGATAATGGTTATTTTCTATACAGGAAAAGGAGAAAACGAAGAGTTGCCGCTCCAAAGGAAAGGACAAAGTGGAGATAACTGTTGTCTCTCTGGACGAGAACCGAACGCAAACAAAGGGAAACAGATCAAAGCAAATCGGCTCGGGAAAGAAGGAGAGGACACCAGCTCAGTGCAAAAGAAAAGACAGGATGAAGAGTTAACAGTTTGGCGAATCCCTCAGGATCGAAGATCCTGAGGGATCGCTGCTTTATTTATCTTGTTGCTTGGACATCTCCGCCGTCGTCTTTATAAAAAGAGACAGCACTGTTAGTTTGGATATATAGATATAGAGATGAAGAATACGCTTTTATGTAATTTCTGTAAAACATCAGCTTTGATTATTAAGTTTCGTTGAGAACTGGTTCAATGTATCTTTGACCAATGCGTTAATGGAAGTTTGGTTATTATTTCATCTCTGTTGCTGGATTAACTTCAAGCGGTGTACCCTTGGAGGCTAAGGGCCCGGCCCCGAAGGACACTTGCTTCTGTACTATTACAGCTTCACTTCTGTCTGGTTTGTTTATTATTGTTATTTGATCATATGATATGCTTTACAAGTTCATATGATATGCTCTGTTCAAGTTTGAATCATTGAGGTTTCTACATATAAGATTATATGTTGACTCTGCATCAAGTGATTTATCCTTTCAAGAGTTAATCGCATATCCTTACTGTTATATTACAGAGCTGTTATACTAAAACGTTCGTGTGTTGTGCGTTCCTAATTTATCAGCACTGTTCTATAATTCATTCGTTGTTATTGTTGTTCCATTAGTGTGATCTGTGTGAATCGCCTTTAGAGTGACAGAATGTTCTTTGATTGCAAGGAGTGTATAGATTGAGTTTGGTTATAACCCGCGGGACTTAGTTATTCAATTGCTGTTCCATTTTAGAGTTGTTGTTCCATTCCAGAATTGCTGTTTAATTCTTTATTCACTTTGCTGTTCTATTTATCTGCATTTGATGTTTTGGTGTGAGAGATGATCTAAGGCTGTAGTGAGTATTGGCAATCACTGTCTAGCTCCCAGGCTTGTGATCTATGCTCTATTTCCTTTTCCATCAGTTTCTGAAGGGATGGGTTATCATTGCCGAACCCTTGACTGATAAGTTATTGAGTTTTCTGAGTGTGTGATTTATTTCTTTAAAGTAATTTGATTTCAGTTAAGCATCCGTTTACTCTTGTATTTCTTAAGCACTGTACTACTAGCATTACTCTGACAAATGAGCCTCGGGTTGAGTCACTCTTTGTAATGACAAAACGCTCTCGGGTTGACATATTAATGTGAGGTAATTAGAGGTGAAAGAGACCCTTTTTATAGCTCCACATTTTGGCGCCGTTGCCGGGGAAAGAGTGTAGCCATTTGTCTTTTTCAGAGTAGTGTACAAGCCTACTAGGGAGGAGTTGGATCCTAAAAACGGAAGGTAAGAACCTACGTGCAGAGCATGTAAAAGACCTGCTCACTATCCGCTTTCCTAACAGATTTTTTTTTCCTTGTTTGAATAGAAGTTGGTATTTTATTTTTGAGTGCATGACTAAGCAGAAAAGACCAGAAAAGAATATCAAACCCCCATCCAAACCTGAAAAAGCTAAGGGGCCGGTGACCCTTGGCCGAACGACCTTCATAGACGAAATCTATAAGAAAACAGAGTCTCGGCCATCGGTAGGCTTCAAGAAAAACACTTCCAAACCGCCTACTAGTTCCCTTCAGGCCACAGGATCACCATCTGTAGCCTGTGCTGAGGTGCATAGTCAAACTGAGGAGCAGGACTTTCAAGAAGTTGAAAATTCCACTCCAGAATTATTGCAGGAAGGGAACTCTAGCAAATTTTGTGAAGGAGAAGGAGAAACAGGGGAAATCAAGGAACCAAAATCTCCTCTTGAAACAAATCGGCCATTAGATAGCCCGGATAAGGGAAGTGCTGCGAAAGTCATTGTTGAAGGGATTCAATCTCCTCAAACACCTGGTATTCCCATTATTCCAGATAAAGGAAGCGCTATTAAAAAGATCCCTGTCAAAACCGTTCCCACCCAACCTAGGAATACCCTCCTAGATATCCCAGAAGGTTACTGGCATATATTCGATCCCATGGCTCAAAACCAACCAAACGCTCCAAACCAGCCAAACACTCAAACCTCTACATTACAATATCCTATAGTGGATTCTGCAGCAAATGCACCCATGAAAGCTATCCCTCTTCAGCATATCCCTACATTTCACGGACTCACATCGGAAGATCCGGATGCATTCCTATTCGAATTCGATGTGTTATGTCGAGGGTACGATTACACCACCGATCCCCAAAAATTGAAATTATTCCCCTCTACATTGAAAGGGGCTGCTTTAAGATGGTTTATGGGGCTAGGTGGCGGGGTTATCAACAATTGGGATCAAATGAAAGAATCCTTCTGAAAGAAATACCAGGATTATTGTAGGTCTAGAGAATTAAAAGACGAAATATTTCAAATGACAGCCAGACCAAATGAAACATTAGAGGAGTATGTGGAACGTTTTCAGTATAATTTACAGAGATCTCCTTATGCATCGCTACCTTTACCTGATAATGTGTTAAAAATGACATTAATGAGGGGCATGAAGGAACAATGGATTGAAACATTAAACATTATGGGAAAAGGGGATATTTATCAAGAGAATTTTACTGACATCCTTGACTTATGTATCAGGAGTTCGAGAGGCAGCACAAGAATAAAACCGGCAGAATATGATCGGTTTGCAAGAGATAACAAAGTATCAGCAGAAGGAGTAACACGTGCAGAAATTGGAAATTTATTAGAGAATTTTAAAAATGATATTATGGGGACACTAACTACACAACTTGATATTGTGCAGGCTAAACAGAAGCAGCTGGAGGCAGAACAGAATATGGCAATCTTCTGCCCCCGATGCAGAAAAAAACATAGCCACAAGGAGTGTCCACTGGATAAAGTCCAAACATGCGCCATCTGTACAAAATATCACCTTACGGAGAGCTGCCCCTCACTTCCTGGATTGAAAGCGGTATATAAGGAAGCAGAAGAAGAACCAGAATCAGTGAATTCGATCAACCAGCGCCGCCCATGGTAGCCAAAACAACCTGGTATGTTTCCGGACCCAACCTCTTTCTTTCAAAACCCACAGTATAATGCTCAACAATATGGTATGTGGCAAAATCAATCTCAAACCCCATTTACAAACTGGTCACCACAATCATTTCCTTCTTCAAATCCATGGTTGAATCAAACAAGCCAAACTGGTTGGCCGAATTTCCCTTACACTCCACCATATTGGCAAAATGGCCCGTATCCTTCACAATGGACTCCCTCTACTTCACAAAGTTCACCCTGGCAGACAAGCTGGCAAAGACCAATGTACCACCCAGCTGGAACTATTCCGCTCCCTCAACCTACTTTGCCAGCTTTACAACAAAATCCCCAGTCTAACCTGAGACCGCAACTCCCAGCCCAACCCGATCCCAATCCAAACAACAGGCAGGTCCAATCCATTCAAATCATAGAATCACCAGAACTAGGACCTGACCTGAGGGAGTGCAATGATCTTCAGTTAAGATCTGGACGTATAATTGAAACTAAGGGAGATAAAACAGTTCATATTGAAGATCAGTTACCTAGAGAACATCAGTCACAACAAGAGGATGTAAATAAGCAACAAACTCATAATCAAGCAACCACATCCTCTCCCCCGTTCCCAGAACGATTAGCCATACCTCGATCCATACAATATCCTGACTTTGACATTCTGGGAGAATTACAAAATCTGTACATAAAAATTCCATTCCTCCAAGCCATTCAAGACATTCCCATATACGCCAAAACTATAAAAGAATTGTGCATAAAAAAACCAAGGAGGAATATAACAAATAATCCAAGAGTCCAAGTAGTCGGTACCTTATCTGACCTATTTTCTGGAAGAGAAACACCCCTTAAATATGAAGACCCCGGGAACCCAATTATAACTGTTCAAATTTATGGGCAGACCCTGTCTAATGCCTTAGTTGATCTAGGGGCTGCAATTAATATTTTAACAACCACAACTTGCCAAAAGCTCGGCATTACATCTGTAGAACCCACCTCTACTCTATTAGAATTGGCTGACCGATCTGTGGTTAGACCAGAGGGCACTCTACATGATGTCATGGTCTCTGTAGAATCCTGGGAGTATCCAACCGATTTCCTGATAATTAATCCAAAAACCCGACTTGATGGACACCCGCTAATTTTAGGTAGACCTTGGCTCGCTACTGCCAATGCCTACATTGGCTGTCGACAGGGAAATATGAACATAACCAGAGGACCAAATAGCAAAAATTTAGTTCTATATCCTCCAGCGCAGCCAAGTGTGACAATGATTAAAACTAATAAACACCCTGTATCATACCTTACCGATAACATCAGATCTCCATTAACTATACAAGAGGCACTCGATTTCAAAGATCAAACAGAAGACGATGCCATTAATAATTTCATTTCTCAAACTGAACCTCGCACACAGTGTCACATGATAGAAGCAGCATTTGATAATGAATTGGAAGAAGATCCCCTGAAAGATATTCATGACCAAGTGATACCTGTTACTCCTGTTGCAAATAGTAAAACTGTGGAAATTGCACCGGGGAAAACTTTAAACATCAATGCTAATCTCACACCTGAACAAGAAACAAAGCTCATCCATCTGGTAACAAAATATCAAGAAGCATTTGCATGGGACTACCCTGATATGAAAGGAATCGATCCCCAGTTATGTACACACCACATTTATATAGAAAAGGATGCCAGACCTGTGCGTCAGCCGCAAAGGAGACTTAATCCCCATCTAAAAGATGTCGTAAAAACTGAACTTCAGAAGCTTTTAGATGTGAATTTTATCTACCCTATCTCTGATAGTAAATGGGTCTCTCCACTTGTGGTGGTACCAAAAAAGAATGGGAAATAGAGAATTTGTGTGGATTATAGGGAACTTAACAAGGCAACACAAAAAGATCATTTTCCTCTTCCTTTCATAGATCAAGTATTGGACACTTTAGCAGGGAAAAAGTTCTTTTCTTTCCTGGATGGCTTCAGTGGATACAATCAGATTCAGATTGCCCCTGAAGACCAGGATAAAACTACCTTTACTTGCCCTTGGGGAACATTTGCCTATCGAGTTTTACCTTTTGGCTTATGTAATGCTCCTGCCACATTTCAGAGGGCTATCCTTAGTATTTTTGCAGATTTAATAAATGATGGACTTGAAGTTTACATGGATGACTTTACACCATATGGAGATGATTTTGATCCGGCTCTAGACACCCTAGAAAAAGTCCTACAACGCTGCATTGTTACCAGGCTTTGCTTAAGCCACGAAAAATGTTTCTTGATGATGACTGAAGGACTTATCCTAGGACATTATGTCTCAGCAGCCGGCATTCAGGTAGACCCGGCCAAAATCCAAATACTTTTGCTTATTCCCACTCCTACTACTCAAACAGAGGTACGCAGTTTTCTTGGATTTTCGGGTTATTATAGACGATTTATAGAGCATTATTCGCACATTGCTGCTCCTTTATATGCACTGACTGGTAACGTTGATTTTCTTTGGACAGACAAATGTGACCGTGCTTTCGAGGATCTAAAGAAGCTGGTATCCACAATGTCCAGATCCTTGGACTAGTAGGACCCTACCATTCAGATATCATCGATGCCTGAATCTGACCATTGGTGCCGGTCCTTGAGGAAGAGGATAAAAAACCATATCTTTATCTATTACATCAGCAAGAATTTATCCCCTGCTGAATTAAATTACACTGTTACTGAAAAAGAATTCCTAGCTGTAATACATGCTGTCAATAAATTTAGACATTATATTACAGGCTATCCTGTTATCTTATATACAGACCATTCTGTTATAAAATATTTAGCAAACAAGCCTATCACAAATGCCAGAGTAACTCGATGGTTAATCTTATTGCAGGAATTCGACATCACAATCAAGGACCGGCCTGGCAAAGAAAACCCTGTAGCCGATTTTCTTTCGAGAATACCAAAATCAAGCGATGCAGCAGCAGTGGAAGATCAATTTCCGGATGAGCACCTGTTTGCTGTTGCCGTTCAAACACCCTGGTATGCTGATGTTGCCAACTACCTCGCAGTAGGTAAACTACCAAAACATTTAACTCCTAATGAGCGCAAGCAGATTGTTCAGAAAAGTTCTCGATTCTCGTGGATTGGGGGCTATTTGTTTCACACAGGAGCAGACATGCATATCCGGCGATGTGTTAGAGAGGATGAAATCTTTGACATCCTAAAAGCCTGTCACGATGGACCGTGTGGGGGGCACTTCGCTGAGCGTAGAACTGGACATAAAGTATTGCAGACAGGATATTACTAGCCTACGATCTTCAAAGATGCAAAGAAGTTTGTCCAAGCCTGTGACAGTTGCCAGCGAGCAGGACGACCTGGTCAAGCTGATGAGATGCCTCTGAAACCACAGTTAGTCATCAAACCATTCGAGCGGTTGGCTCTGGATTTCGTTGGACCCATCAACCCTTCATCAAATCAGAAAACATATATTCTGGTGGCAACAGAATATGTCACCAAATGGGTTGAGGCAGAAGCATTGCCAAGAGCCACAGAGGATTCTGTCATACAGTTCCTGTTCCTTCTATTTGTTCGTTATGGCCTTCCTAGGGAAATAATTACAGATGGAGGACCACAATTTGTTGGGCATAAATTAGCCGCAACACTTAACAATTATCATGTCCAGCATAAGATCACTACTCCATATCACCCACAGGCGAATGGGCAGGTAGAAAGTAGCAATAAGATAATAGAATCAATCCTAACAAAAACCATTGCGTCACATAGGCGTGATTGGGCTACCCGACTACCTGAAGCACTCTTGGCATATAGAATCACATGGAGGAGCACCACCGGTTACTCACCTTATCAACTAGTGTTTGGAAAACAACCCATTTTTCCCATAGAATTCGAAATCCAAACATTGCGAACAGCACAGGAAGTTGGCCTAGATCTAAGCGAGGCACAACTCAATCGACTTCAGCAAATCAATGAATTAGACGAAATTCGGCTCTCTGCACTACAAAATACAGCATTGATTCAACAGCAGCGAGCCAAATGGCATGATGCGCTCATCAAGAACAAAGTCTTCCACGAGAGAGACTGGGCTTTGTTATACGATTCCCGGTTTCAGGACTTCCCTGGAAAACTTCAGACTCGATGGTTGGGACCATACGAAATCCAAAAGGTACATGACAACGGAACCCTTACTCTAATCACCATTGACGGTTCTGGATATGCATTCAAAGTAAATGGCCACCCAGTCCGTCTCTATCGTAAACCACTTACTCGGGAATCCTTCTGCCAGCAGCTACGCCGAGATACTGATCTGGAGATCTTAGGAGAGGAAGAGAAATCTTCCTCACCTGTAATTCATTAAGGGTCTATTTCTTTTTGCAATTTGTACATAAGTTCTTGTTTTTGAGTGATTCTTGTACATAAGTTTGATTTGAATATTTTCTTGTCATTTTTTGATGTTCCTTTTTCTTCCACATAGTTTGATTTTTGCTCTTCTAATAGCATATGCATGTTTTTTTATGATGTTGGTTTTGCTTGTTTTGCTGTTCCTTTTCTAAAGGAACAGCATTCGGATCTCTGCTGTTCCTTTTTCAAAGAAACGATATTGTTACATTTCTCGCTGTTCCTTTTGATTACCACTGTTCCTTTTCCTTCAAAGAAACAAGCGTTCTTTTATTGCTGTTGTGCCTTTTTCAACGGAATGGCATGTTGAGTGTTTTATAGTATGATTGCCGTTCCTTTTCCCAAAGGAACGGCATTTGCATTTTTCTTTTTTCTATTTTCCATCGTTGTTTCTTTTCCAATGGAACACCATTAGCATACTTTTGCTCTCTGTTGCTGATCTAAATTGAGGATGCTTTTTGCCCGTCTTCTTTCTAGTCTTCAAGCTTCAGCTATGTATTTGTGCGATGAAATATAAAAACACAACATACCGAAATCTGCAAACCATAAATCGCTATATCTATAAGGCTCTGCATTAATAAGAGGACAAATGGAAGGACATACTTATTTCTTACCTTTTGTTGACATGGTTTTACTAATTTTGCCCTGATTGGTTATCTTTATCATGCTGATTCCCTTAAACTTTTTTTATTAGCACTTGGGAATAAGAGCAAAGAGTTTATATCTTCCTATTGAGATAATAAGACTTCTTCCGCCATTCCTACTCTTAAGGAGTGTTGAACCACCCTTTGTGTGTAAGTAAGTAAAAGTATTCTATGAAAAAGAAAAAGTATGTCAAATGTCAAATGCAGGATAGGGGGTCTCATCGAAGAGCCAGCCTACCATGATCATGAGGATGGAAGTGAAGTGGCATTCCCATTCTGGCCACCACACCAGGGATATGGTCCAAAAGGTATATCAAATAAACAAACCTTGGAACAGGAGGTCTCATCACGAGCCGGCCTGCCCACGTTTCGCTCTTTCCTCGTGAATGGCATTATGGTTAACTGGTCACCAAGCCGGCATAATGGTCTACATTTTGATATAACAACATTCCTAAGTATACACAAAGGATCATGGTTCCGAGGGTGAAAAACAACTCTGCCAAGGTTATGGACACCTGTTGGCAGCAGAGTAATGTTAATGGTATCGAAGTCACCTTGCTTACACCAATGGGTAAGATACTAACACTCTTTTGTTTCTTATATCCTAGGCACTAATCATATGTTATTTCCCGATTTATACATCGCATGAATATTTATCATTACCAATCATGGCAACGGAAGTGACCATGACCACTTGAGATTGGCAAGTACGATACATGCCCTATCCATCAGCCTCAAATCATAACACAGCAGCCTCTTATATAACACACGATCCATTCTCCGCCTCGATTTCGGTAATCTGTTGTCCTTTTTCAACATGGCATAATTCCACATGCTGTTCCTTTCTGACTTGATTACAGACTGGGTGCCGCTCCTTTATTTGCCGGCTGGGACAGCCTATCACACTGCGGGGGGGGAGGTTAACCTCATCATTCCCTGTATTACGTGTCAATTCACCATTCGGAAAAATTAGTTTACGACGGTTTGGCATGGTTTCACGGCATGGCATATTTTTATTTTTATACAAAGTTGTTTTTGTTGCACTGTTGCATACTCTGTGTTTTCTTTCTCACCCTCTCTGTGTTTCAAACCAAAAAACGTTGTTGCTGTTCCATTTAGAATTCACAGTGAAATCATGGGAGGAAAGGCAATTCGAAGTGAGCCTCAACAGCTGACGATCTCCGCTGCTGCCCGGGAGATCCTGGAAAGGGCGGGATGGTTGAATTATTTCAATCGCCTACAGGAAGCTAATGAAACAGTAGCAATGGAATTTTTGCAGAATTTACAAGATGACCATTCCACAGTAAGAGGGAAACGGATAGCGGTCACTGATGCCATAATTGCAGAAGTTTCAGGACTACCAGCCATTGGACCGGTATGGACCTTAAAAAAGGAATGATTACAGAAGGTCATGGAACTGTTCCCGGACGAAGGCCAGAATTTGACAATTAAAGGGAAGGGAGTTCTGCCAGCAACCCTAGGTGAACCCTGGACGGAGCTAGCAAGAACGGTGCAGAGTTATATTACTTGCGAAGGAAGAAAAGACGTGGTAAGACCACGACACCTTAAACTTTTAGCTATTTTAAAGCAGAGATGCTCTGTGAATTTACCGGCACTCCTAAACTCCTTACTGCATGATGCTGCACAAAGTATGAAAAAGGCACAGCACGTAGAGGCAATTGTTAGTCACCATGAGTTGATTCGACTTGTTGTTAGTCATGGTCTTACCCAGCAGCAGAGCAGCTGGGAAGAGCTCATTGCAATGATTGAGGGAGGATTGACAGAGCCATCCCCGAAACGTAGACATTCTATAAGCCCACCAGAACAACCGGCAAAACGAAGAGAAAATGTTGCTAGTACATCACAACAACCAGAGACACACCAAGAATCGGCAAAGCGCAAGCATGCCGTTGATCCACCCGAGCAACCGGAGGAACCCAGAAAGTCAGCTCGGTTAGCTCGGATGAGAAGAAGCATAGATAAGCCCAGAAAATCAGCCCGGTTGGCTCGGATACGAGGAAGGCTGGAGAAGCTCCAGGAAAGCGCCAGCCAACCGGTGGTAATTGAGGACGAACAATCCGAAGAGGGGGCAGAGGCTGAACAGGAGGAGGAAATAGAACAGCAAGAAGATAGCCCATTACAAGACCTACTGGGAGAAGATGACTTGGCCGCCATCCTAGCCAATATGAGTAAGTATGGTCAACCTTCTAGTTCAGAGGACCCTCACGAAAAACCCCAAGAAGAAAGCATGCCTGTTCATGATGAAGAGGAGGAAAATACTGAACGGAAACACTCTGTTCCCAGGTCACAAGAGGAAATTTTAGAGGAGGTAGGAGCAGAAACAGCATTTTCTCAGGAAGAAACAGAACCAGTTGAGGTGCATACCCCAGAACAGCCGGAGCAGAGCAGTGAGGAAGAACCCCAAGAGGAAGATTTAGCAACTGGTCATGATCCAGTCCACCATCGACAGACTGTTGTTCCTTCAAATGAAACGATGGAAATTAAGAAGTTGCGGAAGGAACGGACTAAATTGTTAAATACGATAACCCAGCTCAGACAACAAATTAGGATTCTGAAAAAAAACCAGAAGGTAAAGAGGAAGAAGAGGGCCAACAAACGGCCTGCTGTCCAAAACCCTGAGGATCCAGCTGCCGTTCCACATGATGCTGAGGATCGGGAACAAACGGATGTTCGCGTTAAAACAAAAAAGGATGATAAGCAAATTCAGACAGAGGCACCACCCTCAGGGGTAATAAGGGTTCTGAACTCCAAACAGCATAACAAGAAAGTTCAGGTAAAACTCCCGGCCTCCACTGACCTATGGAAGAAAGATCCGAAAACGAAAACCCTGCATAAGATGGTGAAGCAAGCCCAGCAAGAAGCTGAACAGCTTAGAGAGCAAACGGTTCCTCGAGAAAAATACGAAGAGTTGCAGCAGCAACTAAGGGACGTCAGTCAATCCAAAAGCCAGGCCTTTGAAGGCTGAAAAAAGGAACAAGAGGCAGTTGCACAGGTAACCAGTAGACTAGATACTGTTGTCAAATAGATGAATGAATTGTGTTCTTTATACAATAATGTTTTAGCATGTAGGGCCCCTGCTAAAAACTATGCTCTGTTTTTATTAGAATGGTATTTACAATTACAAATAAAAGCTGTTAAAGCAGGCACCCCTATACAAATCAACACTGTCAATGATTTTATAGACTGCTGTAAACATTATGGAGTGAAAGTCCAGAGATTGTTGTGTGAACTTTATTTGCACGACCTTGTGCTAAGTTAGGAGACTGAATTGAACCCTGGCCCCTCCATTGGAGATATCCAATTCCAAGCATTCATTTCATTCGGGGTTAATCAGGTTAAGTGGCTCAAAGCCTATGATACTTTCCAGAGTCAGGAAAATGGTCTAGATTTACGAGTTAGGGCTGAGCCTAGGAACCCAGTACAGTTATGGAAAGCTCATATAAACCACATAAGGACTCCGGGTGTCATTGAAACATTAGGACCCATGCATGAGGCACTCATTCGAGAGAGTTTAGAGTATTTTCTTTCCATCAAAGACTTGGCCATTAATGCAGCCAAATTTCGATATCGAATCTCTGATCCACACATCCAGCTCAGAGAACCATTTAAGTATGAGAACTTTGAGTTAGCTGCTGACCGTTTGAATCTCTATGGCCAGAGCATTCTGAAATCAGGGTCATCTTGGTTAGGGTATAGATTTCGAGCTCCAATTATTTGGCACCCTGCACCCGGATACCAGGCTCTGTATGATATGCCTGAGGGGCAAGCAGGTCAGTTCTTTGACTATTTAATCACTCAACATGGTTGTAGGCCTCCGCATGAGACTCCTACTCCAGCATACTCTCTCACTGCATTACATGTCAACTACAATGTTTTCATGAGGACATGAAACAAGGTAAGCAGGGGGGTGTGTGGAGTACTAAAAAGGTATGCTTTTAATGATTATTTCAATGGATTTTTAATAGAATTTGTGAACCTTTTGAATCATGAATTTGGAAAGTAATAAGGAACTATAACAAAACATGTGAGAATTGATGTGCATAACTTAGCCACTGATAATGGTTATTTTCTATACAGGAAAAGGAGAAAACGAAGAGTTGCCACTCCAAAGGAAAGGACAAAGTGGAGATAAATGATGTCTCTCTGGACGAGAACCGAACGCAAACAAAGGGAAACAGATCAAAGCAAATCGGCTCGGGAAAGAAGGAGAGGACACCAGCTCAGCGCAAAAGAAAAGACAGGATGAAGAGTTAACAGTTTGGCGAATCCCTCAGGATCGAAGATCCTGAGGGATCGCTGCTTTATTTATCTTGTGCTTGGACATCTCCGCCGTCGTCTTTATAAAAAGAGACAACACTGTTAGTTTAATATAATGGAGAGATAGGATACGTTTTTATGTAATCTTCTGTAAGACATCAGCTTTTGTTATTAAGTTTCGTTGAGGACTGGTTCGATGTATTTTTGATCGATGCATTAATAGAAGCTTGGTGATTATTCCATCTTCGCGTCTGCATTAACTTAAAGCGGTGTATCCTTGGAGGCTAAGGACCCGGCCCCGAAGGACACTTGCTTCTGTACCATTACGACTTCACTTTTGTGTGGTTTGTTTATTACTGTCATTTGATAATTTGATATGCTTTACAAGTTCTTATTATATGCTCTGTTCAAGTTTGAATCATTGAGGTTTCTACAGATAGAATCGTGTGTTGACTCCGCATCAAGTTATTAATTCTTCCAAGAGTTCATTGCATGTTCTTACTGTTATGTTACAGAGCTGTTATATTAATGTTCATGTTGTGTGCGTTTCCAATTTATCAATACTATTCCATAATTCGTTAATCGTTGTTGCTGTTCCTTTAGTGTGATTTGTGTGAATTGCCTTTAGAGTAACCGAATGTTATTTGATTGCATAGAGAGCATTTGAGTTAATGGATTAAGTTTGATTACCACCCGTGGGGCTTAGCTATTCAATTGCTGTTCCATTTTAGAGTTGCTGTTCCATTCCAGAATTATTGTTCAATCCTTTATTCGTTTTGCTGTTCCATTTACTTGCAGTTGTTGGTTTGTTGTGAGAGATGATCTAAGGCTGTAGTGAGCAGTAGCAGTCACTGTCTAGCTCCCAGGCTCGTGATCTATGCTCTAGTTCCTTTTCCATCAGTTTCCGAAGGGATGGGTTATCATTTCCGAACCCTTGACTGATAAGTTATTGAGTTTTCTGAGTGTGTGATTTATTTCTTTAAAGTAATTTAATTTCAGTTAAGCATCCGTTTACTCTTGTATTTCTTCAGCACTGTACTACTAGCATTACTCTGACAAATGAGCCTCGGATTGAGTCACTCTTTGTAATGACAAAACGCTCTCGGGTTGACATATTAATGTGAGGTAATTAGAGGTGAAAGAGACCCTTTTTATAGCTCCACAATATGGTCGATCATAAACTTGATTAGATGATATGATACACTCTAATATTGAAGAAAGTATCATCTGTATGGAGACATGGATTATGCTTCTAAAGACTACAACGAGAGTCGACATGAATCTCAAAGGATGAAAGAAAACATGGTTACCTGGAACCAATATTTTCATTGTAGGACATGGATGTTGTAAGAGTGGAGGGAGACGATGTAGAAGCTCATTAAGAGCAGGTTCCACCTGAGAAAAAGTCAAACCCTAGCCCCTCTCTGGATATTAGACAATAATATGGTATTTTTTGCAGATATGAACAAATTTTGTGAAATTCTGTAGAATATATAGATATTTTCAATGTAATATTGTAAAAGAGGAGTTTGTGACACTATGAAAAATAAGATTTGGTTGTATTGCAATTTTGAGGTTTTTGATGTAAGAGGTGAACGTAAATGAATATGGCCATGAAAACTAGTCTTTCAAATATAATATAATAGCCACTTTGTTTAAAAAAAAAATACTAACTTTAATAAGAAAAATCTAACAAATTTTATAATTATATTTAAATTATAAAATAACAAAATCTTGGCTAGAGAGTTCCTCTTGATGCAACTAGCCTAGATCCATTTTAGAACCATTTTCACTCTAAACTAAGTTTACATCTCAAGAGAGTGAATCTATTTAGGCCCTTGGTAGATCTAGAGTTAAGATGCATCTAGGATGGTTTAATTTCCCCACTGACATATGTCATATTCCACGTGAATACCATGGGTCAATACCATGTGCCAATAACATGAGGCAATACCATGGGCCAATACTATGAGGCAATACCATGGGTCAATACTTCTACTTATAACATAAATAGTGATGGGAAGTGGTAAGTATATTTATTTACATCTTGTAACAATCATTTTTTTATACAAATACTTGCTGCAATAACAATAATTACAAAATAATTCTTGAACTAATCATATTCTGCATAAATAATTCTAAATATTGATAAAGAATAATAAAAATCAATCCATACTGTTAAAAAAATTGCAAAATATTTGGTTCAAAACAAAGTAATACATCAAATGAATAATTCCATAACTATTACAAGTATAATTAGCTCAACAATTTATGAATCAATTAGAATTGTAAATATTTTAGAAAAAATTCAAGTTTGCTGTATCAATATATACAACTAAAAATTCATTTAAAACAACTAAAAATAAAATAAAATATATCCAAAACATTTGGCCAAATTCCAACCAGGAACTCCAAACCTAGCGTATTTACCGAATGCCTATTGTAAAATAAAATACAACATTGAAATGAATTTTTGTTCTACATTTTAATGCTCCTCCGATTTTTACGAGGGCCTCGTTAGATCTCACTATTTATTCTCAAACCAGTTCTCGGGAATGAAAAGTGTGAACAAATGAGACAGACCGCGAAATTCGGTCATCCAGCTAGACACCGAACTGGAATAGTTAATTGACGAGGCGCGAACTGGAATGGTTCATTTCTTGTTATATTTTGTATTTTGTAGCTAGAGACGACTTCGGAAAAAGTGGATAAGGTTACTTCAAGACAGCGTGGAGAGCCCAGATTGGGGGCCGAGTTGTTGTAGGAGAGTGTGGATTAGGTTCAGGATTGTTTTGTGGTCAAAACAGGTTCGTTGAGGGTTGTTTCCAAGGGTCAGATTGTAGGGCTTGTAGGCTAAGGAGCCAAGCATAAAAACATGGTTGTTTAAGGGTTGTGTAGGTCATCTTTAAGGTAGGCTGAGACTCACAAATTTCTATTGTGCTAGGATGCAGGACATAGCTAGCATCTAAGGATGTTTCAAGTGTCGCATTGGGGTTAAAAAAATCCTCCTTGAGTCAAAATGGATGTGGAGGGGCTTATCATTGGAGGACCGAAACCATTAAAGGTTTATTTGTTGACAACGTGGAAGGTTAAGGGTTGAAGTTTGTGTTCTAGGTAGAGTTGCAGGAGCAACAAGCAAGCGTTGAGGAAAATAAGGCCTTGTGGAGGATTGTTGGGTCAAGGGTTGACTATGATTGGATCATGAATTGCTACCTATGCTGCTTGAGGAGGCCTTGGGAGTTGGTTGAAGGATCCCACGTGGATTGTTGGAAGTCTCACTAAACAGCAAGGTGACATCAGGCACATCATATCGGAAGGAAAGAGGACAAAAAAGAAGGTGTGTTGCAGATGGACCAATGTATGATGGATTTATGGTGTCCAAGGTGAGGACATATTTATGTGCCCAAATTTTTACAATAGCTCCTCTATTGCAGAAGAAAAGGGCAGATTGGTGGATTTTGTGGGTAGCCATGTGAAAGGGTCTCCCAAGTGTGGGGATTCCCTAACTAGGATAATATGCTATAGTGTGGAATTGGTCTCTCGTGGATTTTTGGACAGTAGCATGAGAGAGGACAAAGTGTGGAGGAGAATGGGTTGTTATGGTCTACAGGAGGAAAATGTGATAGTGTCCATGTAGGAGCTGAAGTGCAACACCTTGATGGGAAAAGGTGACTACTAGCCTCACAGTTGTGGAGCTCAAGGTTTTGGCCAACCAACAGCAGGATTGTGGAGCTTGAGACTTGTGTATGGAGAAGGTCTTCTATCGCATATGATGGGCGGTCGTCCTAGCTCGTGTTCATTGTAGGAGATGGACATATTACAATCATAGGTGGAAGCCCTCCATGCCCTATGTTGGTCTTAATATTTACAGTAGAGGAAGACCATAGTGGGTTGAAGTCCCTGAGTAGCTGAGAAGAAGCAGTGGGAAGATTAAGAGTTTTTCACAAGTGGAGATATGAACAGCACGATAAGAGGCCCGATGGGTTTTACTCTTGATGGAAGAAGGGAAAAATAGAGAGAGGATTGGATTGTCAAGGTTTAGTGGCTAGATGGACTTGGAGCATTGTTAGAGGTAGGAGTTGCAGATTAGGAGCCGAAGGACTGGGTAGGTACAGGGCATGACTGAGAGGGCTAAGAGATTGCACTACAACTAGATGGTCAGAGTATATTTTTTGTATTTGATATTAGTGGATGTATGAGGGTAATTATCCCTAGTACGGGATCCCTAGACTATTCCTGTATATGTTGTTAATATAACGAAGTTGGGTTGAAAACTTAAAAAGTTGTCTATAATCTATGCATGTGTGATTTATTGTTCTTTATATTCTGGTGTGCAAAGTAGTTTTGGTTGAGACTCTTGGATTGGTATCATTAGTGATATTAAGACTCTCACCTAGACCCAAGGTCATGGAAAATGAACATGTTATTAGAGGGTATCTGAACTACTTTTAAAGTGAGGGAATTAGAGTGTGCCCAGCGAAGCAGCTCGGAGGGAGTTTTTGGTGTCTAGATTGTGGAGCTGAGGGTTTTGCTAAAGACATGAAGATGTGGTCTTAACAAGTCACATGCTGAGGTGGGTTGGGAGTTCTGGTGGATTTGGAATGAGTCTGGTGAACAACATTTTTTTGTACGGAATATTGATGATCATGGACTTCCATTGATTTGCCATGGATGGTTGGGACAGCTCAAGGGTTTCTTTCACATGGACGAGATCACGTTGATCAAGATGGCTTCATGTGATGGACTATATGTTGGGATCATGATTGTCATTATACCAAAACCCACAGGCG
This sequence comes from Pinus albicaulis, assembly GCA_034641835.2. Lineage (NCBI taxonomy): Eukaryota > Viridiplantae > Streptophyta > Pinopsida > Pinales > Pinaceae > Pinus > Pinus albicaulis. Next base: position 1,271,527,845 of record CM076582.1, read on the forward strand.
TTAGTCTCCGCTACAATCACCAGAGTTAGGATCCACGAGAGGCAGTTAGTCCATGTTGCGACACACACGGGGAACGTTGAACCCAATTTCCAACAATCTCCCCCCGACGCGAGCCAAGTGAGTTTCGAACTCAAGACCTGTTGCTCTGATACCACTTGTTGAGATCATGATTGCTGTTAGACCAAAACTCGTAGGCGTTAGTCTCCGCTACAATCGCCAGAGTTAGGATCCACGAGAAATGGTTAGTCCACGTCGTGAAACACATGGAGAGTGTTGAACCCAATTTCCAACACTATATATTGGTAGGCTAGAGTCTTCATCAAATCGTGGCACTGCATATCTGAGATTGGTGGGATTTTCACTAGTTGTATTTGATCTAGGAGGATGAGTGCTTGAAGGACTAAGCCTTTGGAGATCATGTAGGCTCAGAGGGAGTCTAGCCTTAGAGGGGGAATCCATATGGAGGTTTGGGATCTTCACGTTTAAATGTGATGAGGAAGAGTCACTACTGAGATTGTCAGATTAATTTACAGGGTATGTTGTAGTGATGGGCGACAGATGGGTTACTGTCATCGTAAGAGATGATGATGGTTAATTCCTAGCCTTGGAAGTACTCCCTCGCTAAGAGGGAGTGTTGATTTTTGTGTAGATTTGGAGGTATTCCAAGCCCTAGTGATCGAGGTTTAGAGATCAAACGGTCACAAATGGTCTTGTGGGCCTGAGATCCAAACTTGGGGTTTTTGCACCCATCATGATTTAGGTTGAAACCATGATGGATTAATGACATGTGATGGATGAGGATGATAGTGCTCAGCAAGAAAATTTTAACTCAACAAGAATCATCTGATTCCGAGTTGTCGTTAGAGAGAAATGAAGTTTTGAAGTTGACTAATTAATTATTGGTTGTCAAGTTATGTAGGCTTGATGTAAATGATTCCAATAGATGGGTGAGTTGGATGAGCAGCAAGAAAGCGTGGATGAAACGAATGTTTTATGGAGTAGTGTGGGGTCAAGGGTTGATTGTAATTGGATCGTGCCTTGCAGCCTATTGGTACCATGTGGATGATCTTCCAAGGAGGAGAAGGATCTTCCTAGGAGCAGAACCAACAGTGTAGTATTGGGTTAAGTTTTTGACTATTACATGGATCAGTTTGATGGGCAGCTTTAGGAGGCCTTAGCAGTTGGTTGGTGGAGCCCACATGATTTTTGGGAGGCCTACCAAGCATCCAAGGGGAGAGCAGGCACATCAAATCAGAAGGAAAGATGTCATCAACAAGGTGTCTTGTATATGGACCCATGTATGTTGGATTGATGGTGCCCTTGGAAAGGACATATTAATGTGCACAATTTTGTGCAATAGCTCCTGTATTATAGAAGTAAATGGAATATACGTGGAGTCTATGGGAAGCCATGTGTAAGGCTATCCCAGGTGTGGAGATGCCCTAACTAGGATCAGATGCTACAGTGTGGACTTGGTCTCTCGTGGATTGTTGGACGACAACATGAGAGAGGATCAAGTGTGGATGAGATTGGTAACTTATGTTTTGTTGGAGGACATCGTGATAATTTACATGCAGGAGGAGAAGTGTGACACCTTGATGGAAAAAGGTGACTGCTATCCTGGCAGTTGTGGAGCTAAAGGGGTTGGAAAACTGGGAACATGATTGTGGAGACCGAGACTTGTGTGCGGAGAAGGACTTCTGCCATAGATGATGGGCAGTCCTCCTAGCCCATTTTCATTGTAGGAGATGGACATCTTATAGTCATAGGTGGCATCCCTTCGTTCCTCATGTTGGTGTTCATTGTTGCAGCGAAGGAAGAACATAGTGGGTTGAAGTCCCTGAGTCACTGAGGAGAAGTAGTGGGTAGATTGAGAGTTGTTCACAAGTGGAGCTATGAACAACTTGACAGGAGTCTCGAGGTGTTGCACCCTTGATGGACGATGGGAAAACAAGAGAGAATATTGGATCGTCTAGGTTCAATGGACATATGGAATTGTAGCATTGATAGAGCTAGGAGCTGTAGATTGGGAGCTAAAGGACCAGAAAGGTATCGGGTATGAACAAGAGAGCTGAGATATTGCACTACAACGACATGCTTAGAGTGTCTTGTTTTGTATCTAGTACTAGTGGATATATGAGGGTCATTATCCTTGGAACAAGAGCCCTATACTATTGTATTATATGTTGTTAATATAACAAATTTGGGTTGAAATATTAAAAGGTTACCTATATTTTGTGCATGTGTGATTTACTGATGCTTATATTGCGCTATGTAGAGTGGTTCTCCTTGAGACTCTTGGTTTGGTGACGTCAATGATTTTAAGACTCTAACTTAGACCCAAGGTCATGGAAAATAAACATAACCCTAGCCGCCTCAACCCATTAGTTCATGGTTCCTCATTGATGGGGCTAAGGATCCTCTTCCATTTCCATGAATGGATTGTTTCCTTCTATAGCTATTGATTTTTACAAAGGGTGTTTTTTGTTACACCGCCAAGTTCATCTCTGTGCATGGGAATCACTTGGGTTGTTGTTATCCAGCCTTCAAGTTGTCACTAATTATGCATTGTTTTTGGCTACGGGTTCATTGGTTCTTTGTGGGGTCAACTTTAGTGTCATTTTGGATTTGTGGCCTATTTTTTTTTGTGGGGTTTATTCTTATTATTGTCATATTGTATGTGGGTGTTGGTATAGCGGTTTCTTTTTAGGTCTTCTCTAAGCCCTTTGGCTCTATTTCTTGTTTCCATTCTAGGTGTGATGGTGTGGGTATTCAAGGAAATATGGTCCTTTTTCATGTGCCTTTCACCCATTCTTCATTCATATTTTCTATTGGGGTTTTCAGACCCAATTTTTAATGTTTGGCTTCCCTTTTTTGAGCTTTATCTGGTGCTCCCCTCAAGGTTGCTCGACAAGCCTCCATACCTTCTTTCTAGTTATTTTTTACATTTTTTGTGGCCTAGGTATTATTGTCCCTAGGTTTTTCATATTTTTTTTGAATGTAAAGCATCATTCTTGGTCTTAATAAGCGAAGTATTTCTGGAATGTGCTTACCCATATACAAAATGTATTTTTTTACTTAATGAAAAAAAACGATAATTTTATTTACTTTAAAATTATAACATTGATAGGGATGACATGAGCAAGAGGGTAATCCATTTTCCCCAAGAACGAAAAGAATATAACTCTTCTTGCACCTTAGGATTGGAAACTAGTAATCAAGCTCAGTTATGAGTGCTTTGGAAAGATCTCCTCCTTTTTAAGGGACAAAGGAATAACAAATTTGAGGATCCTGGGACACTCAATGTTAGTAATAATACAAATATATAATTTGACAACAAGAAGCTCATCATTTCTCCCCTAATTCTCCATCAAATTACTTTGTTGGCGTCAAAACTTGAGGAAGTGACTCTCCACCACATCCTCTGAATTCACAAAGAGAAGGAAGATATCCTAGAAAATTGGTGTTCCCAACTAGAAGAAGGCGTTATTGAGCTCTAGGATGGATCAAGGCTAATCGTTCCATTCTTGTAATCAACTATAATAAATGAAATATTTTGGTAGATTTATTAAATTAAACTCTTTGTTAGTTGAATTAAGGAGAACAAACACAAGCTCCTTGTTGGAATGATCTCACCATAGGATGGATGATGAAAGAGGACAAATGTGAGTCCAGTCTATCCAAAACACGTTTCATAAGATGCATGGCGACATCCAAAATTTAAGTATTAGTGAATAAGGGGGAGTTGTTTTAAATACTCAGTGGTCTTCTCGGTTTCAATCGATATGGGAATTGGAGTCATTCGAGGAGTGTCTCATTAATGCCTTTATGCGATCCCCTTTAATGAGGATTCGATATCTGGTCGGGGATAGTTCTATGATGCTTGACTTATAAGAGGATTTAGTGCTTGCAATTTTGGAGATTCCTTCTCGATATGAGAAAGATCTATTAAATAAGGAAAGTCATGATACTTTTGAGCATGTTTGTTTTTTATTTGGTTTGAATTCTCTTTTAAGGAATTTGTCCTTGACGGTGATGGAGAATCATGAAGCTCTCAGGGATTTCGATCGCTAGAAGAGAGCAGTAGGGAAGCTATTTATAAGTATGATATGAATGTATGAATTGTTGGGAAGGAGACTGGATTTTATGAAGGAGCGGGATTGTCGTGAAAATATGGTAGATCATACACTTGATTAGATGCACTCTCATATCGAAGAAATTATCATCTATATGGAGACATGGATTCTGTTTCTAAAGACCAAAAAACGAGAGTCGACATGGATCTCAGAGGATGAAAGAAGAATGGTTACCTAGAACCAATATCATCATTGTAGGACGTGGCTGTTGTAGGAGCGGAGGGAGATGGTGTAGAAGCTCATGGAGAGTAGGTGCCACCTGAGAAAAAGTCAAACCTTGGCCCGTGTTTGGAAAATTAGACAATAATATGGCATGTCTTGCATATATGAACAACTTATAGAAATTTTCAATGTAATATTGTAAAAGAGGAAGCTTGCGACACTAGGAAAAATAAGCTTTGGTTATATTGGAATTTTGAAGTTGTTTATGTAAGAGATGAATGTAAATGGAGATGGCCATGAAAACTAGTCTTTTTAAATATAATATAATAGCCACTTTGTTTTTAAAAAAAATACTAACTTTAATAAAAAAAATCTAACGAAATTTATAATTATATTTAAAATATTATATATATATATATATATATATATATACTTTAAAAACATATAAATAATATTACTTTAATTATTAATTAAATAACTAATTAAAATTGTAAAATGTATTCATCAAAATATTATATACATATAGAGTAGTAATATATATAAGCAACCTAGATTCATCATAACTCTACATCTACCAAGCTATGAGAGGGATCAAATGTCTTTTGAGATGCAAACTCCTTTTAGAGTGAAAAGAGTTTTGATCTCGTTGGTGCTTGGTAGATCTGAAGTTAACATGGATCTAGATTAGTTAAATTATTAGCCTTTAAATAGGCCACAGTAGAGAAAAGCTCCATGGGAAAATACCATGAGTTGGAGAATTTTATTTATTTTTAAAATATGATTTCTAATTTATTTTATATTGTTTTATTTTGACCAAGTCAAAATGTTAAACATTTCAACAACTCTCGCATACTCGGTTGGAGAGTTCCTCTTGATGCAACTAGCCTAGATCCATTTTGACTCCCGTGTCGGTTGGAGAGTTCCTATCCATTTTGACTCTCTATCTACCAAGCACAAGATCTAATCTCTTTTCACTCTAAAATAAGCTTCCATATCAAGAGAGTTGATCTCTTTCGGTGTTTTGGTAGATCTAGAGTTAAGATGCATCTAGGTTGGTTTAATTTCCCCAATAACATATGTCATATTCCACGTGAATACCATGGGTCAATACCATGAGCCAATACCATGGGTCAATATTTCTACCTATAACATAAATAATGGTGAGAAGTGGTAATTGTATTTATTTACATCTTGTTACAATCATTCTTTTATACAAATACTTGCTTAAATTATGGTATGGTAGGTAGTAAGTGATGGTAAACATGTTACTCTAGAGTATGAGCTATTTTCAAGGATTTTAATTTTTGATAGTTTAAAAATATAAAAATATCTAAAATCATCACATAAATATTGCAACTAGATCCAAAAATTATGACATAAAAACATAAGGCAGTTATCCACATAACATTATGTTGTGCCAAAAGCTGCAAAAACAATAATTACAAAATAATTATTGAATTAATGACACAGACCTCCAAAATCGGTCATCCAGCTAGTCACTGAACTGGAATGGTTAATTGACAATACATTGGAGAGGCACGAACTCGGCTATATATATATTGGGATGAAAGCGCGTCAATAATATATATGTGCTTGCGCTTGTCCCCACTTACAACACTATTCCGTCCCTGCGTTCGCATTCACTGCTTTTCATTTCTTCTTATATTTTGTATCGCCATGGATTCATGGCCTGCAATTTTCTCGATTATCCTAGTCTCTGCGATAATGGTTTCGGTGAATCCCCAGCAGAATGAGACGAACATCGCTGAATTTATCAAGTCCTCGTGCAAGGTGACCCGGTATCCGCAGCTCTGTGTTACATCGCTTTCTTCGTATGCGGGATCTCTGAAGCCCGACGCTGAGAGACCTGGTGAAGGTGGCCATGAACGTGAGCCTCGTTAATGCCCGCACGGTTTCCGTATGGGCAGCCGACTTGGAAAAGAAAGGCGCCACAACGACGATGAGTGAAAGAGAAAGAGCGGCGCTGCACGATTGTATTCAGAATTTCAATGACGCCGTTGAGGAGATTGAAAAATCTCTGAGGGAGATGGAACAGTTGAAGCGCGGCAACTTAAACCCTCAAATGAACGACATGCAGACGAACGAAATGCAGAAGTTTATGACGCGCTCGCTCTTGACGCATTCGCTAAAACCGGATCAGTTGATACTGGTATCAATGCGTGAAATATGCCAAAACGGCCAACTGACTACTCATATATATTTATATTTATATTTTTGCTGCCAAGACACCCTTTACTGGTTTCTGGTTTCTGTTTCTTTAAATCGTTGATTGGGTTTGGACTACGATCATGGCGGTTATTTCAAAGTGAAGAAAATTGTTTCATGCTCATGCTTAAGCTTTTGTTTCAAGGTGGGAATAATAACAATAATTTCACTAAGGGATATGTTTTTGTTTTATGGTTGGAATAATAGCAAAAATTTCATTAAGTGATATATTTATTTAAGTTTAGGTCTTGGTTAAATGGTGATGAGGTGGGTTGTTATCAGTGATCATAGAGTGATGTATCTGGACATGTTGCTGAAAATGGAGTTAAAAAAAAGGGGTGGGGGTAAAAAAGAGAAAAATTAAAAGTACTACCAAACTTACAAAAAAAAAATTACCTTTAAACCTATAGGAAAATTATAGGAAAAAGGGTTTGACTGTTTCAATTCGACTATCTCAAATAGTAGTAGCATCTAAGTACATCAATTTTCTTTTTATAATATTAGTTTACAATTTAATAATTTTAACATCCAATTTAGAAGTTATGGAAAACGTTCATTAAGACAGTCACTACTCAAGGCACATTTCTAGAGGGCAGAACCAATATCTCCTCACCATTGAAAATTGGTAGCTCATGGTTGTTTCTCACAATCCCGGAATGACTTTATAAATAGAGAGTCATGTTTGGCATGCATCTTAATCATGACTCTCCAAAAACAATAAATCATCTTACATAAATTGGTAATCAAGTGTAGTGGAAGGAAGTGAAAATTTTGGTATTGTTTGTGAGTTTTTAAAGTTTGGGGGTTCAAGGGGGAGAAGTTCTTCTTAAATATGGTTAGGAGGAAAACTAGATGGTTCACAATGAGTTGGTAATGGTATTGGAGCTTAAACATACTCTCATATTTTTGGAGTTATACATATATACGCTCTCACTTATGTTCATAAGTATTCTTGAAATTTTAGTTTATTATTTTAAAGTGCCATAGAAATTTCAATTTATTGGATATTGCAACCTCTGAATAATTAGGAGATATTTTAGAGTTATTTCTTACCTAACCAAAAATGAATGGTAGTTATAGTTGAGAATTTACATGCACAGGATTAAAACAAGGATGTATTGCCAAAGTTTTCAAATTAAGTTTATAATTAAAAAATTTCCATAGCAGCTTCACTTGTACTTCCTTATTCATGCATGAGACTTACTTCAAGCATATATTCATTTTATGCTTCAATTAATGTTGTCCCATCTTGATTCCCCATCAATCAAATTCGAGCGGGCAACGCCTCCCCGATGGATTCCTTTGGTTTCTGCAACCCTGCAACCGAAGTCCTTTGGGCTCCTCGCCTCTCTTACGGCTGCAATACTCGGCTCACTAGGATCCAAAGAATTAGTTCTCATTGTCACTGGTAATGGCGACTCCAGAAGAGGGTAGGCGCACACCCCCCACCTGAAGGTTCAGATAAAAACAGTGAAAACGCACCCCTCAATGCTCACACTATGCCCTTTGCACCTGATGGTTCACCAGAAGACCTAACAGTAGAACAAAAGGAAAAAACGACACAAAATGACAAAATGGATCAAAAGAAGGTCTCTTCCTCTAATTGTATTCTGATTGCTGCAGAACAACCCAAAATCTACCTTCCTGGCCATCGTATCAACACCAGAATATAATACATGAAGGACAATGCCCTCATTGGAAAATTTATCGACTTCTGGCCCACTCAGAAAACGTTCCAACGGTGGATCGTCTCCAAATCGAAGCCTAAAGGGCACGTCATCCTTCATCTAGGACCAGAATGATTCTTCAACGCCATATTCAACTGCATTGAGGACAGAAGTCACATCATGGATGGTGGACCTTATTTCTTCAACTCCGTAGGCCTGTTCCTAAGGGACTGGGTTGAAAGGTTTAGTCCAAACAAGGAGGACTTCAACTGGGCTCCTGTATGGATCCAAATGTATTCTCTTCCGCAATATTTCTAGGATGAGGAATCCCTAAAAGACATCAACAACTACCTTGAAGCATTTAGCAAGATAGAAGAAAAAACCAAGCTCAACTGATACACTGCTTATGCTAGAATCTGTATCTATATGCACATAGCCAAAGCTCTCCTAGATTCGGTAAGTCTTTTCCATGATGATTTTGAATGGGTCCAAACTATTGATTAAGAGCATGTGCCTTTTCACTGTCATCGATGCCACAAGCACGGGCATCTCTTCACCGACTGCTCACTCAACCAACCTCCAAAACCTCCCCCTGGTTCAGATAAGAATGATCCTGAAGGCTTCACCAAAGTTCCCAGTCGCAAGAGGCATGCCCACAAACCTACCTCTACCCCCAAAGCTTCTTGCCCCTCAACCAACAATAGTTTTGATATTCTTGCAAACCAATCTAACTTGGAAGGCAAAAATTCTCTTCAAACCCCTGAATCCTCCAAAGCGGCCATGCCTGAGAAAAACGAGAACTCACCTCTTATTATCTCCTCTCCCCTCCCTTAGGGAGATAATCCATCCAATGATCATTAGAAAGGTTAATCAAGCAAATATAAATTGGTAGATCTCGAGACCTCATCCCTCATGGATGTAGATGAAAAAAAACCCCAAGTAGCACAGGATGAAGGCACCAAAGTAGATATGGATCAATACTTCCATATGGAGGAAGAACCCGAATGCATTGATCTCAACGATCTGGAAATCCTGGGATTGGAGGTTGCATGTAAAAATAGAGAATACCACAAGATCTCACCCAGGCAGATTGACAACCTTGAAGTAACCCTCTTGAGAGCACAACAAATCCCTTCCCTGGGTATATAGGCAGGAAGCCCGTTGGATGCTAGAAAGATCTTGAAGGAGTCGTGGAAAAGAGGGCGACACATAGATCTACAATGAATAATCATTCTTGTAGAATTGTTAGTTGAATCAAGGCGATACCCTAAGATGACTAAGTTCTACCAAAAAGTCCCTCATGGTTGTCAATGAATCTCACCTCATGGAATATTTGAGGGCTAAATAGCCCCACCAAGCACCGAATGATAAAAAAAAAAATCATGTAAGACAAATCTACCATTTTCTTCATGCAAGAAACCGAATGCACTAGTACCACTCTAAACTCTATCATTACTAATCTCTGGCAAGGATGCCGTACCACTACGATCGATGCCACTAAAGCCTCAGGAGGATTAGACATTGCCTGGAACCCCCTCCTCATCTCCTTGACTGACATCAACGCCTCTCATAACTTCATTCAAGCCTCCTTCCATCTTATAAGCACTAGGGAAAATTTTAAGGATGGATATGTATTTTAAAGTTTAGAAACCTTGGCGAGTCTCAATAGTACATAATATGCAATTTGTAAAATGTTTGGAATTTTTTGGGCAAAATTATTCAAATTTTTAATAATTTTATAGAATCTCTATATAATATTTTGGCGATTTTTAAGGTAAAATAATTTTATACTATAAAATTTGGGCGAATAATTTTTAGAAAAATTGGAAATTAACAAACCTTTTTTTTTTGTAAAAAACATGTAAAATTAGCCCAATTGTGAATATTAGCCCCTAAAATTTTCCCTGATAGGCACCAAAATCCATGGCCATATTACTAATATCTACTTTCCTCAACCCTCTGCTTAGAAAATTGATATATTAAATTCCATTGAGATCATAAATTCCCATCGTGTCCACCCCCTTTGGATCATTGGAGGTGACTTTAATATGATCAATAAACTAGACGAGAAAAGAGGAGGACATTTCAGACTAGAGGCTCACAGCATTAGCTTCAAATAATTCATTCAGAGAAACTGGCTAATCGACCTCCCGTCTTCCAATGATATTCACACTTGGAACAATCGCAAAAGAGGCTCTCAATAGATAACTTCTATGTTGGATATATTCCTCATTTCGTATAATTCAATTAATCTTGGAGGAGACATGTACGCATCCATCATACCGGTCTCAAGCTCCTATCACTAGGCTATCCAACTACAATGGTCTCGCCCTGGTGTTGCGAGCAACAAGCCTTTTTTCTTTGATCAATTCTGGCTCTCTCACATGGGATACAAAGAAATGGTCACTTCTTGGTCAAGAAGTTTCATACCACCAGCAGGATCTAAGATGTACCAATTCCAACAGAATCTAAAGTATCTTAACAAATCTCTTAAAATATGGAATCACTCCTCTCTTGTTAACATCTTTCAGAATAAAAAAGAACTGGAACAAGAAATGGCTAAACTACAGTTGCGCATCATTCAAGAAGGCACATGGGATCATAATGTAAATAATGAGTACATAATGAAAATAATTTTCATCCAAAGGGTCAGATTTATTCATAATGAATTCAGAGAGAAATATGGTGGAGATAAGGCACAAGTTAGTCTAACATTCTAGAAGGAATGTTTAATAGAAACAGGTTATCAAATTGATAAAAATATCAAAGAAAAAGATGGAAAAATGAATTCAAATATATTAAGAAGCATGGATAACATTTTTCAGTTTTCATTTAGATCTGGGGATATATGGGATTTGATTGATGAGATTTTTGAGTGGTGGGAGAATATTTCCATAAAAAACCAGAAGGTTAAAAAGAGTAAAGCCATAATATGTACAAACAGTAAGACAAGTCCTGAAATGAAGCAACTTCCAGAGGATATGACTATCACACCTTGGAGAATAATGCAAGGAGTGGAGGATGAGAAACTAGTCAAATGAGTACTTGTCAATTTATGCAGATGTTCTATGCTTGATTCAAATTTACTTTCTCTTCAATTTTAGATAGAAATCACATAAGAAATAAAGTAAATTGCTAATAGAACATACCAGTAGATCAACATAAGACAAGCCAAAAATATATATTTGTGTTTGTTCGTTACAACAATCAGTGGGATGCTTCAACCAGCAAAGTCTTATCAGTCAGCCAGCCCAGTATATGTGTCACATCACCCTCATCATATAATCCAATTAAACCAAAGTCAACGCAACCCAAAAGTCAACGCTGTCCAGAAAGTCAATGTTGTCCAGAAAATCAATGCTATCTAAAAGGTCAATGCAGAATAGCAGCAAGTCAAATTCAATGCAACATGGTCAACGGTCAACCTTTTGACCTCGATTCTTATGCCAAATATTACAGGCTGCAAAAATCAAAGTTTGTGCCAAGATTCAGCTCCTTTTGACCATGTGTTGACCAAAGTAAACACTGGTCAAACTTGCGGTGGATGCCCTAGCCGTAGCAGAAAAGTCAACGTCCTTCTTCCCACGTGTGAACATAAGATTTTCCTCCAAGTAGCTCGAACCAATCAGAAGAGGAGAGAAAATGTGAGATGATGAGATGAGTGAAATGTCCTCCAATGTTCACCTTATTTTTATCCATCAGTGAGGGTGTGTGACACATTTTTTGGGGGTGTAAAACCTTAAGGCTGACCTCCAGATATTTTGAATATATTAAAAAAAAATTGAAAATAAATGTTCTGCTCATCGGATCAAGATGATATTTAGATCGATCTTGCACCTCTTTGAAAGAGGAACCCAATAAAAATAATGGTATCTTCATATGAGCATAAGAATATGGATTTTGGACCTAGTTGTCCAAATTTAACACTCCCTCTCAATTAGGGAGAACTCCATCCACCTATGCAATCCAAACATCATGCGTCATCCTGCCATAACTTGCTTTCCTAGCCTCTTTATTTTAGAATAGAAGTGGGTCAGTCACAAATACATCATTCTCGGTTGACAGATTCAGCCCAGAGGTCGGAAACCTCTATAGGATTCACAAAGAGTCTCATACCAACTCGAAGTTGGTTTATCTGACTCGAAGTCAATAGGAGGCCCGAAACCTCACTTGGACTCAAAAGAGTCATATATACTAACCCGAAGTTAGTCTCACTGACCCAAAGTCAGTTGGAGGTCCAAAACCTCACATGGAATCAAAGAGTCACATACTAACTCGAAGTTGGTTTATCTGACCCGAAGTCAGTAGGAGGTCTGAAAGCTCACTAGACTTGATCCCAGGTCAAGTGGTTGGACATGTGCCATCCTATCTAAAGAATATGGAAATCTCTGATGCATCCATCAGTCTTTGCTATAAGTCTCTAGATTTTCCCACCTCATTGGCCAAATGAGAGGTACTTCCCATGAGTCTGGAACTCAAATGGGTAGGATGCATACGGGGCACAGATAATGAGAGGTAAACCAACTCAATCATCATAATGGTGGGGCAGAAGCACACCAACAAGGCTCGGAAAGACTAGCCCTGTGATTTCTTATAGCTCTGAGAAGCTATCCGCAAAGCCCCCCAGAGCTCCAAGAGCTCATCATCCAACAGGACCCTCAGAATAGGGTCGTTCTACAATTCCAAGATTCTCATGGAAGGTTAGGAACATGAACTTCCCCAACAGAATTGTGAGAATATTTGCAATCTGCTCATGAGTTCCTGTATGATCGAGCCTTACAGCACCTTCTTGTACCATATCCCAGATAAAGTGGTACCAACCATCAACATGCTTAAATAAATCATGGAACCTGGGATTCTGTGACAAAAAAATCCCCCTCTAGTTATCACAAAGGATAATCGTGGCATCTAGCACATGCTCAAACAACTCACTGAAGAGATTTTACAACCAACTAAATTCACAACTGGCCATACATGCTGCAATGTATTTGGCCTTAGCCATGCTTAAGGCTATTGACTTCTATTTCCTGCCCGAAGTAGATCTACGTGTGAAGCAACATCTAGATGTGCTCTTGCCATCCACCACACTATTAGCCCAATCGACATCAGTATATCCAAGGAGTTTCATGCTCCTGATAGTGTATCTCAACCCATGGTCTATCGTGCCACAAATATATCTCAAGAGTTTCTTGGCACCAACCTAGTGAATGTTATGGTCAACCACGTGTTGATTCAAAGTGTTCACTGCACAACATACATCCAGATGGGTGTTCACTAAGAACATCAGGTCCCATATGATTTGATGATACTCAGTAGGATTTGCTAACACGAGCCCAGCAGTGCTGCCACTCAACTTCTTAAAGTTTAGCTCCATCAGTGTTGACACAGACTTGCAGTCCACCATACTAAATCTTTCCAGAAGCTTCACAATGTATTTTCCTTGAGAAAGGAAAATATTGCCAGGTTTCTGCCACACCTCCAAGCCTAAGAAGTAGTGCATCAGTCCTAGGTCTTTCATCTGGAACTCAGCATCGAGCTCCTTCTTACACTGATGAATGAGAGGGTTAGCACCTATCAGGAAGAGGTCGTCTACATACAACAACAAAATGAGAGGCTTTTCTCTATCAACCTTGAAGTAAAGGTTCATATCAGCATTACTACGACTAAAGCCCAGCCTCATTAGGTAGCTATATATCCTCTCATACCAAGCTCTAAGTGCTTGCTTCAGCCCATAGAGGCCTTTCTTCAACCTGTAGACATGGGTGTCTCTATCGTGGACTTCAAACCCCAGAGGTTGCCCTACATATACCTCTTCCTTTATCGCACCATGCAGAAATGTCGTCTTCACATCCAACTGATGAAGACTCCATCCCTGTGTAGCAGCAAGGTCTATGATAGATCGAATGGTGGTATATCGGGCGGCATGTGAAAATATGTCATCATAGTCTATGTCTTCCTTTTGAGAGAAGCCACGGGCAACGAATCTTGCCTTGAACTTTTCAGCACTTCCATCAGATCCATGCTTGATCTTGTAGAGCCATTTCGAGGTGACAACTGCTTTGTCCCTTGGTCTTGGAACCATATCCCAGACATCATTGTTCATTATGGACTCATACTACTCGTGCATAGCATCCTTCCATACTTGATGCTTTACAACTTCCTCAAGAGATCCAGGCTCAGATTATACAATAGTACTAATGGCTGATAGATACCCTTGGTATCTAATCGACATCTTGCTTTCAAAAAATGTCCCCTTTTGGGGCCATATGTCCCTCGGCATCCTCGAGAGTGTCCCTAAGCCATGATGGTCTCTTCCAAGTGATGGAGGTGGATAAATCAAGTCCATCGGTCCTTCAACATCAGGCATCGTCTCATCCTTATGTCCTTCTGGATTTACAGGCCTTGCTTAATGGTCTTCCTCATATCTCAGAAGATTGACTACTTTCCTCAAGGAAGCATCTTTTTCAAAAGTGACAGTGGCATATCTCCACTTCCCTTTGACCAATCACATAGAGTCTATAGGCCTTCAAGGTTTCGTTGTAGCCCACAAAAATTATGGTCTCCCTCTTGATGCTAGCTCCTCTCCAAAAGTTCTTGAAATCGTTCGTTTCATATAATAAGAACATCTTCCCAAGGATGTCATGGGCAACATACCAGACATATAAAAATTTATCAATGCAATACATCAGATTTCTTTGTGATGCTTCAGGGGAAATTTCCCCTTGTGTGTTTTCCTTCGCCACAACCTTGCCATACACCTTCATGATTATTTGAGAACTCGGGCATCCCTGTCACCACCTTCCTTTCTTCGGGAAGGGATTTTTAGTGAAGGTGTCCAAACCTTCGGTGCCATAGTATCACATGTCATCACTCCCAGTGGACTTCCTCCAACATGGTAGAGTGTATCAACTCTAATCCCAATCTTGATAGCTTCCTTGAAGCTCTTCCTCCACATGTGAAACTTTCCATCAATGAATTCCACATTGAAACCTTTTCCTTCCATGGCTGATATAGACACAATGTTCTTCTTTAAATCAGGTACATAGAGTACATCTTGCAAGTGGAGGAATTGACCTTGAAACAAGTGGAGGGTCATAGTCCTAGTCCCTTTCATGGGATATGTGGCATTATCTACAAGGATAATTTCCAAATTAGTATCCTTCTCAACTATATCAAAGAGTGCTTCCTTGAACCCATTGATGTGCCTTGAGGCACCATTATCCATCAACCAAACATCGATAGTGCCGGGTGGAGATGCAGCAGAGAGGGAAGATACAAGAATGAATTAATTTCTTTTATCAACAACATTTGATTCCTCATACCTGGAATTTCTCGACCTTTTGAAAGGTTGATTATTTCCATAGGAGGAAGCCTTCCTCTTTCTGTTGAACCTATTGTTCCTTTGATTTCCATTCCTCTGGTTGTTGTTGTCATCATCATCAGGAGAATCCTTCTTGAAAGGGCATTCTCCAGTATAGTGACCTGGCTTGTGACAAGTGGAACACTTGCCCTTCTTTCCTTGGGCCCCTACTCTTCCTTTTTTCTTTGGACCACCAAAGTTCTTCTTTCTAGAATGAGCAGTGCAGGCAGCATTTCCTTCATTTCCATACTCCTTCATTCTTGTCTCTTCTTGTACGCATCTCGATAGTACTTTGTCAAAGTCAGGTATCACATTATTATTTAGAATGGTGGTGTTGAACACATGCCATTTGGATGGGAGCCCTCCAAATTTGGTGAGTACCATCTCTCAATTAGCTATTGTCTCCCCAATAGACAAAATATTGTTCCTGATCTCGGTCAGCTTTAGAAAGTATGATTGAACAAACTCATCCCTTCCTTTCTTCAGATTCATCAATTGATTCTCGAAGAATAGTACTTGATTCACATTCTTGGCCTTGAACATGTTGAACAAATTATCATACATTTCTTTTGATGTGCCCAACTTAGAGATGTAGGCAACTAGACTCTTGTGAATTGAGTCCTTGATCATCAGCTTTGCTTTGATCTCCCCCTTCTTATACTTTGTCTTGGCGGCACTAGTTGCAGTGGAAGGATGCTCTTCGATTTCACCCTGCACATAGTCCATGACATATTGGTCTTCCAACATAAGATATAATGTCATTGTCTAATCATGGAAGTCATCTTTCCCAGTAAATTTGTCATCAGCCTTGAAGCCATTGTAGTTTTAGGAACCCATCCTCTTCTTCAGTGATTGCTACAAATTAGGGCTTTGTCTTCCCTCAGCTCTAAAACCATGTTAATTTATGTAGATGTTCTATGCTATATGCAGCTTTACTTTCTCTTCAATTTTAGATAGCAATCACATAAGAAATAAAGTAAAATGTTGATAGAACATACCAGTAGATCAACAGAAGATAAGCTGGAAATATATATTTGTGTTGGTGTGTTATGGCGATCAGCATGATGCTTCAACCAGAAAAATATTATTAGTCTTCCAGCCCAATATATGTGTCACATCACCCTCATCATATAATCCAGGTCGACCAAAGTCAACGCAACCCAAAAGCCAATGTTGTCCAGAAATTCAACACCGTCTAGAAAGTCAATGCAGAACAACAATAAGTCAAAGTCAACGCATCATAATCAAGGGTCAACCCTTTGACCTCGGTTCTTGTGACAAATAGTACGTATTGCAGAAATCGAAGTCTGTGCCAAGATTTAGCTCCTTTTGACCATGCGTTGACCAAATTCAATGCTGGTCAAACCTGTGGTGGAAGCCCTAGCTACAGCAGAAAAGTCAACGTCCTTCTTCCCACATATGAACAGAAGATTTCCGTCCAAGTAACTCGAACCAATCAGAAAAGGAGAGAGAATGTGAGATGATGAGATGAGTGAAATGTCCTCCAACATTGACCTTATTTATATCCATTAGTGAGGGTGTGTGACACATTTTTTGGGGGTGTAAAACCTTAAGGCTGACATGCACATATTTTGAATAGATTAAAAATAAATTCAAAATAAATGTTCTTCTCATCAGATCAAGATGATATTTAGATCGATCTTGCACCTCTCTGAAAGAGGAACCCAATAAAAATATTGGTATCTTCATCTGAGCATCACAACATTGAGTTTGGACCTAGTTGTCCAAATTTAATAATACTATCTCGTGTGAAATTTGGTGAATTATCAATGGATGAAATGTGCACAAAATTTCAAAATTAAGTTTCTTGAATTATTTCTTATTTTCCTTTCACTATAATTTTCTTTTAAATAAAACATAATATTCTTGGTAGAATTTGTTATACATGTTACTATATTAACAGTTTTAACTTTACTTATTCACTTAGAAGATTTTTATGAAAATATAAGAACATACAGTTAAAATCTTGAATGAGGAAGTTGGGATGATGTTGTGTGTCACTACCCATAATCAAGTTCTACAACAACACTTAAAGATTTTTATATTGCATTCAATAAGGCATGTTGATTCATAAATTCATTTTATTCATATTTAAACTATTTTTAATTTAGTACTTATACATATATATTTTTATGTGATTAAATATGTCGAAGAAGGATGGAAATGGAGTAGCAGATAATTTCAAAAGATTTATTGAAAAAATTAAGTTGGGAAAGATGAGAAAGAAGCATATTATGAATGTTAAACTTGATCCTACTCTTAATCATTTCATTTGGAATGGGCTCGACATTAACCAATATCAAATAATACAAGGTGACTGTGAAGACTTTAAAAACTAATACCTAGAAGGGGATATGCCCTAGTTATTGCAGATATTCTTCATCGTTTCAATTTCCCAAACATTGACTATGATAGTGAACCATATACTTATCAAGATTTTAGTAAAGTGGTTACGGTTTTTCAAGAAGTGACAACATCACCACTTTGGAAATTTGTGACATTTCATTCAGACACATAGTTTGGAATGTTATTAACAAGCTTCAAGGGAAAAAAAAATCAAGGATGTAACTTACATGGTAAGACTTTGAAATTGTATGTTTGATTGTATGTACAATTTAATTGAAATTTTCCTATGTTATGTTACAGGAATAAGTCAAATATTGTTTCTTCGGAAGATCGACCTATTATAAATGATTGTGAGTTCATCCATGTTGAATGTTGGACAAAAGAGAATAGATATAAGTGTATTCTTATGAAGCCAATAGATGGAAAGAGTCATATTCAAGTATTGGTTCAGGATGCAGTTGTAAGAAAACTAAAATTTGAGGATAAAGATGCAAAAGGAGATATAGTTAAAATTTATCAAAAACTGCAAGCATTGATTAACTATATTATAGATCTATGTTCAAATGAAGGAGATTCGGTTTTGGATTTATTCTCAGGTTAAGTTTTATTATACAAATTTGAATTTAAATATTTTACTTTTTACTTTTTATGTGTTTATACTAATTTTCTTATTTATTTCTTTTGTGCTTGATGATTAGGTACAACACTATCATGTTCCTATAGAAAGGAATAAATTGCATTTCCATTGAGAAAGACCCAGTGCAATGCAATGTATTCAATAAAGAATTAATGTTCTTCAATTCCTTCTAGATGCAAAGCAAGAAGTTGGTTTGAGGAAATATGATTTTAATGAATCACATGTGGAAAAAAAAGCAAAGGAACCTTAACCACCATTATATGGAATGATTGGAAAAGGACACTTTGGAAGATTTGCAAACATGAAAGATCCATTAGAAGATGGCAGTGACCAAAATGAAGAAAAAAATGTTGCAGAAGAAGACATTAATGATGTTCTAGAAGATGTTGAACATGGATTAGTTGATATTGTTGATGATATTTAAGTTATGCTTGCAAATAAAGCTCGATTTTGTGATCTATTAATCAGTTTTACTTGTAATGTTTAGACTTTGATAGTTTATGAGAAGAATCCTTATTTTTTGCAAAAAACCCATGATTACTATTATTTTTTGACATAAAATTCAACAAAAATGCTATTTTCTTAAGTTTCTTGTTAATATTTTCCCAAAAAATTAGTTTATTTAATATGTTTTTTTAAATAAAAAGTCTCTAAAAGTGTATTTTTTGCATTTCATTTATATTGAAAATGTGTATTTTTTTTCATATGGTTGAAAATATTGGTTTTTTAGTGACAATTATTTGATGTGCATTGAAACATTAATTAACAATACATAAACATATAGAAAATATAAACTTTATAATATTGAACCTTTTAAAAAAAAATTATGTGAAAAAATGAAGATTTCATTACAAATTTTTATTTAAAAGAAAAAAAATCTTTCTAAAACACAAGTATATAAATGCACTTAAAAATAAACATCTCAGGGAAGAAGAAGACATTATAAAATGTATAGTGTCAAAATCAATCCTCTAAAAAAATTTGGGTGATGATACACCACCACTATTCAAAATCAACATAAAAAACATCACATTAATAAATAAATAAATAAAAATAAAAATAAAGTGCCAATAACATGCTCCAAAAAAAAAAAGTGATTCTCCATCACCACTTTTCAAAATCGGGTGTTTTTCTTGCTACCTCAAAAAAGTAGGTACCAATTCAGTTACCTATTTGATCGATAAATATTTTAGAGATGATGATGGTTACCTCCTAGCCTTGGAAGTACCTCCCTCGCTAAGATGGAGTGTTGATTTTTGTGTAGCTTGGGAGGTACTCCAAGCCTTGGTGATCGAGGGTTGGAGGTCAAACAGTCAAAAATCGTCTTGTGGGCCTGAGATCCAAGCTTGGGGGTTTTGAACCCATCGTGATTTAGTCCAAAACCATGATAGATTTATGACATGTGATGGATGAGGATTTACGACATGTGATGGATGATGATGATAGTGCTCGGCCAGACGATTTTAGCTGAATGAAAATCATCCAATTTTGTGTTGTCATTAGAGAGAAATGAATTTTTGAAGTTGAATAATTAATTATTGGTTGTCAATACATGTAGGCTTGATGTAAATAATTCCAATAGAAGGGTTAGTTAGATGAGCAGCAAGAAAGCGTGGAGGAAAAAAATGTTTTATGGAGTAGTTTTGGGTCAAGGTTTGACCGTGATTGGATTGTGACTTGCAGCCTGTTGGTGCCATGTGGATGATCTTCTAAGGAAGAGAAAGATCTTCTTAGGAGCAGAACCAACAGTGTAGTACTGGGTCAAAGTGTTGAATATTAGGTGCATCAGTTTGATGGGCAGCTTGAGGAGGCCTTTGCAGTTGGTTGGAGGAACCCACGTGGATTTTTGGGAGGCCTACCAAGTATATAATCTAAGAGAAGACACATTAAATCGAAAGGAAAGATGCCATCAGCAAGGTGTGTTGCAGATGGACCCATGTATGTTGGATTAATGGTGCCCTAGGAAAGGACATATTAATGTGCACAAGTTTTTCCAATAGCTCCTTTATTACAAAAGTAAACAGAAGATACATGGAGTTTATGGGGAGACATGTGTAACGGTATCCTGAGCCATGTGTAAGGGTATCCCAGGTGTGGGGATGCCCTAACTAGGATCAGATGCTACACTGTGGACTTGGTCTCTCGTGGATTATTGGAGCGTAGAGTGGGAGAGGACCAAGTGTGGACGATATTGGTAACTTATTTTTTGTTGGAGGACATCATGATAATGTCCATGTAGGAGGCAAAGTGTGATGCCTTGATGGAAAAAGGTGACTGCTAGCCTGGAAGTTGTGGAGCTCAAGGGTTTGGAAAACTCGGAGCATGACTGTGGAGAGTGAGACTTGTGTACGGAGAAGGACTTCTAGAACAGATGATGGGCAGTCCTCCTAGCCCATGTTCATTGTAAGAGATGGAAATCTTACAGTCATATGTGGCATCCCTTCATTCCTTATGTTGGTGTTCATCATTGCAGCGAAGGGAGAACATAGTGGATTGAAGTCCCTGAGTCGCTGAGGAGCAGTAGTGAGTAGATTGAGAGTTGTTCACAAGTGGAGTTGTGAAAAATTGACAGGAGTCTCGATGTGTTGCTCCCCTGAAGCATGAAGGGAAAAATAGAGAGCGGATTGGATCGCTGAGGTTCAATGGTCAAATGGACTTATAGCATTGAGAGAAGCAAGAGCTACAGATCGGGAGCTAAAGGACCGAAAAGGTACAAGGTATGAACAATAGGGATGAGATATTGCACTACAACCACATGCTTAGAGTATCTTGTTTTGTATCTGGTACTAGTGGATATATGCGGGTCGTTATCTCTAGAATGAGAGCCCTACACTATTGTATTATATTTTGTTAATATAACAAATTTGGGTTAAAAAATTAAAAAGTTGTCTATGTTCTGTGCATGTGTGATTTATTGATGTTTATATTCCGTCGTGCAGAGTGGTTCTCATTGAGACACTTGGTTTGGTGTCGTCAATGATTTTAAGACTCTAACATAGACCCAAGGTCATAGAAAATAAACAGAACTCTAGCTGCCTCAACCCACTAGTGCATGCCTCCTCATCGATGGGGCTAAGGATCCTCTTCCATTTCCATGAATGGATCGCTTCCTTCTATACATATTCATTTTTGCATAGGGTGTTTGTTTTTACAATGCCAATTTCATCTCTATGCATCGGATTCACTTGAGTTGTTGTTATCCAACCTTCAAGTTGTCACTAATTATACCTTTTTTGGGTTGCTCGTTCATGGGTGCTTTTTGGGGTCAACATTAGTCTCATTTTGGATTTTTGGCCTATTTTTGTTGTGTGTATTTTATTGTTATTTTCGTCATATTTTACATGGGTGTTGGTATAGGGGTTTCTTTTTAGGTCTTCTCTAAGCCCTTTAGCTCTATTTCTTGTTTCCATTTTGGGTGTGATGGTGTGGCTATTCAAGGTAATATGTTCCTTTTTCATGGGCCTTTCACCGATTCTTCATTCATGTTTTCTGTTGGGGTTTGTAGACCTAGTTTTTAATGCTTGACTTCCCTTTGTTGAGCTTTATCTGGTGCTCCCCTCGAGGTTCCTCGAAGGGCCTGCGTACCTTGTTTCTAGTTCTTTTTTATATTTTTTGTGGCCTAGGTCTTATTGTCCCTAGGGTTTTGATATTTTTTTTATGTAAAGCATCATTCCTGGTCTTAATAAGGGAAGTATTTCTAGAATGTGATTACCCATATACAAAATGTAATTTTTTCTTCTCTAATAAAAAACACTACACATTTTTTTTCTATGGAAAAAAATAAAATTATTTACTTTAAAATTATAACATTAATAGGGATGACATGAGCAAGAGAGTAATCCATTTTCCCGGAGAAAAAAAAGAATATAAATTTTCTTGGGGCATAGGATTGGAATTTAGTAATCAAGCTGAGTTCTGAGTGCTTTGGAAAGATCTCCACCTTTTTAAGGGACAAAGGAATAAAAAATTTGAGGATCCTCGAACACTCAATGATAGTAATAATACAAATATCTAAGTAGATAAAAAGAAGCTCATCCTTTCTCCCCTAATTTTCCATCAAATTACTCTACTGGCATCAAAACTTGAGGAAATCATCTCCACCACATCCTATGAACTCGCAAAGAGAAGGAAGATATCCTAGAAAATCAGTGTTCGCAACTAGAACAAGGTGTTATTGAGCTCTAGGATGGATCAAGGTTAATCGTGCCAATCTTGTAATGAACTATAATAAATGAAATGTTTTGGTAGATTAATTAAATTAAACTCTTTGTTAATTGAATTAAGGCGAATAAACACAAGATTCTAGTTGGAGACGATGTAGAAGCTCATGGAGAACAGGTGCCACGTGAGAAATAGTCAAACCCTTAACCTCTTTGGAAAATTAGACAATAATATGGTATGTTTTGTAGATATGAACAACTTTTGTGAAATTCTGTAGAGTATATAAATATTTTGAATGTAATATTGTAAAAGAGGAAGCTTCCGACACTAGGAAGAATAAGCTTTGGCTGTATTGGAATTTTGAAGTTGTTGATGTAACATATGAATGTAAATAAAGATGGCCATGAAAATTAGTATTTTAAATATAATATAATACCCACTTTGTTTAAAAAAAAATACTAACTTTAATAAAAAAAATATAATGAATTTTATAATTATATTTAAATAATAATTTAAAATATATATATATATATATTTTAATTATTAATATTATATTTACTTTAAAAACATATAAATATTATTACTTTAATTATTAATTTAAAATAAATAATTAAAATTGTAAAATGTATTCATCAAAATTTTATATACATATAGAGTAGTAATATATATAAGCAACCTAGATTCATCATAACTCTAGATCTATCAAGTCCTGAGAGGGATCAAATCTCTTTTAGATGCAAACCTTTTTTATAATGAAAAGAGTTTTGATCTCATTGGTGCCTTGTAGATCTAGAGTTAACACGAATCTAGGTTATTTAATTATTAGCCTTTAAATAGGCCACATTAGAGAAAAATTCCATGGGAAAATACCATGAGTTGGAGGATTTTATTTATTTTTAAAATATTATATATAATTAAGCCGTTAGGCGTCACTATTTTAAAACAACACCCGTGTTGCCTTGCTGTCTTTTGTATGCATCTTTAGATGTTTTGTTAGTTGATTAAACTCTCCTTGTCCATTGATTTGAAATCAGGTTAGTTAGTAGTAATTAAAGTTGGTTATGAGCTTGGTGTTTACTCACCATTTATATGTTTGATGGAGCCCATCTCCGTTCCTATCGATGCCACTGATCATGTTCTCACAATCCTCCCCTGTGTTGCGACGTCGTTGATCATGTTCTCCTCCTGATCATGTTCTCGCAATCCTTTCTGGTGCTACCATAGCCCATTCCCTTGAAGACCTAGTAGAGCTTGTCTGTAGAAATGGAGCAGTTGTGGTCGAGGTCAAAAACATGGAAGGCATTTTTCAGATCTTCCAAGCAGGTGGCCCTGTCGTTCCCTTTGTTATTCAAATCGATGAACTCCTCTAGGCTAATGAACCTGTCCCTATCTGCATTTACCTCCTTCATCATGAGCCCCAGCTCCTTCAACCCACACGGCAGCCCATTGAGCACATAATTTCTCCCAGCTCTAAGTACGAGATCTTGTCATCTCCGTTGGTATCGAATCGCTTAAACACGTCCTCCAGCTCCTCCCTATTGTGCAGAGCTCCCACTTTTGATTCTAATACAAAGGAGGACTCTAATCTTCTCCTCCTCAGTAACGAAGTGTTGCTGCCTCTGGTGCTTGCTTCGCCTCCTCTGATTTTATTTTTCTTGTGAGATGATCGACTGAGAAGATTATTCCCCATGATTATTTGCCTCCTGGACCTATACTTGTCATGACTTATAAAAACCATGGTCTGGATCAATTTTTATTGTCTTGCTTTAAATTTTGTCCCAACCTAGTGAGGATAGGAGGGAGAAGTAAGGAACCTGACTTGATCCCCCACCATTTTTCTTCTAAAATTAGAAAATGAATGAACATCGCTCTGATTGGATTGAATGTACACTTAAGTTGGAACATGTGCAAGCAGAAATGGAAATAGCTCCACAACAGCTACGTGAGAGTAGTTTTTTGAATGCGGAGTCCTTAATGGATTCCATGCCCAAAAATCAGGTGAGGCAATTGATTTCTAAGAACGAGTTTGGTAGAGACTTCTTAAAGAAATTTCCCAAAGAAATATTTCTTATGGAATCTATTCGAGTTGGAGTTGGTAGAGGGTATGAAACTAGAAATCTTGTGACCTTGCTATATAAAAATCTCTCTAAGAACATTAGGGAGTGGATTCGTAAGAGGGAGACCTTCGAACTGCTAGAAAATTGTTTCTCTATTGTTAAGCCACCGTAAAGATTGGAGGAGACTAGATATTCTAATACTAGTGATACTTGATCAGAAGATGGTGATCAAACAAGTGACGATGAAGAGTATGAAATAGAGATAGTTGTTCAAAGTAATGATGATACAAGAAATAAGTCATGGTTGGAAGAAAACTTCTTTCCTTGCAGAAGGGAAGCAAATGATAGCTGGTCCTCTGGTGGGGCTAAACAACTTCATATGCATGTAAGCTTTCAAAAACTTGATTTATTGATCCTCTTTTATTTAAGTTCCTAAATCTCGAACTCTTGATACAAAATTCACGTTTCGGTGTTGCAGATAGATTTGAACAGATATTACTGGCTATTATATGAGAATCCATGGCAATTAAATCAAAACCTTCAGGTATTATTAGTACACGTTATCACCCAAAACAAATATGAAAAGGCTTTGAAAAGCTTTGCAGATATTAAGAGCAATTACGTTTAAATTTGCGAGGTTATGTAGGAGATCAATCAGCTATGACAGCTATAAGTGCTTCGTAGGTCAAATATTGTGGGTATGACAACCACTGTAAGTTTTCACGTGTTCTTCAAAATATATTAAAACTTTGAAATAGAATTTAAAGGATCACAATAAACTTCTAATTTCACTAAGCATTGCAGGGAGCAGCATTGTATCGAGACGTTCTTAAAAAGCTTCAACCAACAATTATTTTTGTTGAAGAAGCTTCCGAGATTTTGGAACCTCAACTACTAGCAGCGCTTGAACTGACCATTCAACATCTAATTAGATCGAGGTTTCTTTGTTTGGTGATATATGGAGTACATGCCATTTATTTTAAAAATCGCCTCATCCTCATGTCAGTTTGGAAATTGACCCTCACTACAAGACTAGGGTCTCCCTCCTTGAACATTCAAAAAATCTTGATTCCCAAATTAGTCTTTTGCTAAATACATCCTAATTACCAAACCAATTCCCAAATTGGTCTTGATTTCTAAATACATCCTAATTACCAATCCAAAACACCCGTACCCCCATCCAACCCAATGGTATGTAAGGAAATTTTAATTTTAATTTCTAAAAGGAGTTAGTTTGATAGAATAATTGATTTATTTTTACGTCGTAAGGTGTCACTATTTGAAAACAACACCCGTGTTGCCCTTTAGTCTTTTGTGTGCATCGTTGTGTGCATCGGTCGATGTTTTGTTAGATGATTAAACTCTCCTTGTCCATTGATTTGAGGTCAGGTTAGTTAGTTAGACGATTAAACTCTCCTTGTATGTTGATTTGAAGTCAGGTTATTTATTAGTTATTAAAGTTGGTTATGAGCTTGGCATTTCCCAATCGTTTATATGTTTGATGAAGCCCGTCTATGTTCTCCTATCGACGTCGTTGATCATGTTCTCGCTATCCTCCCCGGTTCTGCGACATCACTGATCATGTTCTCGCAATATTCTCGGGTGCTGTCGTTTCCCATGCCCTTGAGGACCTGGTAGAGCTTGTCTGCAGAAATGGAGCTGTTGTGGTTGAGGTCGAAAACATGGAAGGCATTTTTAAGATCTTCCAAGTAGGTGGCCCTGTCAATCCCTTTGGTATTCAAATCAATGAACTCCTCCAGGCTAATGAACCTTTTATCATCTGCGTTTTCCTCCCTGCCCGTCCACGTCTGCATCCCTCATCATGAGCCCCAACTCGGTTTACCCACTCATTCAGCAGTCAATAGTTGTTTCAAAGAATTGTTTTATGTATCTTACATTTGCAGAGCAAATTATTACAGATTGAACATGTTTTTTCTTTTTGTATCTTTTCTTTTAATTAAAAAGATATATATTTTTCTTAGCAACTATCTCTTTAAGAATCTTACGAAGTTTCGTTTGCCACATCTGATGATGGTGTAATTGCTAGTTTTTATTTATTTTTAAAATATTGTTTCTAATTTTATTTTATATTGTTTTATTTTGTCTAAGTCAAAATGTTAAAGATTACAACAACTCCCGCATACTTGGCTCAATGCAACTAGCCTAGATCTATTTTAGATCTGTTTTCACTCTAAACTAAGTTTACATCTCAAGAGAGTTAATCTCTTTGGACGCCTCGGCTAGTTTAATTTCCCCACTGACATATTTCATATTCCACATGAATACCATGGGTCAATATCATGTGCCAATGCCATGAGGGAATAGCATGGTTCAGTACCATGTGCCAAAACCATGAGGCAATATCATGGGTCAATACCATGTGCCAAAACCATGGGTCAATACTTCTACTTATAAGATAAATAATGGTGGGAAGTGGTAAGCGTGTTTATTTATATCTTGGTACAATCATTTTTTTATACAAATACTTACTGCAATAACAATAGTTACAAAATAATTCTTGAACTAATCATATTCTAGATAAATAATTTTAAATATTAATAAAGAATAATAAAATTCAATCCATAATGTTAAACAAGTTGCAAAATATTTTGTTCAAAACAAAGTAATACATCAAATAAGTAATATCATGATTATTACAAGTATAATTAGCTCAACAATTTATGGATCAATTAAAATTGTAAATATTTCAAAAAAAATTCAAGTTTATTGAATCGATATATACAATAAAAAATCCATTTAAAACAACTAAAAATAATATAAAATGTATCCAAAACATTTGGCCAAATTCCGACCAAAAACTCCAAAACCTAGCATATTCAATTTATGAATCAATTAAAGTTGTAAATATTTCAAAAAAATTTCAAGTTTATTGAATCAATATATACAATAAAAAATCCATTTAAAACAACTAAAAATACTATAAAATGTATCCAAAACATTTGGTCAAATTTGGACCAAGAACTCCAAAACCTAGCATATTTACCGAACACCAACGGTAAAATAAAAAATACCATTGAAATGAATTTTGGAGTTGTCTTTAGTGCAACTTTTTGAAGTTTTATGCCGGAATCCCGTGACAAAATTTGAGGTAAAATCTTGGTTTTTGTTATTCAAATTGGTTTTTTGACTATATATATGAATTCAGCACCCTCAAAAATCTTTAGAGCACTTCAATTGTGCAAAATTAGCAATCAAACTTCTCTTTTCAATAAATTCCTGCCGGAATTTAAAGAAATTACATGTAAAAGTCTTAAAAAAAATCGTAGTAAGGACTACTCGATGAACTTTTGTTTTACATTTTCATGCTCTGATATTTACGATGGCCTCATTGGATCTCACTATTTATACTGAAACCAGTTGTCGGGAATGAAAAGTGTGAACAAATGAGACAGACCTCGAAAATCGGTCATCCAGCTAGACACTGAACTGGAATGCTTAATTGAAAATATCCACTATTTAGACTCAACCCAGTTGTCGGGAATGAAAAGTGTGAACAAATGAGACAGACCTCGAAAACCGGTCATCCAGCTAGACACTGAACTGGAATGGTTAATTGACAATATCCAGAGGCGCGAACTCGGCAATATATATTGAGATGAAAGCGCGTCAATAATATATATGTGCTTGTGCCCATTTACAACTCTATTCCGTCCCTGCTTTTCATTTCTTGTTATATTTTGTATCACCATGGATTCATGGCCTGCAATTTTGTCCATTATCCTAGTCTCCGCGATAATGGTTTCGGCGAATCCCCAGCAGAATGAGACGAACATTGCTGAATTTATCAAGTTGTTGTGCAAGGTGACCCGGTATCCGCAGCTCTGTGTTACATCGCTTTCTTCGTACGCGGGATCTCTGAAGCCGACGCTGAGCGACCTGGTGAAGGCGGCCATGAACGTGAGCCTCGTTGATGCCCGCACGGTTTCCGTTTGGGCAGCCGACTTGGAAAAGAAAGGCGCCACAACGACGATGAGTGAAAGAGAAAGAGCAGCGCTGCATGATTGTATTCAGAATTTCAATGACACCGTTGAGGAGATTCAGAAATCTCTGAGGGAGATGGAACAGTTGAAGCGCGGCAACTTAAACCCTCAAATGAACGACATGCAGACGTTTATGAGTGCCGCACTCACCAACCAAGATTCGTGCCTCAACGGATTTCAGGGGGCTGCGGGGAATATTAGCGCGACGGTGAAGGTCCGCGTGCAGAAAGACTCAGAGTTGATCAGAAACGCTCTAGCTCTCCTTAACGCGCTCGCTCTTAACGCATTCGCTAACACTGGATCAGTTGATACTGGTATCAATGCGTGAAATATGCCAAAACGGCCAACTGACTACTCTTCTAAATAAATAATGTATGTACCCAACAATGTGTTTTGCTGCCAAGACACCCTTTACTGGTTCCTGGTTTCTGTTTCTTTAAATCGTTGATTGGGTTTGGACTACAATCATGGCGTTATTTCAATCAATGTGAAGAAAATTGTTTTATGCTCATGCTTAAGCTGTTGTTTCTTGGTAGGAATAATAACAATAATTTCATTAAGTTGTTTCATGATAGGAATAATAAAAAAAATTTCATTAATGATATATTTATTTAGGTTTAGGTTTAAACTCTATAGGAAAAAGGGTTTGACTGCTTCAGTTCTACTATCTCAATAGCAATAGCATTTAAGTACATCAATTTTCTTTTTAAATAATAATTTTTTTTTAGCAATAGCATCTAAGTATATCAATTTTTGAAATAATAATTTGTTTAGATTCTTATTTGTAATTTTCGAATTTTTTTAAAATATGGTTTGAGTAATAGTAATTTAAGCATATTTTAGTCGTGAAAATTATTTGATGCACCATTTTTATAGAAAGAATTTTAACGTGTAAGAACATCTTGTTACCATCAACTTATAATATTAATATTATAATTATAATTATAAAATTAATTTTAATTAAATATAGTAAAATAAATTATATAATAATATTTATAATATTAATTTACAATTTAATAATTTTAACATATTAATGTGGTGCCTGCACTTTAAATTTAGAAGTTATGAAAGCATTCATTAAGATAGTCGCTACTCAAGGCACAATTTTTAGAGGGCATAACCAATATCTCCTTACCATTGAAAATTAGTAGCTCATGGTTGAGTTTCTTTAAATAAAATGTCATTTCTCACAATCCCGCAATGAATTTAAAAGTAGAAATTCATGTCTAGCATGTATTTCAATCATGACTCTCCAAAAACAATAAATTGCCTTACATAAATTGGTAATCAAGTGTAGTTGAAGGAAGTGAAAATTTTGGTACTACTTGTGATTTTTTAAAGTTTGGTGGTTTGAGGGGGAGAAGTTCTTCCTGGATATGATTGGGAGGAGAAGTAGACGGTTCACAACGAGTTGGTAATGGTATATCGGATTAAATCAAGAATGTATTGCCAAAGTTTTCAAATTTAGTTTATAATTAAAAATTTTCCATAGCAGCATCACTTGTACTTCCTCTTCATGCCTCTTCATGCAGGAGACTTTCTTGGAGCATATATTCATTTTATGCTTCAATTAATGTTTTCCTGTCGTCGGAAAAAATTAGTCTTAAGTTTCTCTGCTGCAAGAGCTCCATCATCAACAAATAATTGTTCACAAAGGCCTTCCATTTCAACCATCTCATCCACTAGTCTCCATTCTTCATCTTCCTTCCAGGGAAAATTTTAAGGATGGAAAATGCTCTTGAAGTTTAAAACATTGGCCAATCTCACTAGTCCCTAATATCTAAATTATAGAATATTTATTTATATATTTGTAAATTTATTCAAATTGATAATGATTTTATATATAGTATCTATATAATGTTGGGGATTTTTAAGGTAAAATAATTTTATATTGTAAAATTTGGGCTGATCATGGAAAATTAGCCCACCTAGGAATATTGGCCCCTAAAATTTTCCATACTTCCTTCATAAGTACATCATTAGGTTTCTAGTTTTCACCATCAAACTGGAAATACACACTAAAATTCAGATTCAAAGTCATGAGGTTCTCCTTTAGCTGCCTTATTTTCCTCTCCTGCAAGTTATTGTGAACCAGTTTCGTACTCCATTAGGTTATTAACAAATTCCTTTTCAATATTCCTTCTTTCTTCTACGTTCAATAACCAACTCCATTCATAATCATTTGTTTCATGTTCAGCCTTAGGTAAAATATTTTTCCTCACATGTGCTCCTCTTCATTCCAAATTGTCTCCACGTTCATGACTTTTTATATCTACTGCTGAGTTATTTCCTTGAGTTAGGTTACTATGGCCAAATTTCTTACCTCTAAAGAGAGAGGTATATTATTGGTTTCCATTAAACTCCTAACTTGGTGATGCAAGCCCAATTATGAGCCTCCTTAAACCCCACAGTGCCAAGACTGTCTTCAAACGATGCTTCCTTCAACTCTATTAACAATATCCTCTCACGGGATAATGATCCCTTTACATAAAAAGTGGGATGATTTTAAGGACGTGGCTCAATATTTTTATAAATAATTGGAGTCAAGCTCCTTTCCAAATAGCCTAGGAGCAAATAGCGCTCTCACTCTCTCTATATATATATGCCTTAATATTCCTAGCTAGTCTCCCCATCAACGCTTGAGGCCCACCCTTTAATGATCTTGAAAAAATGTAGAGGGCCTTCACAAAATGTTTGTCAAGATAAAAATGTCAAGCAAGACCCACATCTAAATTCTCCTCCTTTTAATGACTCCAACTTAGTATAGTTATCCCGCTTGATGGGAAAATTTTTTATGGAAACTATCAGGGTGGAACCTCTGGGTGGGACCCATAATACCACGTGAGCTGAATCCTTATTATTGGTTGTTCCATACGTTACGTTAGTGCTTAGTCACCCAAATCATTCCTTCGCCTTGATTCTCCCATGCTTCCAAGGTGAAACCTCAAGGCTTGCGCAGTCAAGAACTCGTGCTTTTTCGTTCTGAAATAAATCCTCTAGTTTTCTTTTCACATTCTCTCTCTTGGTGTTCTCAAACCTGTCTCCTGATACTATCAACTAGCGCACTTATTAAAAGAGAAAAAATGACTAAGTGTTGTTTATTCCTTTTATACTCAATTCTTGCTAGGTCTTCATCCCTCGTGACCCTTGTCTCATTCCAATCTATCCCTCTACACTTGTAAGGCACCTCTGTTTTACTAATTGTAAGGTCCCACCTTACCTACCATAATTATTATAGAGAAATATTATTATAGAGAAATATTAAATCAAAATGCGATATTTATTTATTTATTTATTTATTTATTTATTATTTATTTATTTATTTTTATATATAGAGTTATTGGTGTCCTTTACACTACACCCTAACTTCTTCCAACTTATCTTCAAAGCTACAAAGTTCAAGGTTTATCAAGATCCAAAAAATACAACCATAATACTTGCTTCTCAAGACTAAAATCACCCTTAAAATATAAATGATTTAGTGGGATGAATAAATGTCAATCTTTATGAACCACAATTTACAATAAGCTAATTGTTAATTCTATTGTAAATAAATGTGTTCAAGAGTGACTAATATCATGCTTATGAATTATTTTCTTAAAAGGATAATTTAAATTATATAGAGTTGGCATCCCATAATTAGGAATTCATATGTGAGCTGATATTTCAACAAATTACTTACTGCAATTTTGAATTTTCAGCAAGACCCTTTAACTCAATGAGTTATTATACTAGAAATACCTTGATTGCAAATCTTAAATTAACTTAAGCCTTTTGTTTTATGGACGGTTCATAAATGTAATTAGATGCAACCATTGAACATTATGAAAACCAATTTAAAAGCATGAAATGTACAGCCATTGAGGCATTTCGTCAAACACTTATAACCATTATATCTTTAAGGTGTTTTCACAATAATTAGCTAACATGAATCCAAAGTTGCATGACTTTTTTTTTTTGTAAGTAGTGCCAATAATTGAACTTAAGATATTAGTAGACTATCAGCCATATTCATTGTTGAATCTATACCAATGAATATAAATATTTAGAAATTTCAAACATAGCTCACAATGTTGTAAGGTACAGCCATTGAGGAATTTTGACAAATAATTGGCAGTCATAAAACAAGTTGCCATAAGGTTATTTAAATTTTCAAATTATTAACCATTTATACTTTAAGAACAATTTCCAAGTGGTTAGCCTATATCAGATTCATCACTATAAATTATCAAGCAGTTCCAATATAAAAAGAACCAAATAGCAAAACAAAACAACAGGCGGTTCTACATGCAACAGCAAATCTACAAAACAGAGCAGATTTGGGAATTGATGTCCGAAACCTTGATTTTTGAAATCAAAGTTGGGATGAAATGGCCTATTCGTATGGACACCCCCTGAAGTGGAGCTGAATCGCAACAGGGACGCCCATAAATGCGATTCTTGAAAACAACAACTACCCAAGAATCCTACAATCTCATTTATGACTTCTATCAAACACATAGTATGAAAAATTATCTAGAGCTTTAAAAAGAGGAGGAGAACAGAAATTAAGCCATTAAAACATTTTCATCCAATTCATGACAGCCTACAAGATTCATCCATTAGGACTTTCTTTCAATCGATTCAACATTATACAAGAAAATACTTCAACAATCATTACGAAATTTCCTCACATTTGGTGTGCAACACTTCATATACATGTAAGTTTCAGCAAACAACCAAACAAGCAAAAGCTTATGAAATAAACTAAAAAAAATTCATAATATAATTCGACCCACATACCTGACAGTGAATTTGTACAACTCCAAGAGGATGGATGTATGCTCTAGCTCCAATAAGAGTATGCTCCAATGCCAATATCCTTACCAACTCATCATGAACCACCCGGTTTTCCTCCCAACCATATCTAGGAATAACTTCTCCCCCTGGAACCCCCAAGCTGCAAAAGCTCACAACCAGTACCACAATACAACAGTAGAGAGAGAGATGCAAGGCAACTTAGGAAGATAGTTTTCACTTCCTCTAAATACCACTCATGTTCAACCTCAATAGACACTTAATAGATTAGTAAGGAATCCAGATTTGTTTTGGAAGAAATTGGATGCTCGCCATATCTCTCACAACCTTCCTCAAGTCTCTTCCACTCTTGGCATCACCCTCCTCCCCAAGTGAGAATACATGAGACTCATATATAGGAGGAGAAACCAATTCTTGTCATAAAGGAGGAGTAATATGCATGCATTGTATTCCATTTAGAGGAGTGTAACTTATGCCATTAAGGAGAGGTATGCATGCCTTATTTAAGGAGAGTGTAACATATGCATTGAAGAGAGTGTAAGAGGAATATTTTATGAAATATCTTTAATGAGTGTAAGAGGAATATTTTATGACATATCATTAATGAGTGTAAGAGGAATATTTTATGACATATCATTAATGAGTGTAAGAGGAATATGCCATTCCTAGATGAGTGCATAAAAGAGAGTGCAATGTAATATTTAAAATAGAGAGAGTTACTTAGAGTCATGATAGTCATGAAAGAGATAGGTGTGAATTGATTGAATGGATAAAATTAATTTGTAATTCCTTTTAAATAAAATATCATAGTCTCATAAAAGATAATGATAATACTAATAATATTGAGGATTAAGTCAATATTGAACTATTAGGATTGATTAAAGATAAGTTAATTTAATTTCCTTCAACTGAGCTTGATTACTAATTTATGCAAGGAGATTTACTATTTTTGGAAAGTCATGCTTGAGATGCTAGACATGACTTTCTATTTTTAGAAAGTCATTCCAAAATTGCCAGATTGAGATTTATCCATGAGTGGTATTTTTCTTTCGGAGAATAGGGATTCCGTACCCCTATTTCATGCATCTCCGTGCCTTAGTAGATTGAGGACTCCACGCCCTGATCTACTCCAAAGATCTAAGATTCCATAACTTGATCTTTTTAAATATTTAGGACTCCACGCCCTAAATATACAAGACTCCATGTCTTTATATTTCTTGGATTTAGGACTCCACGCCCTAAATATACAAGACTCCACGTCTTTATATTTCTTGGATTTAGGACTCCACGCCCTAATTTCCATGCTTTCTCATCTACTGTGCTTTGAAACTCCACGTTTCTCCTTATGATATTGATTGTGAGCTTTTACCCATTTGATGGTTCGTTGGTAAGGCCTTGTTTGAAGACCTGACATACATCACAATCTCATAGATCAAAGGAATCATATGAATTTCATAATGAAATTAACTTAACCACATTTTACCATGAATGGTGCATGACTTCCACAGTCATTTATCCTTGTTGGAAAATGATCTGGTCTCCTACCACATCCTTCTCATTACAATGTTAGACATATATATAATCATGCAAGTCATTTATCATCCATAAAACATAATTTAACCATTTTTTTTTCCACATAACCATGAGCATCCATGGGTCTATGTGTCTCAATCCAGGTTCTCCCTCCATGTCATACACCTAATACACAAGTCAGATGCAAAAAGAGAGACATATGCATAACATCATATAAAACACATAATAAAATATACCACACATAAGGGAAAATACAACTACATAAAACATTTTTCCCAAACCAAGGGTCAATCTTCCATACATAAACCATGGATATAAAACATTGTTACCCAATATGGTGATCACTATGACATACATAAAGATAAAGAGGAAATACAATCATATATTTATAAAATGTTATTCCTCAATCTAGTGATCAGTATTCCATATATATATAACTCATCAGAAATAACCCTAAATAGGAGTGACAAAATATACTAGGAAAAAAATAGGACACTACATACTCCCCCTCTTGGGCTAAACTTGGCCCGAAGTTTTTCCTACGGTCATAAGATACTTAGTTCTTTTAGATTCTCTTATCAATAAGTTGTTAACCTTATGTATTTGATATATATATATATATATATATATATTTTTTTTTTTTTTTTCATGCCAATCCATAGTTTGGAAGCAACTCCATGAAAACTAAACATACCATTCTTAATCAAGTAGAAAATATATCCACGCCATTTTAGAAATGTGTTGATATAGAATACCAAATATTTCTATATCAAAACCAGCCATACAATTTAAAAATACCATTGTATGTAATTGATATGATATCTACTTAACTTATCTATAATAATTTGATATTCTACATGTTCTTCTTTCTCATAGTCTATAGAATCCGACATGTGTCATCTTCTTGGTTCTGTAGGATGTTGAGCTTCCCAAGCTATAAATAGAACACACATTGGTTGTACACACAACAATGATGGTCCATACCATATCACAATCAAATTGGCATAAAATAATCCACATACAATTGTGAGTGAAATTATGCAACAAAACATGATGTTATATATAAAACACACTCTTACATCCTACTTGCTTTATGTCTTTTCAATCCAATTTTCCTCTTTTAATTCCATAAGACATCCTTGTAATCGAATATCTAGGATTTATATTTACCAAACGTTTACTCTTTAGGCAAAAATACAATATGAGGTTCAAGGCACCAAATATATATATATATATATATATATATATATATATATATTAACAAAAAAACCTAAGGTTAAATACATTCCTCATTGACCCACTTATGTATTATAGATCATACATTTAGTTTGCATAATCTTCATTATTATTCACTTCTCTAACTTGAGAATCAATTATGAAATGAATCTATTAGAAAATCTTCATCTAAAAGCAGATTAATGATGTCTTTTTGAAAATGACTTTTAATCAAGAACAAATCTCACAATTATGCAAATATGGTATCTATATTACTGAATCCACCTTGATAACTCTAAGTCAATTTGTTTTCCAACTATGAAATCGCTCATGATTTCTACTCAGTAATTAATCAATTCGTTTGCATTCATGTTTTATCCCTTACTATTAATACGTATGCAACAACAAACCATGAAAACCATAAATTTCTCAAAATGTGATGAATCTTGTCAAATTTAAATAAGATTTAGACTATCACAAGGGAATTTCTAGCCTAAAGTTAAACCCTTTTGCTTTAAGGAGAATTACCACCCTCTCAAATTATTACAACATTCTGTAGGACTAATAAATACTCATACAACTATACATTTCAACACAAAATTTCTAAATCAAACAATCTCCCCCATTCCACATACAATACAATCATCATCCAATAATCCGAATCAATCAAAATGTGATCTCACTCTCCTTCAATTTTCCCCTCAAAAAATATCACAAGCACATATTCTTTTAAAACAAGAACTCAACTAAGCTTTTCATTAATCACATGCTTTTTTTTTTTTTTTCAAATAAAACAAGTTCTCACCACATAAAATATTTACCTTCTAAACATGTTATTCTCTTCAAAATTTATAAATAATTTGAATTTTGATGCGATCGCCTAACTAACAATAGTTTAGAGAAATACATGAGTTCAATCCTCATAATTTCTCTAATTAATTTGGTTAAATAGAATGCAACCAATATTCAACTTATAAGATCATTAAAGAGACTATTATGGCTTTCCTAGACCTAATTTGTCTTAAGCCAATAGAAAAGTTATTTCATCAACTTATCACAATAATTTTTTTTCTACATTTCAATAATTTGAAAGACATTTTAGTTCTACCTAAATTCAATATATACAAAAGGATTACAATACTAGAGGATAGATATCTAGTTCACACTTCCATATATCAAGTCAATTATTCCAAACATTCTAAACCACCTAATGGTGTTTAGTATACCAATCTTAGTACCTTCATCTGTAATAATAAAAATAATGGATTTAAAGCTCAAGCAAATTTGTGTTAAATCTCTATCCATAATTACACATAATCATTCCTTAATCATGAATATCAGATTCCATCAAAATATTCTAACTAGAAGAATTACTTAGCTCATAGATATATTTTACTTTGGATTCCACACCCATACCTTACCTCATTACTTATCTCATAGATATATACTAGTATGGATTCCACACCCATATATTTTCTCATAGATATATACTAGTATGGATTCCACACCCATACATTTTCTCATAGATATATGCTAGTATGGTTTCCACACCCATACATTAGATCATAGATATATGTTACTATGGATTCCACACCCATACATTTTCTCAAAGATATATGCTAGTATGGATTCCACACCCATACATTAGCTTAAGGAAAACATAACATTCAAGTGTTCCTTAAAATGGCTTCCATAGCCCTTCATGCACCAATCATTTAAGCCTCTTGTTTATTAGGAAGGTTATACCTCAACCTAGTAATTGAGCAATTTAAAGTTATTTGATGCCTAATGTCAACCCAAAATACACAAAATCATGTCAAAGAAATCAGAGAAATTTCATTCTTACTCATTAAGAATGTATTCCCAAATCATATTTTAACACATCTAATTAATACACATTCATTACTCTTGAATCTACATTCACAGTTAAAAGTGACATCCTTCAAGGTAGATTTTAGTTAAGTTTCTTTTAGTGTAGGTATGAAAAGATTCAAGATTATCATGATGAACTCAATCATCAAGTTAATGGAATTTCAACCTTACACTTGTTACTCATTGCCAAAACATACACACCAAGGTCATCATACTATAGTCCAAATTAAGCCAATATTCTTCTTGGTAGATATGATTTCAGCTAGTAAAGATGGCTACTAAGCCCATATCACATTGAAAATGATGCATTAAAAATATATGAAGCCATGCATGTACTCCACCTATCTCACTCATTGATTGAAAATCAATTCATTCACATACTTGGGTTTAACCCAAACTTTCTCAAGCACATCCTTTCCCAGCATGTATTTAAGCATTTTAACATATTGTTGATAATATGTCTTAACAAAAATATAAATGAATATCAGAAATATATATATATATATATATATATATATATATATATATATATATATTTCATGAGTTTCTAAATGACATAATGATAATAATATCTTCTATGCAACCAATATGCTTCCAAGTCAAGATATACAAGAACTCAACTCGCATGCAAAATCAACATTCATACATCATCAAACTACAAATAAGCATGTTGGCCCATTAGGCCTAGTGTTGTAACTTGGCTCTGATACCATATGTAAGGTCCCACCTTACCTACCATAATTATTATAGAGAAATATTATATTAAATCAAAATGCGATATTTTTATTTATTTATTTATTATTATTATTCTTTATTTTATTTTATTTTTTATTATTCTTTTTTTATATATAGAAGTTATTGGTGTCCTTTACACTACACCCTAAATTCTATCAACTTATCTTCAAAGTTACCAAGTTCAAGGTTTATCAAGATCCAAAAAAATACAACCATAATACTTGCTTCTCAAGACTAAAATCACCTTTAAAATATAAATTGTTTAGTGGGATGAATAAATGTCAACCTTTATGAACCACAATTTACAATAAGCTAATTGTTAATTCTGTTGTAATTAAATGTGTTCAAGAGTGACTAATAACATGCTTATGGATTATTTTCTTAAAAGGATAATTTAAATTATATAGAGTTTGCATCCCATAATTAGGAATTCATATGTGAGCTGATATTTCAACAAATTACTTACTGAAATTTTGAATTTTCAGCAAGACCCTTTAACTCAATGAGTTATTATACTAGAATTACCTTGATTGCAAATCTTAAATTAGCTTAAGCCTTTTGTTTTATGGACGGTTTATAAATGTAATTAGATGCAACCATTGAACATTATGAAAACCAATTTACAAGTATGAAATGTACAGCCATTGAGGCATTTTGTCAAACACTTACAACCATTATCTCTTTAAGGTGTTTTCACAATAATTAGCTAACATGAATCCAAAGTTAGATGACTTCTTTTTGTAAGTTGTATCAATGATTGAACTTAAGATATTAATAGGCTATCAGCCATATTCATTGTTGAATCTACATCAATGAATATAATTATTTAAAAATTTCAAACATAGCTCACAATGTTTTAAGGTACAGCCATTGAAGACTTTTGACAAATAGTTGGCAGTCATAAAACAAGTTGCCATAAGGTTATTTGAATTTTTAAATTATTAACCAATTATACTTTTAAAAGCAATTTCCAAGTGGTTAGCGTATATCAGATTCATCACTACAAATTATCAGGCAGTTCCAATATAGAAACAAAAACCAAACAACAAAACAAAACAGGCGTTTCTACATGCAACAACAAATCTGCAAAACAGAGCAGATTTGAGAATCGATGTCCGAAACCTTGATTTTTGGAATCAAACTTGGGGTGAAATGGTCTATTGGTACGGATACCCCCTGAAGTGGAGCTGAATCGCAACAGGGAGGCCCAGAAATGTGATTCTTGAAAACAACAACTACCCAAGAATCCTAAAATCTCTTTTATGACTTCTGTCAAACACATGGTATGAAAAATTATCTAGAGCTGTAGAAAGAGAAGGAGAATAGAATTTAAGTCATTAAAACATTTTTATCCAATTCATAACAACCTACTGGATTCATCCATTATGACTTTCTTTCAATCGACTCAACATTATACAAGCAAATACTTCAACAATCGTTACTAAATTTCCTCACATTTGGTGCAACACTTCATATACATGTAAGTTTCAGAAAACAACCAAACAAGCAAAAGCTTATAAACTAAAAAAAAATGCATAATATAATTTGACCCACATACCTGATAGTGAATTTGTACACTCGAAGAGGCTGGATGTATGCTCCAACTCCAAGAAGAGTATGCTCCAATGCCAATACCCTTACCAAATCATCATGAACCACCCGGTTTTCCTCCCAACCATATCCAAGAAGAACTTCTCCCCTTGGAACCCCCGAGCTGCAAAAGCTCACAACCAGTATCACAATACAACAGTAGAGAGAGAGAGATACAAGGCAATTCAGGAAGGTAGTTTTCACTTCCTCTAAATACCACTCATGTTCAACCTCAATAGACACTTAGTAGATTAGTAAGGAATCAAGATTTGCTTTGGAAGAAATTGGATACTCTCTATATCTCTCACAACCTTCCTCAAGTCTCTTCCACTCTTGGCATCCTCCTCCCCCAAGTGAGAATACATGAGACTCATATATAGGAGGAGAAAACCAATTCTTGTCATAAAGGCGGAGTAATATGCATGCATTGTATTCCATTTAGAGGAGTGTAACTTATGCCATTAAGGAGAGGTATGCATGCCTTATTTAAGGAGAGTGTAACATATGCATTGAAGAGAGTGTAAGAGGAATATTTTATGACATATCTTTAATGAGTGTAAGAGGAATATTTTATGACATATCATTAATGAGTGTAAGAGGAATATTTTATGACATATCATTAATGAGTGTAAGAGGAATATGCCATTCCTAGATGAGTGCATAAAAGAGAGTGCAATGTAATATTTAAAATAGAGAGATTTACTTAGAGCCATGATAGTCATGAAAGAGATAGATGTGAATTGATTGAATGGATAAAATTAATTTGTAATTCCTTTTAAATAAAATATCATAGTCTCATAAAAGATAATGATAATACTAATAATATTGAACTATTAGGATTGATTAAAGATAAGTTGATTTAATTTCCTTCAACTGAGCTTGATTACTAATTTATGCAAGGAGATTTACTATTTTTGGAAAGTCATGCTTGAGATGCTAGACATGACTTTCTATTTTTAGAAAGTCATTCCAAAATTGCCAGATTGAGATTTATCCATGAGTGGTATTTTTCTTTCGGAGAATAGGGATTCCGCACCCCTATTTCATGCATCTCCGTGCCTTAGTAGATTGAGGACTCCACGCCCTGATCTACTCCAAAGATCTAAGATTCCATAACTTGATCTTTTTAAATATTTAGGACTCCACGCCCTAAATATACAAGACTCCACGTCTTTATATTTCTTGGATTTAGGACTCCACGCCCTAAATATACAAGACTCCACGTCTTTATATTTCTTGGATTTAGGACTCCACGCCCTAATTTCCATGCTTTCTCATCTACTGTGCTTTGAAACTCCACGTTTCACCTTATGATACTGATTGTAAGCTTTTACCCATTTGATGGTTCGTTGGTAAGGCCTTGTTTGAAGACCTACATACATCACAACCTCATAGATCAAATGAATCATATGAATTTAAAAATGAAATTAACTTAACCACATTTTACCATGAATGGTGCATGACTTCCATAGTCATTTATCCTTGAAGATGATATGGTCCCCTACCACATCCTGCTCATTACAATGTTAGACATATATATAATCATGCAAGTCATGTATCATCCATAAAACATAATTTAACCATTTTTTTCTTTTCTTTTCTTTTTTTTTCCACATAACCATGAGCATCCATGGGTTTATGTGTCTCAATCCAGGTTCTCCATCCATGTCATACACCTGATACACAAGTCAGATGAAAAAAGAGAGACATATGCATACCATCACATAATCAAATATACCACACATAAGGGAAAATACAACTACATAAAACATTTTTCCCAAACCAAGGGTCAATCTTCCATACATAAACCATGGATATAAAACATTGTTACCCAATATAGTGATCACTATGACATACATAAAGATAAAGAGGAAATAAAATCATATATTTATAAAATGTTATTCCTCAATCTAGTGATCAGTATTCCATATATATATAACTCATCAGAAATAACCCTAAATAGGAGTGACAAAATATACTAGGAAAA